>CM076575.1:1069251136-1069840198 GCA_034641835.2 Pinus albicaulis | reverse complement strand
GCCTTCAAGAAACAATTTTCATTGCTAAAAATTGCTGATACTTAAAGTCTTTTGATAAAATCCTATCCTTTGGATAATCGTCACTGCTGTTTCCCTTCAAAACTCAGAAATCCTGCTGATTTTCAAGCCAGAATACTACTACAAGCATCTTTTTCCCCCTTCCCTTCTTCCAAAACTAACCTCAGTTTTTATCCCTCCATTTCCCATGAAAATCCCTCATTTTCATAAATTTTCCCTTTCCCCTTCATCAAAACCCCTTGACAAGGTTGAAAACTCCTTTTTTGCCTTATCAGAACCCTCAAACTTTCTTGAAAACCATTGAAAAACCATAAAAAACCCACATTTTTGTACGTATATGGGTCTTAGCCCCTTCCCGCATAAATCCCTGGTTGTATGACCCTTCACATGACTTTCGGCCCTGCAGTCGGGCGCCAAACCTTTAAATATTTCCTTGCCGAAGTATTAAAACCTTTGATTATTTTAATTCTTTGGTTTTTTATTATTTTATTTAATTTTTCCGCCGGTACAAGTTTTAAATCATTCTGCACCGTCGATCTGATCTGAAAATCGGACAGTGTGGAGTACGTCTCCCCGGTGGTCCCCGCCATCCACTAGCCGATTGCCGAAACCGCGCAGTTTTCATCGCACCGCCTTTAGGCAAAGGCGGTTTTTCCCCGATCGCCAGCGATTCCATACATCGCGTGACACACGTCCCCTGTACTTTTTCAAAACCTCTTGCTCATCGCTCATTATCGTTCGGACGTGGACACCCAGCGATATTGCTGTGCGCCGTCCGATCTGGGGCGGGCCATCCAACGGCTATCGCTCACCGAAGATGCTCGATAGTTAACCGGGCTACATACATCGTCCAGTTAATCTTCGTCATCGATCTAATCTGCAGATCGACAGTCCATATTCCATTGCCCTGATTTCGTCGCCCAGTCAACGATTCTCCGTTTTCGACTTTCCTCTTTGCTCCCGACCATCGATCTCTGCGTGGTCGACGACGCTGATTCAATCTTTCTTCCGCCTTCTTCGATTAATCCTGACCGTCGGATGATTCCATCCAACGACCACGCTTCCTCCACATGCCTCCGCAGCAATAAACCTATAAATGCATGGATTTTATAATAAGTTTTTTGTATTTTGCAGGGTTTTCGAGGTTTTTATCGCCATTTTTCGAGGAAAATTCAAAGGCGGAGGATGACGATCCTCCTGCCTTCAATTCACCAAAGAAAATCATCGCAGGATGTTAAAAACACGTTTCTTCAGTGTTTTCCTCAGGCATTGATGCCACATCACCCTGCACAGCCCCGTTTATCATAAAAAACCATGGATCGGGCACAGTCAGAGAGTATCAGTGATGAAGACCAGAATTTACCAGAACAGAGGATTAAAGGACAGATTTGTGGGGATTACGTCTAAGATGCTTATCAAAAGCCTAATTCCCAAGTAAAACACAGTTTAAAGACAAACTCAAGGGTTTCTTCAATAGAAAAGCCTCCACCGCCACATCTGAGGCAAATTGATTCCTCCCAGCTGCTGAAATGCCACCTGTGCCTCAAATTATTCAATCAGATGCCGAATTTATTGATCAGGATCATATATTTGTCTCAAAACGCGGCCGAAGAGTTACTTCTGCAAGGAACTTCAATACAAGAAATATTTGCAGAGTTACTTCGATGCCACACAGAGCCTCAAAGGTCAACAAAATATCCCACCGAGCTTAAAAATTTATGTAAAACATTTAAGACATAAGATATGTATGTAAGTTTCTTCATTGAGCCCCTTAAAGGCCAAGAAGCCATTAAGTCTGTATTATTTGTAACTGGAGATTTTTATCAAATCACACCTCCTCATTCTTCTATATATACTTCCATATGAGATGAGTGTTGGTTGTTGGTTGTTGTTTGATCACAAGTTGTAATATTGAAACTTTTTGAAATAAATACATAGTCCATTGAAGTTGAAGGAGAAATTGAAGTCTTGGAAACCTTGTTGATGTTGTTGCATGCTTGTTCCTGAGAAGGATCTATCATTGGATCCATGAGCTTGGCTGTTGGTGAAGTATTCTGAACTGTCTTATGTTTTCCCCTGTTTTCATTATGTTCCATAATTTCTTACTATAGTAGGATAGAAAGTATTAGGCTAAGAAATGACTCCTGGAAGCACCTTCGACCTGTTCATCCTTCACTGTTTCATGTTTTCTTCTGCTGAAGTATTTTAGAGGCTTTAATCTTTCTCTTTAGTCTTCATGCTTGTTTATTTCCTTAATAGTTTGAACAGTTGGTTTCAGCATGATTTATGGTTTTCCCTGCTTGTCTGTTGCCAATTAAAAAATGTTATTGAAGTCTCCCTTTGAAGTTCTTTGCTTACTGTGAATCAAAGAGGTCTGTTTTGATCTTGCCCTTTGTCCTCACTTAAACAGTTGGCTTAAAGGTCTTTTATAGCTATGATCATAGATGTATTAGGTGTTCCCTCTTCTATGACTGCAATTATTAGTGAATCTTTTATGTTTTTTAAATAATTTGAAATAAAATCTTTGAGGAAATAGGGCGTTCCCCGAATCTTAGATTTTCATTTTAAAAGTTTCTTTGAAATCATTATTTTCTTAAAGGTGTGATTTGTAGAATTTATGGTTAGCCCTGTCTATCAAAGAGCTCTTTATTGTTCAAATTATGCTTTTGAATTCCCTTTGTTGAGAATTAAACCTCTCTTTCCAAATCATTAATGTTCATCTCATTCCAAAAACAAAAGGATCCCGTGGCCAAGTTAGATTTTCCCTTTGATATCACATATCCATTGATGAGTTTGTTATGACCTCTTCTTGACTCCATTGCCCAATGAACCTGATGTTTCTCCATTCTGTGTATCTTTCCTAGACCTTTCATGTTTTGTTGTATCAATTCAACCCAACTAAACAACAAACAAACACTTGCACTTAATAACTAGTCTAAAATCAATACTCTAAGCACACAAGATAAACCTTTGCAAAAAAATATTCGAGAGATCCCTCTCTTGAGAATAGGAGGACTAGATCCCAGGACTCTAAAGATTGGTTCTGATGCTGCCTTGTCTTTTGATTTTCCAAACTATCAAAACACGGGACACCAACACAAAGATTAATAAATTTTATTGTATTATAATTTTTTTACCTTTGAAAGGTTCAATACCCAAGAGTAGGATTATCGGGCCTCACTTGCTATGGGCCTAGGTATAAACTACCCTTGGCTCTTGGATTAATTACTTATTTTCAATAGTGTATTGTTAGGTTTTCCTCACAAATTATTTTCAATGTTCCAGTATTTGTATGTTTAAAATTATTGATTGGTCTTCCCATATATAACCAGTGATTGTCCTTTGTTCCTACATTCAAATAAATCAATACACTACACGTACCCATCTCACTTTTACAGAGAATATTTTCATATGTTTAATGTTGTACATACATTCACTATTCTAGGTCATTACTACTACAACCTTTTCTATTTAATATTTTATTAAAAATAATTGAATCATACTTAGCTGACTTTGGAGGAATTCACAACTGTCCCTGAGTAATGGCACTCCTCTAAGACTAGTCACTATTGATCTCCCCCAGAGCTACTGCACACTGGGACTTGGACTAAGTATGGCATAAGGTCTTGATCATCTGGTCTCTATGAGACATGATCCATTCTCCTCTCCTAGCAATCCATTCCAGATTTCTTTCTTGTACAAAAATCTTGTTCTTTCTCCTCTCTTCTGCCTCACATCTCCCTGACCCTATTGGTTTTAGTCTCTTAACAATATGAGGAGTCCGGACAAGTAATTAACAATAGGAGGAGTCTGGACAAGTAATTGTCATGCCCGTTGTCCATAACCATCCACAACTGTGTGAGTTATCACATGCTTTACTTAGGGTTAAGTTGTGCATTCTCCAAACTCAAAATAATTAATCAAGCTTGCAAACATAAAACATAATTATTATTTAGTTCATCTTCCTTCAGTAAATAAATCAATATAAAAAAGAAATAAAAGTTATTTGTTTTCTTTTACTTGGGGGCATTACAAATGGATTTTGTTTAATCATTTTCCTCAATAAGCCTCACCTATATTATATATTTTCACAAATCAATTTTAAATAATGATGCAATATAAAAAATAAAATTTAATTCAACACTACAATAAATAAGATTTTCTTTTGTCTTTACAATTTTAATCATAACTAAAAAAATAGGAATCTTTTGCACTCATACTTAAGCCTTTGTGTAACTACTTTTTTTACTTTAATATAATCGACATTGTAATTTTTTATATTATATATTTTTAGAATTAAAAATTGTTGTGAAAAAACAAGCCTCTACCGGTCAAGTGTCCTCATAAATTAATTGTCGATATTTTTTCACAAATTTATTCTTCCCTTGCTTGTTTTCTTCATATTTTTCCCTTCCCCATTTTTATTATTGAGTGGGCTTGTTTCAATCCTTTTCCTCAATAAACCTTACTTATATTATATATTTTCACAATTCAATTTTAAATCATGATGCAATTACAAAAAAAAAAGAGTCAACACTACAATAAATAAGATTTCCTCTCTTGTCTATACAATTTTAATCATAGCTTAAAAATATAAAATAAAGCAATAAATTTTAGGAATCTTTTGCACTCACATTTAAGCCTTTATGTAACTAAATTTTTTATTTTAATATACTAAACACTGTAATTTTTTATATTAGATATTTTGTTACTATGAATTTTTTGCCACACTATTAAGATGCCATGAGATACTTCATATTAATTTGATTTTTCTTCCATAGAAAGTCTACCATAGATTATTTATTTGGTGTTGAATTAGGATGAGTGAAAAATTAAATTAAATTAATAGTTTATTACAATAATTAGCTTTTTAAAAATATATTTATTTTATTTATATCGTATATATAAATTGTTTAATATAAAGATACTGCACTTAATTTCTCCTTCTTATTTGGTCCCATAAGCTAAAGATGGAATAAAATATGCATAAGCATATTTCAATAAACTCTTAACTTTTGTAACAAACGATGATGTTGTGGCTAATGTTTCATCCAAAATTATGTATGCACCTATCTCTATTTTGCTCCAAAATTATCTTGTCCATTAATTACTTATGTTATTTCCCTTGGTGATATTCACATGTTATTAGATTTATGAATTTGTTCAAGAATTTAATAATTGCTAGCCCTTACATTGCACATTACACTTGTTACATATGAATTCTCTGCCACACGATTAAGATGACCTATGATACTTTATATTAATTGATTTTTTCAATATAGAAAATTCTACTATAGATGATTTATTGGCCATTGAATTAGGATGAGTATAAATTTAAAGTTAAATAAATATTTTGTTACAATAATTATCTTTTTAAAAAATTAGATATTTTATTTATATCGTATATATACATTATATAATATAAAGATACTAGACATTGTGATTTCTCCTCTTTATTTAATCTCATAAGCTAAATATGGAATAAAATGTGCACAAGCACATTTCAATAAACTCTTAATTTTTTTAACAAAGAATGATGGTGGGGCTAATGTTTCATCCAAAACTATCTATGTATATATCTCTATTTTTCTCCAAGGTTATCTAGTCCATTAATTATTTTTATTACTTCCTTTCATCATATTCAAATGTGTCTCACTATTATATTTATGAATTTTTTCAAGCATTCAATAACTGTTGTCGATTGATTTTTTCATAAGAGACAGGTACTAAGCAACAACAATGCATATTACACTTGTTATTTATCTATTTACCTTGTCATATACATACATTATAACATTATAATTCAAGTTAACATGAACTTTTGAAATATAAATATAACATCATTCCTAGAGTGTGAACTTTGGGAATTTAAATATAACATTGTCTCAAAGTTAACATGAACTTTTGAAATATAAATAGAACATCATACCTAATGTGTGTGAATATTGGAAATTAAATATAACATCATTCTTAAATGGTGTAGTCTAACTTATAAACGAAATTTCCTTTTCACCAGAATTTGACAATACAATTTCAAGCAATTTTTGAATTGTTTAAAATGATTTTTTGAATGCATAAATGGATTCAACACCATGAAAAACCCCTAAAGCACTCTACTTTTGGAGATTAAACAACTTAAACTCAAGTTTTTAAAAATCTCTTTCATATTTTGATAAAAAATAACTAGAAAAATGCTCTGAAAAAAGGTCATTTCCTCTATAAATTAGACCACACCTTCCTAAAGTGTGAACTTTGGGAATTTAAATATAATTTTTTCTTAAAGTTAGCATGAACTTTGAGAATTTAAATATAACATTGTCTCAAAGTTATATTGAACTTTGGAAATTTAAATATAACATCCTATCAATGTTAATTTGAATATTTGGAAATTTAAATGTAACATCATTTCAAAGTTAATTAAATTTTGGAAATTTAAATATAACATCATCCCCAAAGGTCACATGTAAATTTAGTTCCAGGGGGAAGCTCAATTGGTGATTGAAGTAATGTGATCCTTGAGAAAATGGATTTAAGGTTCAACCACCCGATTGTGACTTGGTTTACGGAAAGGAGGACAAATCATAGACCCCCAAAGACTTAGTAGTAGCTATGTGTTAAGTGGGTTGATGGGTTCCTCTAGGCAAAAAAAAAAAAAAAAAAAACATGTACAAATTTAAATATAACATCATTTCCAAAACAAATGGGAATTTAAATTCAATATAATTTCCAAAGAAATGTAAATATAACATAATTTTCAAAATTAACATAAATTTTTCCATTAGAGGGAGCTAAGTTGGCTATCATAATGTTATGATGTACTATGTAAACCATGAGATTCAAAGTTCAAATCCCTCTTGAATCAATCTAACAAAAAAAAAATAACATAAAATTTGAAATTTTGAATATAACATGATTGTCAACTTAACTAATATCAACTTAAAATTTTGAGAAAATTGCATATCTTTGAGATATAAAGCTATCTAACCTTGAAATTGAAATAGAAATGTTATATGAATTGGACTTCAATGAAAAATTATATAATTTTTGATATATTTCTTTTTTTTGCATTGATAAAATATCTATATTTCATAATCTTAATTGTAATAATGAAATGAAAATAGGTTGTTTACACTTTATCGGTAGTAATGGGAAATTTTTTTGAGACAGTGGGAAGTGATTCTTTTGGGTGGATATTCCTAGAACAATATTCCTTGGACGTAGCGAGTCACCAATCTCCGGGGACTGTGAACCACATAGAAAATAAATAAATATACAAAGAGAATTATGAATTGACTTTTATTGTATCTTAATTTCAAAAATACTCAAAAAAGAACTATTGCATCTTTTCTTCAATATTTTTCTGCAAATGCCTAGACTAATCCCCAAAATACATCTATCTTGGTCATTGTTTTTAAACAAGGAAACTAATAAGATTTTCTAGATTACAGATAAAGATTGGTCTCCATTGACTCTAGTTCCTCCCCATCCATCATAACGTTTTAGTTAATGGAGCCAACCAGTAGCTCTAGTGCTTCCTTTGTTAGAGAGTGAACCTACATAGTCAACTCATGGAGAATATGATAGAAGAATATGTACTTAAAGGAGTTGGCTTCATCCCGGATATCAGCTAACTAAGAATCCAACCCAAATTTCTCACATTTGCCTTATGATTTGTGTAGTCTATTACCAATTTTAAGTCTTTGAATAATTGTATTCACGATATTCCCCTTTCCTTTGCAAACTTCATGAGCACCTACAAGGCCACAGATTCTACTCTATTGTTCAAACATCTACTTGGAACATAGATACATTTAATAAAGTGATCATGGGATAGATATAGGATCACTCCCAACCTGCACTTAGGAGGGTAGCCTTGGATGACCCCATTAAAAAACCCCACGAACATCCAAAATGTAAAAGGGGCATGACTAGAATTATGGGATGAGGCTATTTTGGATCTGATCTGTATTCCTGAGCTAGTGCAATGATCTTGGTAGCACATAGATCCAGAGGGATATTTTTCCTTAGAAAATACTTTGTTTCTTGGCCTGTCATACATGTGATATTAGTAGGCATGGCAAGCTAGCATACACTACTACCTCTTTGTCTTTCAAGCATAATTTGCAAACATTAACAAAAAATGAACTCGACCACTTTCATTTCAGATGCATAATTGGCCACAAAACCCTACATATCTATTTGGTATATTCACATTATAAGAATAAATACTCATGTGACAAGGCTCCTGTAGAGTTCACAAAGCACAATGACCAGGATCGTGCCACCTCCTTCCTTTCAATTTATCCCATGCCAAAATTTTGATATTAAATTCCATACATGAACAAAGTTTTGATTTTCACACACACATATTATTAAAAATAGAAAGTCATACAGGAAGAAGACACTAAAAAATGTCAAGAAGAAGGTACATATAAAGATTTACAGGGAAGAAATACATTAGAGGAGCTAAAATTTTAAATTTTCCTAAGGTCAGAAGGAAACTTTTTTGGACCGCGCACAGGAAGCACTAGCTCTGAGTGCGCAGTGTGGATTTTCCTTCGATATCTGTGCACTGTGTGGCTATCCCTTCGAGAGCCAGGCGGTCTTGGGGATGCAAAATGTCACCATCTGGGACCACTTGGCACACTTGGAGAAAAAGATTCTCACTCAACCTAGCAAAGTATAGTCACCTTTGAGCCACCTTTAGGCTTTAGTGCAACACACAAAGGAATCATACCCCCACTCTTGTGTCACCATCCATATTGGACCAAGAGAAGGAGGGAAATTTTGAAAATGGTCTTTTAAAATCAACCATGGGAAGAGAAATGGGAGACACATTGTTATGATGGCAAAATTTATCCTTAGCAAACCAGCTTGTGTTGTCCAACAGTAAGAGGATTGGAAGGATTCAATGGTTGGACATCCAACATCTCAATCCAAGAGACAAGAGTGCACCACATGTTCGTCGATCTACCATCCTTTGAGAGGGAAGAGAGGCTTGTTGAAAACATGAGGGGCAGGGACCCCCTTGTCTTGGATATTTGAGCTTCATATCTTGAAGGATCCACTACAAGAGATTTAACATTCTATATTATACTACTACCAGCACAAGGGAGAAAGGTCTTCATTATTGAGTTATTAGTGTGTTTGCGCTATTGAGCATGTTTCTTGTGCATTTTGTTTGTTTTTTTTTTAATTTTTTATGTAGCATGCTATGTTTCCATTTAACTTAGCTTATTACATGTTGAACATGTTCCATTAACATTTGAAAAAACAATTTGACCTATGACTTGTATGTAGGTAAGCAGCCTCCCTAATAATAATGGAAACTCCACTACATTATTTCTTTTGAGTTAATGGTTGTTGATGCAGGTCCTTCCTGCTCAGCTTGCTACAAAATCACTTATTCATCCTCTCAACACCTTCAGTCACCCTCATTGAGAATTTTTTCCCAAAGGAGGAGGAAATTTTTGCTTTTTCCCGACCGCGCGCATTCTATTTAGACAGACGGGCGTTTCACGCCCAGGGGTGGATAAGCTGCGCGGTAGGCAACAAGCCCATTTTTGCTTGGATTTTCTCATTTTTTGCAGTTGTAAATTCTTTGGAAACCTATAATAAATTTTCCATTACTGTGTTCTGGTATTTCATGAATGGCTAGGACTCTTATTTGCTAGAATTTAGCTTAGAAACTAAGTAGTTTTAATTTTAGTTTTTTATTTTTGAAAATCACACATAGTTTAAGTAGGAAAAAGTAAGTGGAATTCAATCCACATATTCTATCCAAAAAAACTATTTTCTCATAAAATATACATTATACATAGCTTAATTATCATACAAGTAAGTGGCCCATATATCCACATATATTTATCTAGTTCAAGTTTTTTCAATTTTTACATTAGATTAGTTCAATTTTGCATTAGGAATCACCACCAGGACCAAACAGTTGAAAAGAAAGCAAGTAATCTCTTCCACCCTTGCACCTCACAGCGAGCCTCAATATGCATATGAACACTTTCCTAAGACAATTTTCCATCTCCCTATAGTGAAAATATAGTCTAACTAGGCAAGGTGAAAGTGGCCCATAATCCACACATCGTTTATTTTTGCAAGGAGAAATCACACATAAGGTAATTCGAAAAGGATTTTAAATGATCAACGCATATACACATATCATAACACTTGTGATTGTATACTCCAAAGCACACATGAAGCATTGGTAAAGCATTGGACCAAAAGCCACCCAGTGTGTTGGGACCTTTATCCTCTTCTTATAGTTACTTTACCAAGGCACACCCTAAGAAAATTGAGACTCTCTAAAATTAATCACTAATCGAACTCACTAAAGTCTCCCCACAAGGGCCACAAAAGAAATTATAGTTCAAGTTAGGACCATTGGGGGTAGGCATCCAATAAGTTGTTGTGGTCATAATACATTTTGAAACATAGATTTTGACTTTCTAGGGAGCTTCAAATCCATCTATCCGCCCACGGAACAAATACCCAAGCATTACCAAAGACCCATTTCAGATGGCGTTAAGCTTAGGCCCAGTGCACGTGGTACTCTTTGGGGCTATTTGACGCATCTAGTGCTCAGTAATAGTAGTTGAATAACAAGAAGCTCAAGACTCGAATAGTCACATGGGATGACGATACTTTAGTGGCCAAAACTAGGGAATCCTTCCCTATAGGTGATGGTGCAGGCAACACTTGATCTGCAGAAAATGAGAGACTCAATATTCTGATGAGCTATTTTCATACTTTTACAAAAAATTACAGCAATTCCATTTTTTGAAAATTGATTCATATAATTTGCAATATAAATTATTTTAAATAAAATCTAAAAAGTATATATAATATAAATAAATTAAAAACCTATATCTTTTACAAAATATCATCAAAAAAATTACATTTACATATTGGGACTATTAATATTGCCAGTTTCTAAAATTTCAGGATGGACTTCCATCATACATTTTCTTGCATGATCCTCTTACCATTACCTTGGTTGATTCTTCGGTTGCTCGAAGGTGTCGCCAATTCTTTCGGGACTTTAGCCCTAGTATCCATCATAAGACATCTTAGTGGAACCACATTAAGGTATGGGCGACTAGGTGTATCTAAGTTTCTAGTATCCTTTTACAACAAAAAAATATATTTTTTTCTTTCTTGATCACATAGCATTAATCTAAAGGAAAACTTACCTTTTATTTTTTCGCTTTGTTATGTATGTGATCATATTTTATTTGGTAATAAACTTCCTCCTCTCCATACACCAAAAATATTTCCAATATTAATCTAGTCGACACCATAACGGACCTAATAGGACCTCGTCGATCTAGACATTTTTGGACCTCCCCCCATTAGGGGGAGGGGTGCCAGGTCTTTCTCAATTTAGGCAACAAAGACGACACACCGCCACCATTATTAGTTCATCCATTATCAGGGCATCTTTAGTTGGAAACCCCCAAGGGTCACCCAACACCACACTAGTGGAAACCCCAGTAGGGTCACCACACTCAACTCCTCCCACAACCCCTAGGGTAGAGGAGTGCTACCCGTTGGGGAGTCAACGGGGCTATTCATTGTTGAGATTCAGCAATATTATGAGCTTAGTGAAATATAGCACCTTTACTAAGTGGGGCTTGAGGAGCCTATTTTTAGGTGTATGTCTGTTTTAGGACATGGTGAGCTACCATTCTATAAAGTTAGGGATTTACTGTTTGTATATAGTTTGATCTAAGTATAAAAAAATAGATGAAATTCTTTTTTTAGAATATTGGGCGAAGTCTATTTATAGATCATCGATCTAAAAATAGAAGTGTCGATTATTATTAGCCCTTAATAATAATCAGACTCTAAATATCAACTTATTCTCTTGGGGCACTTTATTTCAGTGTACAGATTTGGAAAATTAGTGGGATGAAGGAATTACGCAATTCCTAGGGTTGACTGGTGGCTCATGCATGGAGGACTCAGTTAGAAGTAAAGTGGAAAATTTATGACAGAGTTGAAAGAGTATTACAAGAGTTGTTATTTAGTTTAACTCAGTTAAGTGAGTTAAAATTAGTTGAGCTAGTTGTATCTAGTCTAACTGAAAGATACACTAGTGAGAGTTTAGTGAATTAATTATTTAATTAATTCATAACTAGAGACTCACTTTCAACTGAACAAATACAACAGTTAACTACTTGCATGTCAGTTCCAGTGGAGATCCAGTGGAGAGATAGGTGAAAGGGTGAGATGGACTATCTGTTGTGACTATAGTGATGCATTCAATGCATCTGACACACATTGGAGATTCCAATGAGGATTGCGTAGTCAAGGCAAGGCCAATTCAAATTCATTCAGGGGTCTTCTTGAGCAGGGATTACGCAGTGGAGGTAGGCTGTCAGGAGGCAAGAAAATGGTGCATAGAGATGCAAATTTCTGCAGGACAATGTGTAATGATTGTTGATTGTACTGAGAGCTTGATGCACTAAGCTTTGTATGAGATTATTACATGATTCCATTGATATACATAATATATGATAGTTGGGGTTTTTAGCTTTAAGATTTCCTGTTAAACAACTGTGTTTATGTGTGATTGATTTTCTTCATGAGTTTTGCAATTGGCGATTTAATTTCCGCAAAGAATTAAGTGGAAGGATTCTGTATTTAGCAAGAAGATAAATATTGTTAGATCATGAGAATCTGGTAATACATATAAGTATTAATAAATTTATACATTCATCAGGGCACACCGTAGGGTAATATCCCCCAAGAACCCCCCATAAACCATCACATTCAAACACTTATGTTTCCACAGTACACAATGGCAGTCAATACTCAGTTACCCTTATTAGCATCACTTAATATTCTAGATCTAATGAAGCTAACTAATGATCCCATTTCTCACAGCCTTAATTAGCCTCCCATGAACACGAAGCTCCCTTCAGATATACCAAAATTCAAAGGAAGGTAAGTAGAATACCTAGGAAATCATACTATGAAATTCCACCTATGGTGTTCGTCCAATTATATCGTTGATGATACTATTTGACTAAGAATTTTTCAACGTGCCCTAACAGGGCCTGCGGTGAAATGGTATGTCGAGAAGCCTTCTGCTTTGCATGGAACATTTAGCTCCCTCGCTACCTCGTTCCTCACTTATTTTCAGCTATGCATTCACCATGATTCAGGAATGGAATTGCTGACTCATTTTAGAAAAAATCCAGTCGTCCATATATCATACCATCTCCACGAAGGGCAGTGACGTCGTTGTTTGTGTACAACCAAACTCGACGATTGAGTGTCGTTGGAATTATTTTTGAAAACTCTCATAGTATAGATCTCAAAATGCGTGGCGAAACAGAAACCTACCTCCAAGGAGGATGCCATTAGTAAAGTCAAGCAACTTGAACTCATATACACCCAGTCAGGATATATTTACACTGTCCTGCCAAATGCCACGCGCTCGCAAACTTATAGAGAGTTACCAATAGCAACAAATACTGTAGATGGTTTGATCGGGTCCTTGACTCAAGGTCACCTAGTCAGTAGTATCCAATACCCAAGATACTCGTACGATTCTACCCAGAATGTGTCATAGCCTGGCTACCACCAAAGTCAATATGCACCTTTGTAGAATATGAAGAACAAGGTGAAACCATACCATAAACAATAGGGAGGCCCATACCCTCCCTCACATGGGAGCCAATACTCAGCTAGGAATGATGATGGAAGAGAAAACCCCCAACAATCTTACACCAATCAGTGACAGGTGAACCTATATCCCCCTTTCCCCGCAAAAAATCCACCACCGCAAAACAATACGCCCATGAACATAGTGCAACCATCCCAAGATCAACAGTTCTAGTCTTACGACCAAGAGAACTGCAATAACCCTCCAAACACTGTGAAAAAGAAGCCTAGGAATACAAAAAATGGAGACTTTAGACAGGGGGATAGTAATCAACAACACTCGCCGCGATCTTAGTCTAGGGGCAACCCAAACCAAAATCAAAACCAAGAGCCAGATAATAACTCCCAAGGGAAAAACAAGAGATCCTGTTTAAGGAAAAATTATTCTTATGCCATATGTGGTGAATATGATCATTACACTCACCACTGTTCCGAGCTCCCTGAACTAAAATAAAATCAGGGTAATCGTGGAAAAGGGGGACCTACCCAACAACCTACTGTAATGTAGGAGCCTTTCCCCCATCAAGGAGTGGTTAACATCCAACAACAACAACCACCCAAAAACGATACCAGAGGCAATAGTCAAGAAATTTAGATGACTGGCAAATAATTGTTCTTCCAAACAAGGAATACGAACTATCATACCCCCCCGGACAACAACCCATCAGGTACGAGCACAAGTGCACCTAATGCACCATTAACTATATCCAAAGTACCTATATATTACCTTCTAAAAATGGTCAAGGGAACAACCAGGCACATAGGAAATCACTCTAAAGCTGCTCATAGCCATAGCATAGTTGATTATTTAGAACAATAACCAGCTTTTATATCAGCCTTGGAAGTCATACAATCATGCCCAAGACAACAGAAAGCCTTACTTTCCACATTAGGAGCAATCGAACCTTTCGATTCATGCCTAATGGTTTTTGACCTAAACAAAGTAAGCCACAGGCTTCCTTCTCTGGTCACTTTCCAAATATCAGTTTCAGTTCATAACATCACCATACACCCATGCATCGTTGACAAAGGAGAATCCACATGAATCATGTCAAAATCCGTTTTGAAAAATTTAGGATCACCTGAAATGAAACCATTTGACATCATGCTTAGAGAATACGAAGTTTTCCCTTCAGCCCCCATCGGCCTATATCAAAATTTCCCTGTAAATATAGCAAGGAAGATAGTACTTATAGACATTGAAGTCTTAGATGCACATCTAGACTACAATATACTCCTTGGGTGGAGTTATATGCACACCATGACTGCAATCGCGTCCTCTATATTTAGGGTAATGATGTTCCCCCATGACGACTAGTTCATCACCATTGACCAACTCACATACTACGATAAGAAACCCATGATGGCTCTCAATGTTGTGTTACCATATGTAGACACAACTAAAAGACCGCTTACACGGTATACATAATTTTTCCTCAGCCAGTTTAAACGATCAGCCATCCAGGGGTCATTCTTAGGAGATCCCCCTATCATACCAAAGGGAGTCCCAGAAAGCACAGGGGAACTGGTGTGCATGATGCTCTCATAAAAAACCAAAAATAGCCCAGACATAGAAACTAGTAGTACAGAGGTCGAATCCACTGGCACAAAATTCCTACCCTACGCCATTTCACAAACCCCATTTTTATACCCCCCACCTAGTTTTGTGTCAAAACAAGTCTTAGAAACTATAACATTGCCAAATATGGATTTCGCAATACCTGTGTGGTATTTGGTCCCACCAGCCATGTTGGCAAGTCGAGGAATCACTTCTACAAGAATAATCCCTATCGCCCCTCAAGAGGCCGCAACGGTTAACGAAACACCTGTAGCAATGCTAACTAATGTGACAAAGAAAAATAACAAAAAAGGGAAGAAAATTGAAACCCCCAAGTTACCTAGGGCATTACAACCTTGCACACCAAAATAAATGTTGCAACATCAAGTTCCCATGAAAAGGAACAGACCACAAACAACCAAGGGAAATAATTGCGCACCAACCATGCATGCGCCATATGTGACCATTATGGGAATTATACTCACCATTGCCCAGATATGCCGTGATATAGGGATGCCTTGCAAGCCCTAGAGTAATCTTAACAATAAGACCCCTCAGCTCCACCCATAAAAATGGACAAGGGAGAACCTAAAACCATACTGTACATACGAGAGGAGCCTACATCTTGCTGGTATATAGTCACCCCAATGGACGAGAGACGAAAAATGGAGGCCACATTGCAGGGCCCAGTTTGTGCACTGTGTGACAAGCCTAATCACTTAGCCACACAATGTATCGAGTTAAGGGCATTTAACCATTGGTATCAAGTCCTGCACGTTTCCCAAAGAAACTTGGTTCGGCATCGACGACATATGTGTCGAATTTTTCATAGAAACCACCATGTGCATCATTGTCCCCATATCCACTGATTTCGGTCTATGTTTGATTTCATGCAACGCTTCATTGCTGAAAACCCCGACTTAACCAACTCAGACACAAAATCAATAAACAATAATACAACTAAAAGGACATATGTAACAATGACCATATTATATGTGTAAGATGAAGACGGTCACCTGAATGACCACCTCCTCCCCGTAATCATCCTCAAGCTCCAGTCTAGCTCTACGCTCTGTGATGAATGAGATGATTTCATCGCTAACAATGTAACATTAGACTTATTTCAAATATGGTACCTAGTCAACTCAATATACTACGACTGCCTACGATAAATCCAGTATTCGTGTCGAGTGTGTTCAGGTGAACACCCAGTTCGTCGTTGTCCCTAAATCCCCTGATCCATTCGACGTTAAATTGTTTACGCCAGGACATAACACACCTCGCTATAGTAGACATATCAGATTTAGAATCCGTGGAAAGTTTTAAAACTCAAGAAAATGAGGCAGCCGGGTCCATTCTCTTCATATCCACAGAAAAACAGCCAACAAGGGGGAAATCATTTCCCCCAACCACCCTCCACGAATAAACCCAGCCTCTGCATTGTGCGATGCCCACAACCATTTGGTCGCTCAATGCCCATATTTAAGATCATTTCACAAATGGTACCCAATTACTCCTGAAATCAAAAGGGAGTGGAGAACCAAGGAGCAACAGTCTTGTCTAATTTTTCACGACAACCATCACGCTCAACATTGTACTTACATCCCCCAATTTCGACCTTTTTTATACACCATACACTCATTAGTCACCATATACATTGATGTAACTAGTTTAGAACCAAGGTAGCCTACCCCTCATCATTACCAAAACCCTAGGAAGGCTAAGGTGGCCCATCGTCCTAGTAGGACCCAAAACCAACCTAGAAAAACATGTGTTCTATGTGATAGAAAAGACCACATGGTCCATTAATTTCAAGAACTCAAGAAACTCACTGATAGTCTTTGGATGGTCTCCACCATACCTCAGATCCATCTCTCTAATCAGGAGAAGATCACGTGCTTCTATTTCAGAATTTGCTCGCAATTCCACCACATGATGAATTGTGAATAACTCCCAAGGTTAGGAGAAGAAAGGGCAACAATGAGTTTGAACTCCCTACAAGAGCCAAACCGACCAAAACCAAAGACTCAAAGATGGGAGTAGCACAAACATGCCCCAATGCCAAATCATCTCTAATCATCCACTCCTGCGTGAGGACTGTGCAAGTCAACCTTGATCGCTCACGCTGTGGAGGAAAAAAATAAGTATAAATTCCGTACAGATTCACATTTGTAGAGACCCCCTGAAAAAAAAGTGTGAAAATTGAAAAGTTGGACATCCAGGGCCCTACCTGACACTGACGACGTGAATCTCAGGTACTCAGTTTGACCGCAAAGATAAGAAATTCTTGAGATCAGGGGCTCATCGCTAACCTTAGACTCTTAAACGACAAAAATGAATTGAAATGAGCCATATTGGCCCACACATCGCCCATTTCTCATTATTATACTGACCATAAATGGAGCTCAGAAGGCCCAATTGAAAAACCACGAGAAACACAGTGGTCAGTACTTCATCATGTTCAAGCTAGGCCCCATAAATCCATGCCTCAGAAAAATTCATTTTTTTTAGTCACAACAGGTATGCCCTCTCTTAGAGCTTTACATTCAAGGTTATTTCAAATGTAATATCCCTTTTTTCAGGATTTCCTGCAATAGGGTCCAAAGGGACGCTGTATAAGGAAGATAATGTAAAAGCAAGGTGAAAGGGGACTTGGATCCCTTTGTTAACACATCATACACTATACTTCCAGAATTTGAGCCCAAATAAATCACACTAGGTGGGTTAAACAGATCTCCCACACCTAGGTCTCTCCAAAAATGCTCAAAAGAGAGAGCCTACAACAATATATGAACACAACCATAAAAATTTGCAATTCTGAATATACCATAAGAGGGAATGTGATGCAGCCAACATTATATTATTATCTCAGCAATAATACACAATAAAATCATTAGGGACAAGCCACTCAAGCTATTGGAATCAATCTCTAATGATCAAACTATGAAATACATAAGATGCTGCAACTGCACAAAATGTCAGGGAGCAACGATTGCGCAGTATATATGAGAGTAGTAACTACTGAATACATAAAAAATGGTGATGAGGCTAAAGGATACAAAGAAATGCCCAAGAATGTAAAGATGGTCTCCAATACAAGAGTTCTAGCCAATCCAAGAGGGATTACTAGAAATGCTAGATAAAAATAAAATGTGACAATTAACTACTAGGGTTAATTTGTCATTGCAACACTGAATACCTATGATGAGGCTATGGAAGATCTGAAATATGGATTTCCCTCCTCCAATGGTACTCCTTAGTAGAAGGTTGAACCCTCTACTCAAGAACAATCCTCCTAATGAGCTCAATGAACCCTCCCAACACTGCCTGCATAAAAATAACGCAGTTCCAGCCCTATATTGTGCTGTGAGAGATGGTTAATGGTTGGCCTGGTGCCAAAGATCTGAAATTCTACCCAGGAGTCTCCTTTGCTGCTCCTCTAATGAATAGACAAGCTCTCCGCCGAAGAACAAGCCAAAGAATGACTCTATGAGTTCCTCTATTGCTGCACCCTGCAACATAACGTTTTCTGCCCATCAGGAAAACATTGCAGTTGAAGGAGGAAGCTTGGAAAAATGATGGAATGAAGAAATGGAGCTCAAAAACCCTCTCCTTCCTTGAGTATGAGGTATGGATTCCCGACCAGGAACACCCTTGTGCTCAAGATCACTGCAACCCTGCTAAATAGCCCTGGATATGCAAGTCTAAGCAGACCATACGAAAATGATAAACCAAAAGCAAAATCAAAATAGGCTGCCATCTCCTCCATATAAAGCAAATGAACTCTCACCATGGGTCCCATCCACACTTGCCGCCTAGCTCATGCAAATGGGGCCTCCTCTAAAACTGTGCTGCCTTGTGATGGAGATCACTCCTCTTAGACAACGCTGTTGACTTAGTCAAAGAGAACTAAATCAATTTCATCCCGATCATATTCACACCTTGAGGTGCTTAATTCAGCTACTTATTCACTCTCCTTTCACACAAGGAGTGTTATTTCTCCATCTAATGGGGTTAAGGTGTCTCCTTACCCATTTTATTCAACAAAATGAAAATATGCAAACTATAATGTTCCTTTTAGCTGGAGGCTAGAATTTGGGAACATTACAGTCCTCCCCTCCCACATGTTGCTTGTCCTCAAGAAAGTGCATAGAGAGAACATAATTTCTCCCCCTCCTTCTCTTGTAGCCTCCTCATCAACAATCTCCACCACTGCTCAAGATATTCTGCATCCAATGCTTTATCCCAAGTATGCAAACCGAAATGGTGCACATCATGGAAGGAGAGAAGGTGTAGGTGTAAACCTTCTTGCTATGCTATGGCCTCCTCAAGGTGGGAGTGATGACATGCATGGGAAAAATTTGTCCCCAATGATGATCCTCTCATCCATGTTATCATCCAAATAAAAATCTCTACCCCGGGTTTAAGCAATGTGTTGGGGTTGAATGGAGAGTTGGGCTTTTGATTCCCAAGATGGTCCTCTCTCCATTTGTAGTACACATGGGGCTACTTCTGTCCTTTGGCTGAAATGGTATGGCCTCCAAGAATGGCCCAAGCTCCCCCATCAAGAAAATCAGCCATGAAATGCCTTGTCAAGTTCTCCAAGTGGGTTTTCCCACAAGAAGAGAAAAGTAGCAATGTGGCAATCATGGTTTGCCCAGGGTATATCATGCAATTAAAAACATATACAATGGGGAGAATCATGCTCCCAATGGGCTGTCCTGATACCTCCAACATTCTCCAAACAGTGCTCCCTATAAATGTACAGACATCAGCAACATAAGGAAGCAACATGTAATGAAAACAAGCTGTCATAAGACAACTAGAGAGTGGGTCACTACTCCACTCATGGGACCAATTTAGTGAGCCTCCTACCTGCATCAGAACTAAAAACAGTAAGTTCTTTCCCTGCCACTTTTTTGTTGCCACAAACATCTCACAAGATAAAAACATAAAAATATAGATTGGTGCCAATGGTGCACACCACAAAGCATGTGGCCTCCCCCACAAACCATCATAAAAATAACCACCCCCATTGCTGCAATGGGCCACAAGTACATCATAATAAGGAGCATAAGGAGATGTGATCATCCTTAGCTCATCAAGCTGTCTGCATAAAGCAAAGAAAGGTAAATCAAAATGAAAGTATATATCTTCTTTACCATGTACTCCGGTCCTTGAGCTGAAATGGCTCATCTGAATGCTCTCCCTCACCCTCAATGAGTAGGGGAATGGCTGTGCCAACCTCTCCAAAATCATCCAAGCTATGCATCTATCCATATCCTGACATAGATCATGCTGAATTCCCTCCCAATTGAACTCCTCTAGCAAAGCAAAATATGCATCAAAGTGCATAGCTAGAAAGCCCTCGTGTGCTGCATGTAGCAGCTTCTTCTTGAGCTCAGAAGCTTTGGTCAAGAAGATTCTACCATATGAATAGATGACCACATCCTTTACTATATATATATCATCTCTGTCTGGTTCATCAAGAATCATGCATGCATCTAGGTCCTTGGAGTACTCTACTAAGAGTTGAGACCTCCAATGTGGATCTATCCTCCTCAGTGACAACGCTGGTGATCTGCAATGTGGTGCTCTCCTCTAGCTTCTGCCTACTACTTTGACATCCCCCATGCCAAAGTCATCCTCCAACACATTCACCTCCCTAGAATCCAAGAGTTGTGAATCCCAAAACAAGATGCCTCTCATCAATGCCAGATCCATTGGCCTCCCAGGTGGGATGCCTCCCTGTAGTGAGACATCTAGATAGGAAATGGACTGTATAAATGAGAGGAGTGAATGGTCCTTCTCTCCACTACGCAGTGTAGTCCCTCTCCTATGTGCAGAAAATCTCCTCAATAGATGATGGTGAATTCTCATTCCTCCCGAATGCCGATCCTTCACCTCTTCTTCTCCATCCATCTCACAATCCTCCAATGCTACTATATGCTTCTCAGGATTTGTGACTAGGTCTCCACATGTGGTATCTCTTGGAATCCCTTGTATAGAAACAAGGACTCCTCCAATGGAAGCAATGTCTCCCCTGTCATCTTCATATGGTGATAGATCTCCTTCCAATGATACAATGCTGTGGATTATTCTATGCACATTCTCTTCATCATCCCAGTTTTCTTCCCCTCTAGAAGTATGGAGTGGAGTTTTTTTCATGTTTTCCTAAAACTCATGCAAGGTGTTTGATCTCTCAAATTTTACACATGATGATTCACATTGGTCCTTATCAAATCTCTTCACCAATGTCTTAGTGAATTCATCATAGGTATTTATATTTGCATGATAACATGAAACATAAATTTTAAACCACCAATAACGGGCCATACCTTTGAGATGCAGCGCTGCTATAGTGATGGCCTCCTTGGATGCAACTTGGTGTAGCTGAAAATATGCATCTAGCTCCTCCACCCAAGTTGCGGCTTTGCACCTTGCTGATCCATCGAAATTAGATAGAAAGGATATATCTCTCTTTATCCCTTTGGGGCTGCTGGATCTCGCTCCCTTGAGTTTGAAAAACTTTTGGAAGTCCAAGAGCACTTCCCCAAGAAAATCACTCAATGTCTCCTTTCTTGGTGACTCATCTTCCTCCATTCTCCCTGCAGTAGATGGGGCTAATGTACTACACTGTGGACCTTCATGTGTGGCTGAATCCTCACACCCAATGTGGTCATAATTAGGGCTTGCCTCATCCACAAACCCTTTTATAAAATCTCTATAATTTTCCCTTTCTATCTCCTCGATATTTTCAATGATACTCTCCATGGTTTGGAAAAGAAGAAGGGAGACCTCCTATTCTGTAATTCCTCCTGAATTTATTCCTCTATAAATTTCCTCTCCTTGGAGAAAAAATCCTCTTTCTAATAGCATTATATCTTGTGCACAGGCTGAGCCAAGATTGATGCTCTGATACCTCTGTAATATCCCTTTTTCATAATTTCTAGCAATAGGGTCCAAAGGGACGTTGTATAAGGAAGATAATGTAAAAGAAAGGTGAAAGGGGAATTGGATCCCTTTGCTAACACATAATACACTATACTTCCAGAATTTGAGCCCAATGAAATCACTCTATGTGGGTTAAACAGATCTCCCACACCTAGGTCTCTCCGAAAATGCTCAAAAGAGAGAGCCTACAACAATATATGAACACAACCATAAAACTATGCAATTCTGAATATACCATAAGAGGGAATGTTATGCAACCAACATTATATTATTATCTCAACAATATTACACAAGAAAATCATGAGGGACGAGCCACTCAAGCTATTGGAATCAATCTCCAATGGTAAAACTATGAAATACATGAGATGTTGCAACTGCACAAAATGCCGGGGAGCAGTGATTACGCAGTCTCTATGAGAGTAGCAGCTGTTGAATATATAAAAAATGGTGATGAGGCTGAAGGATACAAATAAATTTCCAAGAATGTAAAGATGGGCTCCAATACAAGAGTTCTAGCCAATCCAAGAGGGATTACTAGAAATGCTAGATAAAAAAACAATGTGACAATTAACTACTAGGGTTAATTTGTCACTGCAACACTGAATACCTATGATGAGGCTATGGAAGATCTAAAATATGGATTTCCCTCCTCCAATGGTGCTCCTTAGTAGAAGGCTGATCCCTCTACTCAAGAACAATCCTCCTGATGAGCTCAATGAACCCTCCCAACACTACCTGCATAAAAATAATGCAGTTCTAGCCCTAGACTGCGCTGTGAGAGATGGTGAATGGTTGGCTTGTTACCAAAGATCTGAAATTCTGCCCAGGAGTCTCCTCTGCTACTCCTCTAATTAATATACAAGTTCTCCATTGAAGAACAAGCCAAAGAATGACTCTATGAGTTCATCTATTGCTGCACCCTGCAAGACAACATTTTTTTCCCAATAGGAAAACGTTGTAGCTGAAGGAGGAAGCTTGGAAAAATTCCGGAATGAGGAAATGGAGCTCAAAAACCCTCTGCTTCCTTGAGGATGAGGTAGGGATTCCTGACCAGGAACACCCTTGTGCTCAAGATCACTGCAACCCTGCTAAACAGCCCCCGGTATGCAAGTCTAAGTAGACCATACGAAAATGATAAACCAAAAGCATAATCAAAATAGGCTGCCATCTCCTCCATATAAAGCAAATGAACTCCTCTCACCAGGGGTCCCATCCACACTTGCCACCTAGCTCATGCAAGTGGGGCTTCCTATAAAACTGCGCTGCCTTGTCATGGAGATCACTCCTCTTGGATAGGGCCATTGACTTAGTCAAAGAGGAATAAATCAATGTGATCCCGATCATATTCACACCCTTAGGTGCTTAATTCAACTGCTTATTCACTCTACTTTCACACAAGGAGTGTTATTTCTCCATCTAAGGGGGTTAAGGTGTCTCCTTATCCATTTTATTCAAAAAAATGAAAATATGCAAACTATAATGTTCCTTTTAGCTGGAGGCTAGAATTTGGGAATATTATATCAAATATGTTTGTATGAAAAAGATGATTTTACTTGGGGTATAAGTTGTAGGTATTATAAACATCCTGAATCGCAATATGCCCCAGCCAACAAAAGTACAAGAGCAGGTATCATTATATCCCTAGCATGATAGGATCCTCAAAGAATCTTTGCATATCCTGATATAATTTCTACAAAGAAATCAACCCTAGGTTTCATTCATCCGATTGTTTTTATCATCACCCCACCTTGCACATGATAAACATCCTCGTAGGTCGGTAGAGCCTTACCCTCCATGGCATCCATCACTCATGTAAAACATACACAAAAAGGTCTGGAGCCATGGCCATAAAATTCAAGCCCAGGAAGTACTTCATGTTCACTCATCTGACATATATCAAGTAGAGGTTTACCAATACCATGTTATAACCCCTTTCTCGAGCTACGATTCTCATAAGCAGATAAAAAAAGCACCACCGTGTCTCATGTTTGGCTTACCATACCCCCATCAACATAGTCCATCTGTGACACTTTTCATCCACTTCATCACCCCCGCATTGGGACCAACTAATGGGGCCCCCACCCAAAGAAAAACACACTCCTCACACCATAGTGTTGGAGCGAGGTCCCTTAGGACTGAATTTTGGATGAAAATACTATATTTTTTGTAAGCTAAGTTGTGCGCACTAAGCAAAGCACATGTCAAAGGGATTTGGGGCATTTCAAAGCCCCTCATGAGTTGTAATGGGCCAAAGGGTAGAACTAGGGGCCACAAACCACAGTTTGTGGACCTTACATGAGCACAGGCTAAAGGTATAAATAAGAGTCTAGTTCGAGTCGAGAGGTAAGTAAGTAGTAAGAAGTTTGATATGTTTTGATGTTCTGAGATAAGAAGCAAACTTGTCTGGGTTAGAAGGCTCCTACTGGCTGTGTGCATGGCGACCTTAGTCCTATTGTGTGCGGACCTTGCTGGCTGTGTGCATGGGTAGAATGAAGGTGTTGTAAGGAAGATCTGAACTGTGAATGAATAAAGGAATGTTTTGGATGAAACCTGAGTATCAAATGCATGTGTCTTCTGATTTATGATCTGTTTCTACATGTTATATATGGTCACTATGTTATCTGTATTTGGATCGGTTGCGCAATTGTCTTTTACCTTAGATGCATGATAAATTAATGAATCTATTGATGTTGATCTTGAATGTTATGTATTAAGTACTATTGGAAGGACCGCGGGACTTGTATATGTGTGTGCACAGGATAACCTATGTAAATTAACCTAAATCTGTCTAGTTAGGGTTTTTGGTTAGGGCTTCTGTTGCGAAGGTTAGGTCACAGTTGTTTTAGATCTAAAGACACCCACATCATTTTAATCTCTCTTAGGGTGTGGAAACCTAGTTCCAACACCCCCCCATGCTTCTTCTGGTGAGACTTTGACTTGCGCAAGTAGGTCATTTCCGAAAGGGCCAGTAGTAATAGGGTTTTTTGGTTAACCTTAACTCCGAACATGGGTTAGGACCCCTCATGCCAACAAATGGTTCCGTTGTCGAGACCGAGATAATTTTGAGAGGGATTGGGTGATGTGGCGGCCATCAAAGCCTAAATTAGAGGACTGATTTGAGAAGAAAATTCAAGAATTTTCCCTTAAGGAAAAAAAAAGTAAGAAGATGTCTGCTGAAGATTAGAAACATAAGTATATATTCACAGAGGTGCATGAGATCTTCTTTGTGACCTTTGCACACGAGTTACAAAAGTGGTTGTCAAGATTAGAAGAGATCCAAACCTGTTGCAAGGATGACAAGGTCACTCAGTGGACGCTTGAATTGATCCAACAGTTAGAGAAAACTGATAATTCTATCACCCAGACTGTAGATCACTGGGTTGATAGCATATTAGGAGGGTTTGTGACAAATTTTCAGTAGATCGGTTTGTATCGTATTTTGAAGCTGAAAGGAGATTTTCAAGGGATTGAGAGGTAGATTCATACACTCTCTTCCTTTGTTGATTAAGATGCTATTGTGTGAAAAGGGTGTCTTGTGCAACCACACTAAGTGAATGACCCTAGATAAGCTAGAAAGTACTACGCGTAGTGGAAAATATTATTGGGTTACTCAGAGAGGGGACATATCTGTATACAACCCTATAATAAATTCACCTAATATAGAGAGTAGTGAGAATATGCACGCCGAAGGAAGCCCTCCTGCTACACCATAGTCAAAATCACGTAGGGGTAAGAATTCTCCTACCCCATCACCACCGCCACCTGCAGAAGATATGCTCATGTACATGAGGCTACCCACCTTTAAGCATGTGGGAGATGAGGACATGGATAGGTTTTTGTTTGTTTCCAATGTAGTGTGGACTGCACAAAATGTTAACACTGATGCTGTCAAGAGAGAACAACTAGCTATGGTGTTTGAAGGTCGCACGTTAGATTGGTTTATGGGATATCTAACTCAGAACGTTGATCCCACTGTTGTGAAAATTAAGGACACTTTGAAACAACAATTCAGGAAGCCGAAGTCCTACTTACAGTGCATGACAGAATTAAAAGATATTGTTAGGTCTCTATATTACTAGTATAGTCCCTTATTGTTGTTAGTGTAACCCCCTTATTATTATTATTGTACCCTTGTAACCCCCATTTTGTTATTATTGTGCCCTTAAATTATTATTGTTAGGTCGGCTAGGGATCACGTTGCGCATTTATACGATGTGCTTGTTGCAGTCCTATATATGAAAGGAGGTTTTATTAATTGTATCATCCAGAGAATTACATTTCATTTATGTAATGTATTGGAAGTTTCCCCCTTGAAGTGGCTCATTCTAAGGCGTTGATATCTCTTTTCTTCTCTTTTGGAGTTTTAGTTTTACCCACAACATTTGGTATCAGAGCTTTGGATTCTAGGGTTTTGCTGCTCCAAACAGGGCATCGTGGAATTTTCGCTATAATTTTTTTTCTACAAAGTTTCAAAAGCTGGAATGTTTAGGGTGCAAAGCTGAAATCCTGAGGAAGATTGTCTAAAAATTTTAGAAATATTTTTGGAGATATGATCTGTGGAAGTTAGGTCTTTTTTTAGGCTCCTAAACAGGTCATCGTGGAATTTGTGCTATAACGTTTTTTCTACGAAGGTTCAGAATCTGAAATTCTTATGGTGCGAAGCTGAAATCCCGAAGAAATTCATCAAAAAATTTCAGAGCTTGGTTCGCAATATTTTTGGAGATATGATCTATGGAAGGTAGTGCTTTTTCAAGCTTCTAAATTTCATCTCAAAGAGGTGATCGTGGGAAAAGTTCAATAACTCTCTCTCTGGGCATTGGATTGGAGTGCCGTAAAAAGTGGTCACAAGTACATGGACTGTAGTTTCTTGGCTATCAATTTCAGAGATGAAGGATGAAACGATGACACATGCCAAGTCGTACAAGTTCGCTCTCTTGAACTAGTCCATAATTGGGTCATTGTGGGAGATTGGACACAACTTTGTCTTGGAGAATCAAAATCGGGTTAGACACATGTGGGTGAAAGATAATTCAGAGGGCTACGTTGGTACCAAAATTCAAGTATTGAAGTGCTGCAATCACAAATATAATCCAATTTCAATATTGAGCTCATCAAAAGCAAGAAAAAGGTGTGTATTGTTTTTTCTGAATTGCATAAGTCTTGTTAGAAGAATCAATTTGAATTGATTCCAAGGGTATATTGTAGAATAGATATCAGTATTGGGTTCTAAAATATGCCCCGTAAAAATAATTCAACACCCATTAAGCCTTCAGAAGGCTCTACTATGACTCATGAAGATGAAGAATTGCAACATGATCTATCAAAATTACAAGAGTAAGTGCAACAAATTTCACTCTCGCAAAGAGCAACAAAAAATGAAATGGAAGTTTTGAAGAAAGGCGTGGAAGCTAAGATGGATGGCATGCAAGCTAAGATGGATGGCGTGGAAGCTAAGATGGATGGCATGGAAGCTAAGATGGATGACATGAAATACAACATGGAAAACATGAAGAATGATCTAAAAATAGACATCGAAGGTTTGACAAAGTTGATACAAGAAATGTTTCCTAATGGTGAAAATATAGTAGAAGAACCTCATGATGAGAAAAAAATCAATGTTAATCGTGATTTGATAAACTCTAATGTTGGCGGGAAGAACCACCATATTCCAAAAATGGATATGAGGAAGTTTGATGGAAAGGATCCTGTAACATGGATACTACAGATGGAGCAATATTTTGATCTCCATAACGTGCAAAAAACACAAAAGGTACGCATTGCAACTTTACATTTAGAACAAAATACATTTGTATGGTATCGATGGCTTTTCTCCCGTAAAAAAATTGTCACTTGGTCAATTTTTACGGAGGAAATGATAGCACATTATGAGGATACAAAGAGCAACACCTTCTTTAGGCAATTGATAAATCTCAAACAAAAGGGTTTAGTGGGGCAGCACATTGAGGACTTCCAAAAATTGAATATAAGGGTAACTGATATTCCAGAGGAACACCGGATCGATCTCTTCATAGGCACTTTAAAGGATAACATCCAACATGAAGTTCGTGTTTTGGAACTAGATTCATTGGAGAAGGCATTCAGGTTGGCAAGAAAATTTGAATGTAAAATAATGGTGACAAGGAAGCCTACCACTCAATTCTATAAAGAAGGAAGTGTTGCTATGCCTAGATTTCCACAACCTACAAGGTTGACACCACAACAATTGGAAGAAAAAAGAGAAAAAGGGCTTTGCTACTGTTGTGGTAACAAATACACTAAAGGTCATAAGTGTGCTGAGAAGAAATTATTTTACATAGATTGTGAAGAGGAAGAAGAAAATGAACAAGAAGAGGATATACACTAGGAACCAGCCCCAGAAGAGGAAGAAATGAATCCGACCATATCGTGTAATGCACTGGCAGGAATTACCACTCCTCAAACTCTCAAGATAAAAGGACAAATCAAGAAGAAAAAGGTAATAGTGTTGATTGATTCGGGTAGCACCCATAATTTTATTCATTGTAAGGTAGCCAAGGAATTAAATTGTTTCCTATACCCAGCACCAGAATGTCAAGTGATGGTTGCAAATGGAGGAACTATAAATTGCTCTGGAAAACGCCATAATATCAAGCTAACCATGGGGGAATATGTATTGACTAGTCCAATGCTTTCCATTCCTATGGGAGGTGCTGATGTTGTACTAGGAGTACAATGGTTACAATCTTTGGGGACGGTAGCTTTTAATTTTCAAGAACTTTTCTTGAAATTTTTTTCAGAAGGAAAGGAAGTCGAAATACGGGGTATTGAAGGGAAGCCGGGAAGGATAATAAGCTCTAATGTCATGACAAAGCTTCTAAAGAAAGAACAACGAGGCGTAATTGCACAATTATGCTCACTAGAAGTTTCGACATAAAAATCATCTATTTCTGCAGATCTCCAACAAGTCTTGGACAATCATTCCAAGGTGTTTGAAACTCCCAAAGGACTCCCACCTATTCGTGATCATGATCATGCTATTCATTTGATTCGAGGAAGTGTTCCTCCAAACATCAGGCCTTATAGATATCCTTACTTCCAAAAGAGCGAAATTGAACGTATGATTGCAGAAATGTTAGAGGCGGGTATTATTCAACCTAGTCAAAGTTCTTTCTCTGCTCCTGTAGTATTGGTACACAAGAAGGATGGATCATGGCGAATGTGTCCGGATTATAGGGAGCTCAATAAAATCACCATTAAAGACAAATTTCCCATTCCTGTGATTGATGAATTATTGGATGAATTACATGGAGCAATTTATTTTACCAAGTTGGATCTTCGTTCAGGATATCATCAAATTAGAATGAAGACTGAAGATATTCCAAAAATATCATTTCGAACTCATGAGGGTCATTATGAATTTTTGGTCATGCCTTTTCTTCTATTCGGAGATCAAGTCTCTTGATGAAAAATGCTTAAAAATGAAAGTGCTCAGAATAGCTCCAAAACAGATCGACTGGATAGTGCTCGTCTTCCTGATTCCGGCGCCGCGAACGGTTCGAAAAATGGTCTCCGTATGCAGAAGTTATTCAGCTTCAAAGTTTTGTCAATTTCATTAAAAAAATGGCAAATTGGACTTTGGGAAAAATTTTATTAAAAAAAGAATATTCCACAGAATATTCTGGGGAATATTCTGGGAATATTCCGGGGAATATTCTGGGAATATTCCGGGGAATATTCTGTGGCAGCCAATCAGAGGGTGCCACGTGGCTAGCCCGGAGGCCGCCACGTGGCCCCAAGGGCGAGTTGAATGGCGTGTTAAAAGTCTTTGGTTATGGCTTGGACGGATTCGAACCCCCGACCTCCTGTATACAAACGAAACGATTTTACCACTGGACAAATGTATTGTTCGTTGAATAACTTGCGGGCAGAGTTGTATTTGAAGTGTGTAATGAATTGGGCGGGGCCCGAAGGGGGCCAGCCCCGAAGGGCCAGCCCCCATTGCATAGGACCTCACCCACAGGACCTCGGCGGAGAATATTCAAACCTTGGCGCGGGCGGATATGTTTTAATACATTGTGATTAATGTTACGGTGGGTTTGTTATGGTTTAACAAACGTTATGTTTTATATTTAATAACAAACCGTTTAACATTTAATTGCTCCGACGACTCCGCCCATGTGAACGCAACAACTAACGTTTATTGCCAACGTTTAAAACGGCGGATTGGGTTGGCGGTTCCGCCTTTTTGGAGCGCTTCCACCTATTTTGTCGAGTTATCCACAGTTCCTCCACATTTAGTGGAGTTTCCTAAGGAGAAAGAGGCAGTTCAGTAAATGTGCCATAACTTTTGATAGGAAAGGCCTTTGAAGACGAATTTTTTTTTGATTTTGAGTGTAGAGAGCACTCTGGAGCTGTTGGAGGTGTCTGCAGAGCCATCAGGGCATTGTATCTTCGAATTTTACAGCGCTTTTGACAGAGAAGCCATTAGGGCCAAGGGGAAAGATTGCTGCATTGGGCTACCTTCCTCCAATGGAGGTGAATTTGTAGTCTATTTCTACTGATTTGGATATTCTGAGTCTGTTTTAGCAGTATATTTTCTCATTTGAGCAGTTTATACAGATGTAATTTCATTTGCAGCATTTAATTAAAAGAGGACTGAGCCTAATTAGAGGCTTTTGGACCAGCGGAGGTAGCCCAAGAGAGGGGTGAACCGCTTAAACAAATATCTGCTGTTCATCTGTGTGTTTTGGCTGTTTATTTCCAGATTCTGATAGTTTAAACAGTTAAATTTCATAAGCAGGCATTTCTAAAACAAGTTTATACAGTAATCTAAACTTGTTATTTTGCCATCAAACCTCTACACACCCATTGCAGAACTTATATTCTTGCTTATTCACACTTAAAACAGATCAATGAACACTCTGAATTCAAAAACAAAAGACTTTCATTGATTTTGATATTAGTGTTTATATCTTATTTCCTTAGACAGAGTCTGTAGAGGGCCAGGTAGCCTCTGGAACTCATCCTCTCTTTAGAGGTGACATGTCCAGTGAATGCCCCTATAGTCCATCTCTGTATGGGAAATAGTTTATTCTCACAATTTCAGATCATTTGAAATATATTGGGAAATGGATACCTTGCACAATTAAACAAGTACATTCCATTTTCAGAGATCATGGCCTTACCAATGCACCTTCTACATTTCAAGGGTTGATGAATTCCATTTTCAAACCCTTCCTTAGAAAATTTGTGCTAGTATTTTTTGATGATATACTAATCTACGGTAGGTCTTGGAAGGATCATGTTGAACATGTTGACAGGGTGCTCAAACTATTGCAGGAGAAACAATTATATGCAAAAACATCCAAATGTTTCTTTGGAGTACAAGAGGTGGAATATCTGGGTCATATTATATCTCACGAGGGTGTTAAAGTTGACCCTAACAAAATTAAAGCCATTAAGGAATGGAAAGTCCCCACGACCATAAAGCAGTTGCGAGGATTTCTCGGGTTAACAGGGTATTATCGCAAGTTTGTTAAGAATTATGGGAGAATAGCGGCACCTCTAACAACATTATTGAAGAAAGATGCATTTTCATGGACTCCTGAAGCAACTAAGGCCTTTGAACGTCTTAAAGAGGCAATGTGCCTAGCACCGGTCTTAGCTACACCAGACCTCACAAAAACCTTTATTGTGGAATGTGATGCCTCAGGAAATGGAATTGGTGCAGTTTTAATGGAGGAAGGAAGACCCATTGCTTTTGAAAGTCGTCCAATCAAAGGAAAGTATTTACAGAAACCTATTTATGAGAAGGAAATGTTAGCAATAATGCATGCACTAAAGAAATGGCGAACTTACCTAATGGGAAGACACTTCAAGGTAAAAAGTGATCATGATAGTCTTAAACACTTTTTGGAACAAAGACTATCATCAGAAGAGCAGCAAAAATGGGTCACAAAGATGTTGGGTTATGACTTTAAAATAGTCTATAAAAAAGGAAAGCTTAATGTTGTTGCAAATGCACTCTCAAGAAAGAATGAAGAGGTGGAAGCATTTCTTTGTGCCATTTCTATTATCCAACCAGATTGGATAACCGAAGCAAGAGATGAATGGAATAAGGACAAAGATGTATGGACACTCATTCAAAAGTTGCAGCAAGATCCTAGTACATCTGATACATTTAGTTGGAAAAATGATTCCTTATGGTACAAATATAGCTTATATCTTTGTAAGAATTCCCAACTAAAACAAAATATTCTTCTGGAATTGCACACTTCTCCTTTAGGAGGACACTCAGGATTTTTAAAAACTTACCACAGGGTGAAGAAAGAATTTTTTTTGGGATGGCCTTAAATCTGATATTCGAAAGTTTGTGGCGGAATGTTTGGTTTGCCAGCAGAATAAAGTGGAAACAATTAAGACCCCAGGACTTCTACAACCTTTATCCATTCCAAGTCAACGTTGGGAGGAGATTTCAATGGATTTTATCACAGGTTTACCTAAGTACGAAGGAAAGAATGTCATCATGGTGGTAGTTGATAGACTTACCAAGTATGCACACTTTTGTGCATTATCTCATCCATTTAAAGCAAGTACAGTTGCTACTACATTTATGGACGGAATTCAAAAGCTACATGGAAGCCCAAGGGTTATTGTGAGCGACAGAGATCCCATTTTTACTGGAAATTTTTGGACGGAGTTATTTTCTTTTTTGGGTACTCAATTAGCTCATAGCTCATCTTATCATCCTCAATCTGATGGTCAAACTGAGATAGTAAATAAATGTTTGGAAGGATATCTTCGTTGTTTTGTATGTGATAAACAAACACAATGGGTCAAGTGGTTACCTCTCGCTGAATGGTGGTATAACACTTCCTTCCATACTGTAGCAAAAATGACCCCATTTATGGCACTTTATGGATATCATCCACCATCCATCACATCATCTTTAAGGGAAAATTAGAAGGTTCAAGCAGTGGAAGATCACATCGAGCATCAGCAAGAATTTCTCCAACTCTTAAAGGATAACCTGAATTTGGCACAAAATCGAATGAAACAACAGGCAGATCAACATCGCGGCGAGAGAAGTTTTGATGTAGGAGATTGGGTATTTTTACGGCTACAACCATATAAACAAATGTCCCTCAAGCAAGCTAAGAAGGATAATAAATTATCGCCAAGTACTATGGTCCTTACAAGGTGTTGCAAAAGATTGGTACTATGGCATACAAATTGGAGCTTCCTGCTTCTTCGCGAGTACATCCAGTTTTCCATGTTTCATGCCTAAAGAAGGTTATAGGTGAAAATCTTCCAGTTCAAACAATATTGCCAGAACTTGATGAGGAAGGAAAAATCATATTGGAACCTGAAGCAGTCATGGAAACAAGAACTCGACAGCTACGGAATCGATCAATTTCAGAGTATCTCATCGAGTGGAAGAACTTACCCACTGAAGATTCTACATGGGAGGATGAGAATTTTATACAGAAGCACCCGAAGCTACTCAAGCGTTGAGGACAACACTTTTTTGAAGGAGAGGGGCATGTTAGGTCCCTATATCACTAGTATAGTCCCTTATTATTGTTAGTGTAAACCCCTTATTGTTATTATTGTACCCTTATAACCCCCATTTTGTTATTATTGTGCCCTTAAATTATTATTGTTAGGTCGGCTAGGATTACATTGTGGCCCACTAGGATTACATTATGGCCCCATGGACTCCTATATATAGAAAGGAGGTTTTTCAAATTGTATCATCCAAGAATTGTTCATTTATGTAATGTATTGGAGGTTTCCCCCTCGAAGTGGCTCATTTCTAAGGCGTTTATATCTCTTTTCTTCTCTTTTTGGAGCTAGTTACACAACATATATCAAACAGGTGTCGAATAAATATTCTTGGGAGGCTGATCAACGACTGAAGTGCACCATCAACGAAGGAGGATTTGTTTATTATGATAAGAAGCATAAGGAATGGTTCATTACCATGATTTTACCACATCTGCGCGGGCTTGTGAATTAACAAAAGATCTATTATCAAGCCAAAGCTCTTGAAGTTGCTATGAAACTTGAAGCTGCGCCCAGAGTGGATGATCAATTCAGAACGCTGGAAATTCAAAGTCAATTGGAGGCAATGCACTTGGAGATTTAGAACCTACGTAAATATTGAGGTAAATAAGTTGGCACAAATGTATGGTGCATAAGCTGTAAGGGTTCAGGACACACCAAAGATAAGTGTACTCTATTCTCAGATTACATGCAAGAAAGGGGACTGAATCCACTGTGCCCTGGGGATGTTGTTGGGCCAAGTGGTACTCCCACACTATGGTGCACTGATTGTAAGGTAGTTGGATGACATAGTACAAACCATTGTCCTTGATTGGGAAGCTATGTGCCAGAGCTCAAGCAACAATGGTGCAGGTTTTTCTCTTCAGTTGGTCGTGATGAGCACCACTGCTGAACATTCGACCTAATGATGGATATTGCTAACCTATATAGAGTATAGGCTGACCCATATTCACCAACATCTCCCTCTAGATGTGGAGAATCCCCAAAAAGAGGAAGGGGAGGGGAGAGAGGTGGAGGCACAGGTCGGGGAAGAGGACAATTAATCTACTATAACTGTGGAGATGCTGGACACAATGTGCACGACTGTCCGAACCATGCACGACAATCCTACAAGTACTGTACACAATTTGATCATGTAATTGAAGATTTTCATGTTCTAATTGCTAGAATGAAGGAACAACAATAGCAGACGCCTACACAAAACATACAAATGGTTAAATTTGAATCAAGCAACGATGGTCCAAGTGTAAACGTAATTACATGCAGTGTTACTAAGACCGGAGGAGATGAGGAAAAGAAGGTTAATGCAAAACCACTGGTTAGAAAGGATCCTGAAAAGAAATAAGGATTTAACATGTAGAAGGAAGAGGAGAATTTTATTGAAGCCAAAAAGGATTTTGCTGCTGCATGGGCGTCCACATCGAATTCTATCGTGGGATAAAAGATTGATGATGAATTAAAACCATTCCTACAATATTGTATTAAGTTATTGTGCAATCAGAAAGAAATAGATAATATTCAGGCTCTGATAGACAGCTATGCGGAAAAATAACTACCTCGAACTGAGACTAAGGCTAAGAACAAGATTTATAAGAACAAGAAAAGAACTGGTCAGGATATGCGCATGACCTTGAAAATTGGATAGTATGAAATGGATCAAGTCATCCTGGACCTAGGGTCTGATGCAAATGTTCTACCAAACCAGACCTGGTAGAAGATGGGAGAACTGAAGTTGGAATGTTCCACCATTCAATTATGCATGGTCAAGCAACAAAAGATCATTCCACTTGGATAGACAGCTACGGGAACAAATAACTGCCTCGAACTGAGACTAAGGCTGGGAACAATATTTATAAGAACAAGAAAAGAACTGGCCGAGATATGCACAAGACTGTGCAAATTGGATAGTATGAAATGGATCAAGTCATCCTGGACCTAGGGTCTGATGAAAATTTTCTACCTTACCAGACCTGGCAGAAGATGGGAGAACCGAAGCTAGAATGGTCCACCATTCAGTTTTGCGTGGCTAATCAACATAAGATCATTCCACTTAGAAGACTTCCAAAAGTTCTGGTAGACATTGATAGAGTAAAGGTACACACAGATTTTGAAGTGATACAAATTGCGAACGATGCAGATCCCTACCCTATGTTGTTAGGGTTAGATTGGGCCATCTATATGGGAGAAATCATCAACCTGAAATGTAGAAGCATGATCTTTGAAAATGATGGAACAAGGGTGATAGTACCACTGGACCCAGAAGAAGGAGAAAAATATACAAAGCCAGTGCGCGAAGGAGATGATGTCAACCATATCTATAAGCTGACTGTGTCGGAAGAGGATTGGATGAATCCTACAGCTGATGGGATGCTGAATTGGGAGAAGGATAGTTCAAGTTTCTTTGACTCGGATGGGGAGATGGAGAACTGGAAAAATCGGTTTCATGATGTTTCTGCATTGCGCTGCCTCAAGATCACTAAAAAATTCCGATGCATCTCCTCAAAGGTAAGATAAGTACCCTATTTTGACAGTTCTAGTAGTTTCATACTATTTCTGGAAGAATTGGAAAAGGCTGTCCCGGAAGAACGAAGGTTCTGGGCACTTGATTTGGCTATGCGCGCGACCGCAATGCATTGGTGGGATACGTATAAGGGAGTTTTTAAGGACTGGTAGGAATGTAGCAATATGATGAAGTTTTACTTTGAGCCTCCCACTACCCCACCAACTGATATTTTCTATGGTCAGGGAGACTCGCGCAAGCACCTGCCCATGTGGGTGGAGGTTTGGAAGGAAAAGACCTGGAACGAGTGGGTTCATATGTTTATTCATTCGTTGGGGCCTGTACCTACTACTTGGTATTTGGAAATGGAGCTGCATCGAGGAACTCGCCATTGGATTACAATGACTTATGATTTTATATCAACCTTTAGCTTGGTTGGGGGATCAGAGGGATTGAACGAAGCTCTATAGGATATAAAAGCTCTTGTTTTTTATGAATACTAACCTCGAAGGGAATGTGATGCGCTAGCATGGGACATGCAGATGCATATATTGTCAATTTCCGAAACCTATCAGTAGAGGATAATGAAGATGATTCAAGAAATATAAATATAGCTGAGTCCGAAGGGGAGCACACAGTTGGAGGGCCCTCATTGGGAACGGTAGATGTAACTAAACCTCTGAAGCTAAAGGAAGTCAACATTGGGACAGAAGAACATCCCAAGTTGGAAAAAATCGAGGATTACTAGGATGATGACATAATAGGAAAGGTTTCAAAACTATTGACAAAGTACAAGGACCTGTTTCTGACAAAGTTCTCTGAGCTCAAAGGAATTGTAGGAGAGCTGGGTGTTATGAAGATCACTTTGAAGCCAATTGCACGCCCTATCAAGCAATGAACATACTGATTAGATCCCAAGTATAAAAAAGGTAAAATAAGAATTAGAGAAGACGATTGTTGCATGCATCATTGAGCCTATGGAGCAGTCTAATTGGGTGAGCCCCATGGTCGTTTAAGAAAAGAATACCAAAGGAAAGATAAGGATATGTGTAGATCTGCGCAAACTGAATGATGCATGTGTGAATGACCCCTTCCCTACTCCATTTTCAGATGATATCCTGGATAATGTGGGAGGAAAATAAGATTATTATTTTACTGATGGATTTTCAAGGTACCATCAGATCATAATTGCGCCTAAAGGCCACAACAAGACCACCTTTGCAACAGAATGGGGATCTTTCCAATACACTGTTATTCCTTTCGGAATGAAGAATACACCTGTGATCTTCTCACATGAAGTAGTTGTTGTGTTCATAGAATTCATGCAAAAGTTCCTGGAAGTATATTTTGATGACTGGACAATGTTTGGGTTGGTAAAGAAACATGTGTCAAAACTGTGCATGATGCTTGACACTTGTAGGAAGCACCGAATTTCTCTTAACTTGAAGAAATGTATATTCTGTGTGCCTTTTGGAATTTTGTTGGGTCATATAGTGTGTCAACAAGGATTGGTGGTAGATCCAACCAAGATAGTAGTTATCATAAACCTAGAAGTCCCCACTAATGAAAATAAGTTGCGCTCCATCCTAGGACACATTGGATATTACAAGAAATTCATTTAGGGCTATGCTCTGATCACTGTGCCTATGTATAAGTTATTGAAGAAGGATGTGTCAATTTTATGGGATGAGGAATTTCAAAAGAGCTTTGATCTGCTGAATGAGAAGATGGTCACTGCACTTATTTTGATATTCCTGGACTCGTCTAAGGTTTTCCATGTAGATGTGGATGAATCTGGTATAGCACCTGGAGTTGTTTTAGTGCATCTAGGAGAAGGAGACATTGATCAACCTGTTGCTTTTTCCAGTAGGAAGCTCTCCAATGTAGAGCGCAACTACTCAACCACATAAAGGGAAGGATTTTCCATGGTGTATGCTTTGCAAACATACATGCACTATCTGCTAGGAGGACACTTCAAAATGTTCACTGATCATTCTGTTTTGAAATACCTGGTCAATAAGCCTGTGTTGTGGGGGGGGGGGGGGGGGAGGGGATTTGCAGATGGTTGCTATTATTTCAGGAGTATTACTTTGAAATCATTATGAATCTTGGAAGATTGAATTTTGGACCTAACCATTTGTCACACATTGAAAATGGGGAAGAAGAAAACAATCGTAGAAGGGGTTACCTAACGCACAACTCTTTGATATCAAGGTGGTGGATGAGCACTTTGTTAATATTATTCACTTTTTGACCATTGGGAGTGCACCTACTAAATATTCGGTGTAGCATAAGAAGGATTTGGTTGCGCGTGTAGTGATTTTACCCTAATTGTTGGTTAGTTGTACAAGCTGAGGGCAGATGAAGTATTGAGAAGATATGTTTTGGAACATGAGAGACAGGATATCTTGGCTAAGGCTCATGGAGGGGTGGCAGGAGTCCATTATGCAAGGAAGGTTACTGCACATAAGTTTTTTTGTGCTAGGTTATGGTGGCCCACACTACACAGTGATGCACATGGATACTACCAAGCCTGTAATGCATGCCAGAGAATGGGGAAGCCCTCACGCAAAGATGAAATGCCCCTGTAGCCTCAAATGGCCCTGCAGGCCTTTGATAAATGTGCTATAGAGTTTTTGGGACTCATCAATTTCCCAAGGAAGAATAATGGAGTGCACTACATCATCACTGCCATAGATTATGTGCCAAGTGGGCATAAGCTAAGACAATCAAGGATTGTACCTCATATACTACTGCGCACTTAATTTTTGAACATTTTTTGACTAGGTTTGGATGTCTGAAGATACTGACGAGTGATAGAGGTACGCACTTTGTTAATGAAACCATTGAAGCACTGACAGAGATATTTCAGATCCATCACTAGAAGAGTAACCCTTATCACCCTCAGGAAAATGGTGCAGTAGAAGATTTCAAATTTTTTTTTTGAGAACGTGCTCATGAAGAGTTGTAATGCAAATCAAAATGATTGGGATGTGCACATCCCTTCTATATTATGGGCGTATAGGACCACATGCAAAAATTTGACTGGGGAAACACCTTTCAGGATGGTCTATGGGAAAGAAGTGATCATGCCAATAGAATATATCGTCCCAAGCCTGCGCATCACAACATTCACTAATATGGCTGAGCCTGACATCATGGAGGAATGTATTACGTATTTGGTTTCCTTAGAGGAGGATCAGACATTCATTACTAACTTCCATCAACAAGTACAGAAGGTGTGCGAAAAGGCCTGACATGATAGGCACATCAGATAGAAGGTGTTAAAGGAGGAAGACTTGGTCTTATTATATGATAGTTAGTTTGCGCACCACCCAGGGAAGTTCAAGAAACATTGGCTGGGGCCCTACATTGTGAAGGAAATCACTGATGGAGGCATGGTGCACTTGGCCACGTTGCGCGGTGAGAATATTCTCGAGAATTTCAATGGAAACTGACTGAAGCTGTATAGGGACAATCCTATGCTGACCAAATGACTATATGGCCAGAGCATAAGAATCCATTTGTCTATGCGCGGTGTAGAGGGAATGTGCAGAAAAATGCAATAGGAGCACAAAGGTGATGCGTAAGGGGAGAAACTAGTTGTTGGAACAATGAAATTGGGTGAAAAAGTGATTTTACCATTGGATGGAGCGGGTTTTATGCATTTAATGAGGCGATATTATGGGATTTTTGACCACTTTTATGGCGGTAAGTTGAATTTAATAAAGATCTGACCATTTTTACCTTGGATCGCGTATAAAAGGAAGGTCATTGGCCACATTTGGTTCCTTTTCTTTCTGAGTACATTGTACCCTGAGCTTATCTATGAATTTCACCGTAAAATTGTCTATGAGTGTTATATGTCTGGTTGAGAGACCCCATCTGATGTGAGTAATCCGGAATTCATCTTTCGACCAAGAATGACGAACACAAATCCCAAGAGTGCATCATCTTCGGAGCACTCTGCGCCTCTCACAGCATCGACCGGGTTGGGGTCAGATGATGTCCATGAAGTGGTACCTGAAGTTGAAGAATTAGTTTCTATGCCGGCTAATGGAAAGGTGAAAATGACGAAAGGGTCCTCCTCCAAGCCGCTGACCTCTCCTAGGAATGTGACATCCCCACGACAAGCTATGAAGGATAGGTCGCCTATGGCTGATCCTACGAAAATACCAATGAGCGCCACTGAGGATGATGTGCTCATTGAGCCAATCTCATGGAGGTCATCGTATTTCAAACCGTGAAGACCCTTCGTGTGTGCCAAAGAATGTAGATGCGGTGAGGGATTACCTTTAGATGTCGTTAGTGCCGTAGGTCATCCCCTTGATCGAAGAAATGTTTGGCAAGATTCCCCATGTCAAGTTCGATGAATACGACCTTGCGAACGAAGAAACATTCCTTGAATTGGAGCTAGAATATTACCTGGAGCGCGTGCTTTATGACAATTTAGTGAAGTTTGAGCCAATGCCATGGGCGCGTGGGCTGAGCAACGTTGGGATCCTCAATCTGCTGAGGATTCCTCACTTTAAGAGGTACCCTATCACCACTATGTACATGTGCCAGTTCCTAGCATTAGTGCATGAGGGATGCCTGTGGATTCAATGACGGATTCCGATAGATTTTGAGTTGATCCAGCAGGTCACTGGCCTGACCAAGAAGGGGCCTCATCCTATGGCAAGTTTCCGTAAGAGTAATGAGCTCAAGGTTGCTGCGAAGGTAAATAAATATTACCAGGTCAGACGGGACACCCGGGGATTCTTGGTATAGCAGATTGCAGACCCAGGTGTGTGCCTAGGAACCTTAGTCGTAGGCTACAATTTGATGTGCAAGTGTCGCCCAGAGACAGTCCCTGTGCACGTAATTGCGTTGGTAGGCCAATTTGAGAAGGGGGTTAGCTACAACTGGTCCCAATATATTTGCCAAGAATTTTTAGACAACGTGCGCGAGGCGCAGGAAGAAGGCAAGAATTTCTGCTACTCTTGGTTGTTTTTGCTAATTGCGCTAGTCGTATGGGAGAGTCCAAAGGATGAAGTCCTCCCAGAATTGGAGCCAGGTGTATGTGAGGGTGCACGCTATGCTAATCTATGGGATTCCACTGACCCCAAGCGAGTGAAGGAAAACAAAAATTTTGGGTACTATTTTATGGCGCGCTGGTTGCAGCAATCCTTTCACAACCCCGATTAATCCCCACGATGTATGAAAAATACAAAACCATTACAAAATTTCATATTACCATGCATCACGTGCAGATCAGGGTGCGCAACGACCCTATGTAGTATAACTTTCACTTCATGGTGACTGAATCGGAGATCAACTAGGTAATTGCGACCTGTCCAGAAGTGTGGAAAGTTGGGCTCAGCTCCACCCAGCTCGTTACAACATCCTCTTTGGGAAAAGAGACATATCTAGGAGACAAAGAGAAATAATGCGAGCCGCGCACTGAAAAAGATACAGAAGAAGGTGCATAAAAAGATATTGGAAAGGAAATAGAGCAAGAACTAGAAAAGGGCACAAAGAAAGATCTTGGAGGCAAAGTCGATGCAGACCTTGGAGGCCTCAATGGATTGGATGGCACAAGCGCGGAATATCCACGGGGCATGAAGCATGGCGCAGAAACCCCCAAGGGTCTACGAAATAAGCGGAAAGGATCTAAAGTTGGAGGCACATAAGAGGTCACTTTGATATAAGATGACCTGGACAAAATAACAGATGCAGTCGCCTCTGCCTCTGAAGACAAGTGGACTGCCATGGAAGAACAATACAAGGTTGCGGTCGAGGCATTACAATCTAGGTTATAGGTACTCCAGCTGAAGATCGACAATTTACAAGTGAACGTGAATCAAGCTAGGTTGATCTAAGCGAGATTGCCTACAACGATGATAATCACTACAACAAAAAGTAGGATTTTCCCCTTACCGAGCATTCCAGTCACTTTGGAGCAGCTAGAACTACACGTGCAGGTGAAGACCTGCCCAAAGGTCGGGATAAATCTCTCAATGTTGGTGAGTGGAAAGCTACATAATATCAAAACCATCATCACCGACGAGCTGTAGTGCAGGGAGGCACAAGTGCAACAACAGTTGAGAAAATTAGAGCAGAATGTTGAAGCTAAAACTAAAGATTTAATCCAAGCCTAGACATCACAACACATGGTTGTAGCACAACAAGTAGAGCTTGAGCATTTGATTGAAAAATTGTATGGGGACCTCCTAGAAGTAGTAATTCCTGCATTAGCCCCACCATAATTAAAATTTGAAAGCCTGTTTGTAGCTTTGAAGGCTTCCCAGTTTGAGGTGTAGACAGTCAAAGTAGAGTTCGAACAACATATTGCAGTGTTGCAGGCTAAGCTGCAGCCAGAGACTCCCTCGAATGTGCACGCGCAACAGGAAACCTTGGTGAAGGAAGCCTCAGAAAGTATCGCTGCCACAGTTGACAAGGGCTTCACATTGCTAGAAACAACAATGGGAATGTGGAAGTTTGTGAAAACATACCCACTAGTCAAGAAGATTTCTCAAGAATTGTGCACAAAGGAGCAGGCATTCGATGACCTCCAGGAGGCCCTTCCCACTTTTTTCCTTGCTCAGCGCATGGCCCACTTGCAGACGAGTCCAATTTTGTGCAATGAGTTAGAGGAGATACTGAGGAAGAAACAGATCATGACAAAGCACATGAAGCCATGGGTAGATGAGGTGATGAAGCTGTCACAAGACTTGGATGTAGTTGTTAAGAATCTGAATAAGACCTATCAAAGCATCAATATAGTCACAGAAGGGTCAACGTCACAGAAGTTGGTAGACATAGTGCAGAGTGCAGTGTGTTAGAATGTGGGCGTCTTGGCACCCTTTGTTGTTGCCATTGAATATTTTCAGACCAAAATGAAGAACCCAACACCACTGTGACTTGGGACGAGTCAAATGATTATGTTGGGGGCTTGTTGGAGCGGGGTCCCTTAGGAATGAATTTTGGATGAAAATACTATATTTTTTGTAATTTTTTGTAAGATAAGTCATGCGCGCTAAGAGAAGCACGGGTCAAGGGGCTTTGGGCCAGGTCAAAGCCCCTCATGAATTGTAATGGGCCAAAGGGTAGAATTAGGGGCCATAAATGATATTTTGCGGACCTTAGATGAGCGCAAGATAAAGTTATAAATAAGAGTCTAGATCGATTTGAGAGGTAAGTAAGTAGAAAGAAGTCTGATATGTTTTGATGTTCTGAGCTAAGAAGCAAACTTGTCTAGGTTAGAAGGCTCCTGCTGGCTGTGTGCGCAGAGACCTTAGTCCTATTGTGTGCGGACTCCGCTGGCTATGTGCACAGGTAGAATGAGGGTGTTGTAAGGAAGATTTGAACTGTGAATGAATAAAGGAGTGTTTTGGATGAAACCTGAGTATCAAATGCATTTGTCTTATGCTTTATGATCTATTTCTACATGTTATTTCTACTTACTGTGTTATCTATGTTTGGATTGGTTGCACAACTGTCTTTTACCTTAGATGATTGATAAATGAATGAATCTATCATTTTTTATTTTGAATGTTATGTATTAAGGACTATTGGAAGGATTGCAGGATCCACATCTGTGCGCACGTAGGATAACCTATGTAAATTAACCTAAATCTGTCTCATTAGGGTTTCTGGTTAGGGCTTCTTTTACGAAGGTTAGATCACAGTTGTTTAAGATCTAAAGACACCCACATCATTTTAATCTCTCTTAGGGTGTGGAAACCTGGTTCTAGCACCCCCCCATTCTGCTTCAGGTGGGACTTTGACTTGCGCAAGTAGGTCACTCTCGAAAAGGAAAATAGTAAGAGGTTTTTGTTGGTTAACCTTAACTCTGAACCTGGGTCAGGACCACTTAAGCCAACACATAATGACAGTTTATTTTCATGTTTATAGGGGCACTCGTCTCTGTTCTTGGACATCCAAACCCATTCTCTATTCTTTTGGAAAGTGTACAAATATTGTTTAGGAGAGCACTCCCACCTATCCATTCACATTTATCAACTGGAATCAGTCCAAAATTACCCTTGGTCGAAGCTACACATTCTTTACCATAGCCCACAATGACACTCACAACAACCACACACCCATCCTGGACGTCCTACCAGCTCTAGGGATTTCCTCACCAGAAAGTTTTATGACTGTTGCCACTTGTATTTACAGCTCCGACCTCGGGGGCCACTTAACTACCATAATTATTTATATCCATTTCTCGTCATCATGCCTAATTTAACCTATCACACCATGCCCTGCTACATCAGAAACCTTGGTCCCTTGCATCAATACTCATCTTGGTCGGATGATGCTTCCTTCTTGTCGACTACAACAAACATTTTCTAAGAAGGAGGTAGTGCCTTGGATGACTCCTCACCTCAATAGGGGCATCCCCGGATGTCATTATGGGAATCACCATTTTGTATTGATGTCATCGATCCTCTTGAAATTTGACTTCAAGAGAAGATTTCATGTCAAGATGGTATCAACTTCATAACTGTTGCACTCTATCAGAATTCTTCTAAGACCTGTGACTTGATAAGAATCTCTCTTAGAAATGGTTACACAGGAAGGTCCCTAATATTCAAATACCCATGCATACAATGAGCACTTGTTGTAAACAAACATGCCATACCAAGATTATACGCGTGGGCACTACATTCAACCTTATTTCAAAGAAAAAATTCCCTTGAGGGTGTCAACAACCATCGTCATCAACCAATAGCAGGTAACTACCAAAAAGTGACATAAACAGAACCACTATCTATCAGATAAGCTTAACTAGTCAAAACATCATCAGCATGGAACATGTTTGCCTCGTAGAAATATTTTATTCATTCTATCTCTTGTAGGTTTCCAACAGAGCATGGTGTCATTTTTTCTCATGGCAAGGGGTCTCTAACCTCAGTTCTAAAGCAAGTTACTCTCTCTCTCTCAAAGGGACTACACAAGAAAAGAAACTATAATGTATTTAAGCTATACAGTTCTTCCTAGACGACATACATTAGGGGGAAATTGTTAACACTAGAAAATTGTATAGAAGACACTAAAAAATGTAAAGTAGAATGTATCGATAAAGATTTACAGGGAGGAAATACATTGGATGAGCTAAAACAATAAATTTTCCTAAGGTTAGAAGGACAAAATTTTGGACCGCACACAGGAAGCACTAGCTCTAAGCGCGCAGTACGACTTTTCCTTCTTTAGTTGTGCACTGCATGACTATCCCTTTCATAGTCGTGTGGTCCTGGGGACGCGGAATGTCACCATCCGGGACCACTTGGAACACTTGGAGAAAAATATTCTTAGTGCTCACTCAACCTAGCCAAGTATAGTCGCTTTTGAGCCACCTTCAAGTTTTAGTGCAACACACAAAGGAAGCATACCTCCACTCTTGTGTCACCATCCATCTTGGACCAAAAGAAGGAGGGAAAATTTGAAAATGGTTTATAAAAGGCAGCCATCGAAAGATAAATGGGAGACACATTGTTATGTTGGCCAAATTTCTCCTTAGCAAACCAACTTGTGTTGTCCAGTCATCCAACATATCAATCCAAGAGAGAAGAGTGCACCACATGTTCGTTGATTTACAACCCTTTGAGAGGGAAGAGAGGCTTGCTGAAAACTTGAGGGGAAGAGACCACCTTGTCTTGGATATTGGAGCTTCGTAGCTCTAAGGATCCACTACAAGAGATTTATCATTCTATTTTCTACTACTAACAACACCTAATAAAGGGGGAAAGTTCTCCATTGTTGAGTTATTAGTGTGTTTTCTCTATTTAGTGTGTTTCTTGTGCATGTTGTTTTGTTTTTTGTTTCATTGTTTATGTAGCATGACATGTTTCCATTTAACTTAGCTTATTACATGTTGAACTTGTTCCACTAACGTTTGACAAACCACTTTGACCTATGACTTGTATGCCGGTAAGTAGCCTCCCTACTAAGGAAAGTGTATTTCATCCACCCATGCGTCGAATACACTACCACATATATAATTAATTTGAAATAATAATAATAAACATGGAAAAAATAAATAAATTGTAAAATAGTGAAACTATATTTAATTTAAACATGATAAATTGTCCAACAAATTTAGCTTTCTACCGATAAATTTTAAGCGACCTATTTTCATTTCATTCTTACAAATTTATAAATAAATATTATGCACTAACAATTAGTAGCTTTTTACATGAATATGTTGGAGTTTTTATTTTCCCACGCTTAATTTACCAATGAGCTAAGTATGGTGAGTTGTAAGCTCACATAGAGACTTGCATCTTACCAGTTGTTGTAGTTATCCTTAACATACACTGGGCATCCTCCATTTCTATACAATGGAGGTCTTCTATATACTTTTACATAAGATTGTGAGTAATAAAATACTCTTATATGGTAACAACCCCCCTTAAGTGAAACATAGGGAGTAACTAAAGAAGAAAGAAAACAAAGAATGGGTCCCAAAAATGATGCCTAATTAGATACAAAAGAGAGAAATATGCTAGTGCTCAAATTATCATGGATAAAAAATGATAGATTCCATAACAATCCACTAAATGCAAGAACATAGGCCCGCTCCAATTAAGAAGTAAGAAATGTTGAAGTACCAATATTTTGAGGATGAGAGTTGTGAAACCTCAATGAAGTCAGTCGATATCTGAAGTAGGATTGTTGCAAAGGCACATAGGTGGAAAACATTGTTGAATTCTCCCAAAAAAAAAATTAAGATAAACTAGGTTCCAGTAAATAATGAGGACAAGGATTCAAAAAAAAGAGACCCCATCAACCAACAAATAAACAATGAGGCCTGTAAGTATGGAAAACTCAGCTCAACCACCATACAACAACACTCCTGAATTTATCTGAACATCGTCACCATAATATTGATCAAAGAAACAATATATGTCACCATATTAGTTCCCCACCCTAAAACACAATTGCGGAAGGAGCAGGAATCAATAGTCTCCTTTGTTAGAAAATTCCCTCTTTGTAACACAACTAAGGGAACAATGGCAATCAACAATGAACAACTGATGCAACATGACTATATGAATTCTATAAGAATTGGTTTAATTTATGCCATGACCATCCATCAACCCATTCAAACACAATCTTGATGGTCAACATTGGTCCATGATTCGTGCTCTCACGTCTCTTCTATTATGATCTCATTGAACGACTAGTAATTGAGTAAGAATGTTTATGCTTGTTGAGTAATGTATTCCGATGAGGATGTGCAAATAGCTCATTTTATTTTCAGAATCAAAGTTAGGTGCTACAACATTTTCATCTGGAATGAAATTAGCAGCCCTGTTATCAATAATTTTATCACAATTAAAAAAATATTTTCTTCAAGCACCTCACAGTTGGATGTAGCTGATGAGGAAGAACCCATACTGTTCAGAATCATCATAGATGAGTAGAGATTTTTAGTATATAACACTCTGATCGAAGGTAATATCAACAACTTTAACAAAAAGTCGGTGTATCTAAGCTAGGGATCACATGCGAGCTTAAAGTTGAGATGGAAACCAATATCTGTGGTTTTTCTATTCAGCGAATCTGTATCTGTTGTGATAACAAAGTACAGCGACTCTACGTAATATAGCATCGTAAAAAAATATGATTGCTTGTCTTGGAGACAAAAGAGTCAAAGTTATGCGCTGATCAAAGTCAAAGGCTCAAGGCTGGTGCTGATCAAAGGTGATGGAAATGCTTTGGTTGGCATTAGCTCTCGAGCCGCTTCTTCACGCTCAATAGCTGCAGAAAATTATTTTTGGAGCATCCATGGAACTTGCAATGGAATCATATTTCGGTGAGTGAATATTTGGAACTATGATCCACAAAAATAACAAATGGAAAATCTGGAACAACTATTAATAATTTATTAATTCAGTTTTTTGAATTAATAAAAAACAATTGTCAACATGGTTCTCCAAACAATGATCCTTAAAAAAAAATACGACCATACCCAATTGTGTCAATTTCTCCATAAAAACTATAGATCTCTTTCTATACAACGACAACTTCGCCTAAGAAAAATTCAATTTTGGTAGCAATTTAGTAGCTTAAAATAGTCGATAAAGCTTATCCTAAGTATCGATCCCGAGACCTCATCAGCTAAGGAGAAGTACGAATAAATTGGTCTTAAATCGACCAGCTGCACATCTCTTATCTACGAATTCAGATTGAATCCCATCCAATTCTATCTTTCCCTCATAGCCCTGAAAGGCCAAATTTTACAGAGAACCGGGAATCCACGACCTAATATCCGAGAGACCATATCTCCTAGGAGTCGAGTCAACAATTACAGTAATTTCCTCTAGCAAATGTGAGATAAAGAGTAGCGAAATTTCATTTAAAAAAAAAAAAAAAACCTAAACTAAAAAATAATTCAACAAAGTAGGAATCCTCTGCTTGGTTTAATACCATGTAAGTGTAGTCTATTACTCACAATTTTATGTAAAAGTACATAGAAGATCTTCATTATATTTAAGGATAAATATGAAAACTAGATAAATACAAATCTCTATATAAACTTACATCTCACCATATTTAACTCATAAAGAAATGAAGTATTAAATAAACTAACTTTAACAAAATAAAATTTAAACGATTTATTTTTATCTAATTCTTATATTTTCAAGACCAAAACAATAATTTGAAATATATAAATATAATAAATTTATTATTATTATTATCAATAATCTAATTTGTATTAATTTGTATTATGATTTGCAGTATTAAAAACGCATACACATTAAAATTGTGTGACCTATAAATTTTATTGGTTGAATAAACACACAATTCTTTTAATGGTTTTATATATATACATGTGCAGAAGCATGTAATCTTCCTATAGTGTTATAGTGTTCTCCTCGTATCAAATATTATATTAATATATACTATTTAAAAATATTTAATAATATATTTTAATTTATCTACAAATGATTACAAGCAAGAAAGATCATAAAACTCACTTTTCATGGAATTTACCGATGGTTTTAAGAGAAAAGAACATGAGAATTCATGCATATTGTATTAAAATGATCTACCTCATAAATTTTAATGATTAAATAAAAATATTGAAATTTATTTTATGAAAAGGTTTATATTAAACTTTAATTTATTTATAAATAATTTTAAACAAAACGAAAAATTAAAACTTAATATTAGGATAAAAAATAATTATTCAAATTTTTAAAGATATATTTTATTGATCTAGATTATCATATGCAAAAAGTATCTATAATATATAAATGCAAAATTTTAAAAGAATATAATTTCTGCTTAAAAGAAGATAATTTCTACCACTTTCATATTAAAGGAATTATAAATTTTCATAATTATTATAAATTTATTTTCAAAAAATCAATGTCATTAATTATATAGTTTTTTAAATAATTTTATTTTTTGAATGCTTAATATATGAATTGTTGCTGGCTAGATCTCAATGTAATTTAAGATTAAGATTTGCTTCATTTATATTGACGGTTTAATATGCATATTTTATATATATGGCCTACTTTTAAATTTAACACCCAAAATTATATATAAACTTTTTGAAATAATTAAAATATATATGTTTCATTCACCAAGTAAACATAATATAACAACATGAATAAGCAATAAGCTTTAAGTTGAAAAAAAAAAAAACATCTAATATAAAAATCCATTTCATTCACCACGTAAACATAATATAACAACATGAATAAGCTTTAAGTTGAAATAAAATAAAAACATCTAATATAAAAAGCCATTAATGACAACAAAATTTTCCATATCAATGGTGCATATTGCACTTAGCATATGGATAGAAGGAGCATCATCAGAAAGCTTTGAATATGTAAATTGAAAGTAAATACAGTTTAAAAACATATTGTAAATTTCAAATTATAATTAATATGAAGCTTTTTTTAAGTAAATTATAAAACTTTCGAATTTGACAAGTAGATAGAACATGATATTATTAATTAGCTTTCAATATATTAATAAAAAATAAATAAATTTATAAAATGGAAATATTAGAATAAGTATTATTATTTATGTTAATGTTATTGTGTTGAGAGATATACTTTAAGTGGTATGATTTTGTTTGTGTTTATCCTGGAGTTGATATATGTTTCTCTTAAAATAAAATAAAATATTTTTTAAATAGAAAATGAATGTTTGCTATAATATTATGAAATATAAATAATTTCAGCTTTATTGTGGTCACTAGATTTATTGTTGATCTTACAATTAAATGTGGTAAAAAAATTTCAGTAACTCTCAGTGATAAATACAATATTTTGATGTCCACATAATTTAATATAATTGCATATCAACTTTAAACAAAGATAAAGTAATTAGAAGTAAAAAAAATGTGAATAAATATTTACACTTTATACTTTTCAAAAATATTTCAGCAAAAGATTTAAATAAACTATTTGAAGATCTACTTTAACTAATTTACATATCATCTTCACACACACACACATATATATGAAAATATTTTAATATTGTATATAGTAGAATATTTAATGTCCAAAAAAAATATATATTTAAAAGTAAAAATAAAATAAAAAACATCAAGTGCTTCCTCATAATAATTAGAAGGAGATGTGTAATTCATTCAATTCTTAATATAAAATTAATATGTGACATTTAAAAAAATATTCATAATAACAATTTTTTTTTAATGTGGGTGATCAATAAAATATTTTGATATGTAGGATTAAGTAATATTGATTAGACCCCACAATTGGATCATACCTCAGCATTGGATTTAGGAGGTGACTATATCCTACTCCACGAGAAAAAATAGGGAATTCAAAGAATAGAGGAATAAATTTATCTTTTCAATGACTTTGTCAATGAAGCCAATCTTGTGGACCCTCCCATTATTAATGAAATTCACACTTGAAATAATAAGAGGGGTAGCTCTTCTCAAATCACCTATCATCTCGACAGATTCCTCATCTTTGAATCCCTCTTCCTCTCAACTACTAACTTTGAAGCCACCATCCTTCCTAGCAACAAATCCGATCAATGACCTATCTCTCTCTCTCTAGATTTGTCATGCTCGCCCAAGAAAAAACCTTTTATATTCAAATTTTTCCGGCTAAGATATCTTGACTTTCTCTCCAAAATATAATCTTGGTGGAATGCTTTAGTCACCGTTCAGGGGATTGTAATGTTTCTCTTTAAGTAAAGACTCAAAATTCTTAAGCAAAATCTAAAGGAATAGAACATAAATAGCTTTGGAAACATATCTCAATACAAACAACATCTCATACAGGAGATAGAATCAATTCATCAATCCATAATTTAGGAATATCTGTTAGCAGATTTATAATCCAGAGAAGCTACCGTCGACAAAAACTCAATCAGAGGCTCGTCCAAGAGGAAATTATATGGAAGAAAAAAATCATGAGTTCAGTGGCTTAAAGAAGGGGAAAATAATACCAAAATTTTCCATGGATCAATGGTCAGCCACATGCAACAATTTTTCTTTTTAAGAATCCAAAACTCCCTCAATCAAAGGTTGGACAATCATGATGATATTGTCAACGATATTATGGAGCATTTAAAATACATCCTCATTAAATCCACTCTAGATAGGAGACATTTCATAAAGGAAATTATGAATAATATCCCAAAGCTGGTCTCTGAAGAACAAAATTCCCTTCTAATCAAAGAAATATCCTTTCAAGAAGTAGAAGCAACCATAATGAAAATGCAGAAGGGAAAATATATGAGCCCTAATGGCTTCATACCTGATTTTTTCCAAGCATATTGGAAAATTATCGGGTAGGCCATATGGAAATTAGTAGAAGATTATTGTCAGCCTGCTCCCTGCCTTGGATGCAACCTTTATTATTTTTCTCCCCAAATATTCCAAATATGTTGCACCCTCTAACTATCGCTTCCCATCTCTCTATGTAATGTTATCTATAAAATTATCTCAAAAGTCATATCCAATCACTTAATTCAACTCCTCCCCTTGTTAATCTCCCCATAGTAGACTAGCTATGTGGAGGGATATCAAATCCTTGAAAACATCATTTTGGATCACGAACACATCCATTCTCTTTAATCCTCCAAGATTCTTGGCATGGTTATCAAGCTTGGCATGTCTAAGGCTTCTTACAAGCTTAGTTGAAAATTCATTTTTCACACCTTAACAAATTTTGGTTTCAACGAGAGATGGATTCACTAAGTAATGGCTCTCATTTTCAAGGCCTCCTTCTGCATCCTCATTAAAGGATCTCCTTCTCCCACTTTTACTCCATCCTATTGCATTAGAAAGGGTGATCCCACTTCTCCCTATATCTTTCTTCTTATGGTCGAGTGTTTAGGTAGAATTATTAAGCATGCTCTATGATAAGGCCAACTCTATGGGCTCCCCATGGGTACCCCACTAAATTTTTTGAATCACCAACAATTTGTTAATGATACCCTCTTAATGGGAACCCTTATTTTCAAATATACTTCCACTTTCATTAGAATTATGCATTCTTTTTCAAGACCTGTGTAATTTCCTTCAGCTTAACCAAATTGCAAATTTTCTTCTTCAATACGACACTACTTATTCAAGCCCACATTTCTCAAATTATTGGAATCCAATTGGGCTCCCTTCCATCCAAATACTTAGGTACTCCTCTTACTACCATTATGTTAAAAGCTAAAGTCTGGGAGGACTTGTTCTTAAAATTTGAATCTAAACTCTCTAGTTGAACCATTAGATTCCTGAGCTTTACAAGATGTTTAACTTTTCTCAATTGTTTTTTGCAATCCCTCCCAATTTATCTTCTTTTGGCCATGAGTGCTCTAAAAACCATCATTAATAAGTTGTGAAATATTCATCGTACCTTTCTTTGGGGGGGAGCCAAAAAATAAATAAAATGGGTGTTGGTTGTCTGGGACAAACTATGCCAGCCCAAAGATAGTGAATGCCTAGGGATTTGGGATCCCAATAGACTAAGACAAGCTCTAAATTCCAAGACATGGTGGAGATGAATGGAATACCCATATGCTTAGTAGATTCGAATTTGGAAAATCAATTTTCCCCTGCCACACCTACTAAAAATCGTTATAATGGATGGCTACATACAGGGATCTCAGATATGGAATGTTGAATGGAAAAACAAGAAATTGATGCAAGATCATATCTTCCGGGAGATATAAAATGAAACTATTGCCTTATTCTCAGAAGACTACTAGAATTAATAGAAAAATCACAACGATCTATTTCAAACTATCAAAGCTCACCTCATATCTCAAGGTTATACCCAGGTAGCTTAATATTGGGAAATTCAAGCTCCATAATCTTAATGCAAAAGTGGTTCCTCCTAGCCCATTATTCTCTCGCCACAGGAAGTAGATATGTTATCTCAAGAGCTAGTTAAAATGACAAATGAAGTTTAGGATGGGGAGGACATCTTGAGATGGGGATATCATCCCACTGGTAATTTCAACATCAAAGAAGCATGCAAGCTCCTATCTTGAAACCATCAAATGAAAATTCACAGTAAATGGCGCAATATATGGGAACTCAAGCATTGGCCCAAAATCATATTATTCTTATGGATTCTTCTATGGAACAAAAATATCACATGGGATAAACCCCAAAAAAGAGGCTTCCATGGCCCCTCAATCTACCATTTGTGTTCCTCCAGTGGCGAGGATGTTAATCATCTCTTTGACAACTTCAAATTTTCTTCCACCATCTAGGATCATCTAGCTATAATCTTTAGGCATTCACATAGACTTACCGACAACATTGTTATAAATTTGAAAACAGGAGGTGGGCACCATTCCAAAATTTTTTCCTCAATAAATCTTGGGATATATGGAAAGAAAGGAACTGACACATCTTAAAAAATACCACCTTATCAATTGAATCCACTTGGAAGACCATCCTCAGCAAGCTATTAAAATCACATACAAAATAGATAGGAAAATTAAGATAACTCATCAAATCCATTTTATTCGCAATGATATGCATTTATACAATGTCTTATGATTCTTAGTTTTCATATACCAAGTGGTCCCTTGGACTCCAATGAATATGCATATTCCACACCATAACCCTTAGCAAATTAGTTGTTTAACATTCCCCCCTTAATTCTAAGGAGTGTACTTGAGTCTAGGAAGAGAGCTCTAAATTTAAAAATATACAAAAAAACACATGGAAACAACTGGCTAACTGCACTCTCTAAAATAATGGTATAGGAGGGAGAACTCAATGTCTGAACTAGTGGTGGTTTTAAGATTGATAACCAACACTAGAACACTTAGTATAGTTCCTAGAATAGTTCTAAATCTAGCTAGAAGCTAAAGCATTATGCTAGAGAAAGTTCTCCCTAATGTTGTGAAAAGGAAGACCTTTGGGGTCTCAACCTAGAATTATTGATTCAGATTCTCAAAAATTTCCAAATTTGGCTAGAAGTTGAAGTATTCTACTATAGGAATGTTCTAAAAAAGGGAAACCATCGAGGTATGAACTTGGAACTCTTCCAAAGATGGCTAGAATATGATGTCTTCTACTAGAGGAAGTTTTCTACAAAGGGAGAAGATTGAGGTCTTAACCTGTGATGGTTTAAGGAAGGCCAACAACCAAATTCATTCTCATGAGATTCTTTGTCTACAACTTTGAATCTTGGTATGATTGAATCTAGCTCTAGGATCAAGCAACAGGCTCAGGATCACTTGATTTATATCTGAATCTTGTAGATGACCATCAATTCCCCCTCGCCATATACAAGGTGAGAAGGTGAAGAAATCTCAATTGTAAGATTTTTCAATTCTCGAGAGAAAATTTTGTGGTATGATTGAAATATCTTCTTGCCTATTGAAGCCCATTGTGAAGAAGCGATCCATCCAAGGTGAATCTTCATTCCTACAGGAGGCTTATTTTTGAAGCATTTGTTTGAAGAATGAGTGTGCTTACAACAAGGGTGAAGATTAAAACAATGATATTTCACATGGTCAACTCTGTGACAATGTTGGCATTTGACAATCTATTTTTGTGGAGGAGCAGGATCTGGGATACTAGGTGAATATGAATCGTCATGAATAAACCACACAATTTGAAACTGTATGGGTTTAGAATAGTCTGGAATATGAAATGACACAACTTTTTCATATGCAAGATCAATTATGTTCTTATTGTTGACAATATCTTCCCAATGTAGGATGATGGGATTAGGAAATGGAAGCTAAATTTCTGCATCTACATGCAAATCTATTCTTTCACTAATTTGATTAGGTTCTGGAAGTTGATCGCAATATGTCTTAATCTCAAAGAGAGAATTGTTTTGAATAAAAACTATTTCAGAATGGTGTCTATTTTGTTGTAGCTCGTCTTATTGTGGTTGTGATCTGAGCTGCATAAACTCGATCTTTTCGTGTGCATCTTGTAGACAAATTTAAATATCACCAATAGTGGTTTTGGTGATTTTAACTTTGTCATAACTCGGTGATTTTAACTTTGTGATTTTGTAAACTTTGTAAACAACATTGGTGCACCCATATAACTTAAAGTTTACCCATATAATTCAACTCATCTTCAATGCACATATAAAGGAGACCAAAAACACATAACTTTAGTGTTCAACGTACACATATATAAACCAATGGCATATGGAGAGCACAAACAACATATAATATATTCAATGTAGGAATTAGGCACATACTTCAACACATTTACTATGCAATCAACACACATATGTAAACTGATTCAATGCCAATTCAACACGTAAATGAATCAATACACCAAATATATAGTGTATACCCATCTAATAAATATATCATGGCTCCAACGTATAGATAGAAATCGACCAATGTGCAACCATATGGATATGAAAACACTAGGGAATATAACAATAAAATGAACATATAAACATCAACCAATGCCAACACACATACCATAAATTCATACATAACACACAAACTCAATGGTTCATTCAAATATTGTTGGCATACCATAAATTCATACCATAACACACAAACTCAATGGTTCATTCAACTATTAAAACTGATTTAGGGACACGATTTCAATCACCACTGTCAACCATATACATTCATGAACCAACGCTTTGGCAGCATAGCGAATTCAACGATACACTTTACAGGGGTTTTAAATTATGAATGCACAAAAATGTTGGAGATTGTTCAATGTTGGAGCTCGGTAAAGATGAATTGTATGCATTTAAAACAACTATATTCCATGGCACGAACCATATAACTCAGGAATATTTGTCCCCTTTTCTTTCTTTCTCCTTTTTTATAATTTTGAGAGAAAGGGTGGGTTGCAGGCACAGAAAAGGCTATAAAAACAAGTGGCTAAAACCTGAGGAGGGTAGGAATTTACTCACTTTGATACTATGTTGAACTCATATATAAAATAGATAGGAAAATTATGATAATTCATGATATCTATTTTATTCACAATGATATGGAATTATATAATATCTTATGATCTTTGATTTTCATATATCAAGAAGTATCTTGGATTCCAATTCAATTGTTCATATTCCATATCATAACTCTTAGTAGATTGGGTGTCCAACACTATCTTTCTAAAATAATATATATGTCTAGATTCACACAAAAAAAAATTATATCGAAAAATATATTAATAATAAAGAAATCATTTTAATGTAGATAATGTAGTCCATAGATAAAATGTTTCAATGCACATGTTAAGTAAAAAAAATTAATGTGACTTATGTATATATTATATATTATTTAAAAATATATATATATATTTATATCATATGAAACAATTGGAAAAATAAAGTTTTATGATTAAAATGTTTGAAGTAGTCTCACTATATTACATTTAATCCATTTTTAGGTTTTTTTATTTTTTTTATTTTCCATTTTCCGAAAAAAAGAAAGAAAGAAAATGAATTTAAAGTTTAAGTTATGTACTCTTTAAAGTATTCAAAAATATAATTTAAGCAATAAAAAATAACATACACACATACATAAAAAGAAATTCATTAGGATGTATCAAGGGGTGAGAAAGATGCATTTTTTTTTTCAAAATTTTCATTCTAAAGAGATTTGCACTTGAAGAGATTTAATCTCTCTTAATACATATTAGATCCTTACTTGAGATGTATTTATCTTAATAACTACAATGCTACAATGTTTCAAAATTATTGATTTAAAATATTAACTTAAAAAATGATAAAAATATTTCACAATCACCAACTATTTGACAAAAGAAATTTGATGAAATTTGAAAAAGTAAACTTCAAAGATCATAAATATATACTTTATTTCATATAGTCAAAATACATATGTCAATGTACCCATTTTTTAATACATTTGTCAATGTACCCATTTTTAATAAATGTCTCAATGTACACATGTTTAATCACTACCTTATTAATATGGGGATTTTCAACACAGATCAAACTTAAAAGTTTGAATTTAAGTTACTTTGGTTTAAAAAGTGTAATTTCAACGGAAATGAAACTTAAAAGTTTAAATTTGAGTTACTTTTATTTAAAATGTGTAATTTCATCAAAATTATTTGTATGCTTTTAATTTGATCCGTTGTAAATTATTTTTACCTTCCTTTCATATATATATATATTTATTTCAAATGAAATTCACAATCTGCAGTCCAACAAAAGCATTCTTCCGAAAAAAAGTCCAACAAAAGCATGCATTTTATTGTAAGTGGCCAACATATTTAATGTTTCGATAAATAGTCCTACTACTAAATGAATTTATGAACTTCTATTGATATAACTAATTAAAGTTTAATTAAATGTATATGCTGATAAATATATTTTGCATACAAAATCTCATAAATTCATAATAAAAAATTGCATTAACATATATTTATCTTATGTGTAATGTATTAAATATTGAGATTTAAAGTTAAGAAAGATTTATATATATTTTAAACTTAATATATCAAAAATTTAGGTTTGAGAACTAGTTTGTTTCATTTTTTTAAACCTATGGAGTTGTAGTTTTATTTTTATTTTCACATAAAAAATTATTTTATTTCTCTAGACATTATAGATGGGGACATCATTGAGGTTGTAATGTTGGAATTTTACTATCAAAATGAATTATTATTTTTCTCTCCCTAAATGATCTTTTGAGGGATGATTAATCATAAATGATAGAACTATCATCTATATTTCTCTCTAACATAGATATATTTATTTATATTTCTCAAAAGCTAACACATATTCTTCTTTACGCTTTTGTTAAGTTGAGATCATACTTCTTTAGATGCTATTCACCAACATGTATAATGGAAATATGTTTCATATTTGGTTTTTTCAATGCATTTTCTTTATAATCTTTTTGTTTCTTTACAATTTAGTTTTACAAAATTTACAAAATATTTTTAAAATCTTATATATATATATTAAAATATTTCAAAAACTAAACTTCACATTTGTAATTTTTTTTAAGCTAAACTCCACATTCCATATTAACTCTGAATACAAGAGTGAGAATAACAAACCATGCATTTTATTCACTCATTTATCCCCACAGCCCACATGGCATTTCCCACGCAAATGAGGAAGCTCTTTGTTACTTTCAAGCCTTTGTTTCTCACACTTAACATCTATCTCTATGTTCTTTTGTTATGTAAATGATCCCTGCACTTTATGTTTTTATATGTAATGTGAAAACCCTACTCTTGCACTCATCATTATATTATGCATGTGCTTCATATTATAGGTTGCAACCTTGTTTTTTTTTTGTAAGTTTAGCAGTGCCTTTCTATTTTCTATTAATAAAAAAACAATAGGTTACATCATATCAAAAATTTATGGCCTCAACCTGACCGAAGGAAACTAGGTTTGTTGGCCACCTTAAAGAGTTATAAGCCAACTAGTACTGAAAAATTTTAAACCTTCTACTATCAACTATGTCCAGTTTACTATCCCTTACATACTCTAACTTCAAATAGTAAATGCTATCCACAACATACATAGACAAAAACCAGAGAAAATACTATGTCAATCATCTGATGACTCAATTGGTGTTGGGTCCTTTACACTAGAATCAAGCATGTCCACCTGGTGCATGGTTTGCAGCTGATGATCTATGTGGCCAAGACGAACAGTTCCATGATGTTGAGACACACAAATTTCTTGAATCTCTCTTCTTATGTCTTGTAAAATAGAAGAGACTTTTGGGTCTCCTCCAATTTCCTGTATACTCATGACTGCCTTGGCCAGAACGCATTTAAGCATCCAGTAGGTATGGATAGACTGGTGGAATAGTGACAATATACTTCTTGTATTACCAGAGTCTTTTAGGAAATCCATTGCCTCCTCCTGAATTTCTCCTTCTTCTTTGGTATTACAGTCTCTTTCCCATCTAGAGATAAGGTTTTGGACTTGTGGCAGAATTCCTATAGAATAGGCATCGAAGAGGTTTTCCATTAACTCTTTGCCTGAATTTCTTCCTCTCTTGCTAGGGCCCACAATAGGCTTGGTTTGTTTCTGTTTCCCTTTATCTTTAGCCTCCTTCTTGGCCGTCTGTCCTTTAACCATATTTGCATGCAATAGTACTGACCACTGAATATATTGACATTGCTGAAGCAAGTCCTTGCCCAGTGGTTGAGTAAAACCTGTATAAAGTTTATAGAAACCTGTGTATCGCAGCAGAAAGTTAATAATTGTTTTATACAAATAACAGTGAAAAGGACCCACACTATCGGGCGTGACATCCTTGCAATCAGTAGAGAAATATTCATCCACATTCCCCCTTCTCAGGGTGGTAGGATTGAAAAAATGTTCTGATAGGAATAGAAATGCATGACGAGACGCAGAAAATTCAACTCCAACATTAGAATAGAAATATTGAAATTCCTCAGGACCCAGAGGTTATAGACCCACACACAGGAAAACCCCTCCCAACTCACAAATTTGACAAGGTGAGGACAGGACTTCGACATAGTAAGCCATATGATCTAGGTGGATATTGGTGGCCACCCACCTATTCCATTTGGACCCGCACCATCAGTTCTTTCAATTTTTCACTTTCAGCACATCTTACTATTTTTAGCAAGTTGTAGGTTCTTGAACTTTCAGAGCCATTTGGAAGCCCTAATGAGCCACCTGGATATTGGGGGCCACCCACCCATTTCATTTGAAATTCCACCATCAGTTCTTTCATCTTTTCAGTTTTAGCACAACTTACTATTTTTAGTTGTTTTTCAGGTCCTGAACTTCCAGAGCCATTTTGAGGCCCTAAACGACATTTTTTGGGAAAACTGGGAGCAACATGGGCTGGTGCACTGATGTTGCTCACACCAAAAGTTGTACTCCTCAGATAGATATTTATAACGAGGTATAGTGCTCGTCAAACAGAGATTGTATGCCAAAGTTACGTCCCCGGTAAGTTGAAACACCAATTTACCCAAACGGGGCCCATAATATTGGCACTTCATCTCCTAGGGTTAGGTTTTTGGATTTTTAGAGTTTTCCATTGTTTCTCAATAATAAATAGGCCCTCGAGCCTCATTGTAGGATAATTTAGAGCCATGTAGCCGCCACATCACTTCTCAGAGATAAGCTACCATCGACCTAGCTAGTTTATTTCCATTTTGACTTTAAACATATTTCAGTTATTTGATATTTATGAAATGAAGCATTATTTCCGCTGCATCTCTGTGTTTATGTCTATTTATGTATTTTATTGTGTTCCTACATAAATCCAGATCAGTGGTATCAGAGTGGTCTACTCTTTCTCTGTTTTTATTTGCATGTCCCCAACGTGGTCAGGCTATAAGGAGTTAGGGCTCGATCTGGTTGAACCCTTGCAAGATCATCCTCGCAAACCTCGAAGACCTCCCATGGTGGAAGAAATGAAAGATGAGGGAGCAGGAGATCCTATCAAAATATTGCTCGAGGAGGCTTTCGAGAAGCAAAGGAATGCGATGATGGATAACTTTGCTCAGATCCTTCAACGATTTCCCACCTAGGGCGCATCTGCATCCAAAAACCACTCTGGAGGAGCCACTCCCTTCACGTTATAGGTAAACTTTGACATTCATGTATTTGAAGGCCAGATAGATGCAGACACCATAGATAGATGACTGAATTTGCTAGAAGGGTATTTCTCGGTCCATGATTTCTCTGACCGAGAAAATATTATTTTTGCCCTCCTCAAAGCTGCACCCCATGTCAAAGACTGGTGGGAAACCTATTGTGAGAAAAAGGATAAGGGGGAACCCTCTCTGTTCTCAGTCACAACCACTTGGCATTCGTTCCGAGACGGCATCAATGAAAAAATATTACCTGGTGGGGAGCTATGAGGAAAAGTACATCCAATGGACCATGCTGCGACAACAAAGGGATCAAGATATGCACGAACTGACGAATTTGTTCCATACCCTGTGCACAAAGTTGGGTATTAAAGATTTGGAGAGACATTTGGTGCTCAAGTACCACAGCTGTCTACATAGACACATTCAGGAGGAAACAAAGTTCCTCGACATTACCTCGCTTGGCACGACATATTTCTATGTCGCCAAGATTGAGACAAAATTTAAGCAAAAGAAGCGATACTTTGGATCCGCAAATCTGAAGCCAGGGAAAGGTGCCCCCAAACCACAGAATAAGGGGCAGAGCCAAAGTAGGGCGACTCAGAACACCACCACAAATCCAAGAAGGACATGGGGAAGTGGTGTTAATTCCATAACAACCCCACTCACAGTAAAAACGAGTGTTGGGCCAAACAGTCGCTGGTGGCTGAAATGAAGGCACCCGAATCAGATGCATGTTATGATCCTGAGCCAGAACCAGAAAAGGGAGATGACAAAGGGAAGAAGATAATTGATGCAAACCCCAGTGCCATTTTTTCCACCACCAAGTTCTAGAGGGAGGATCCCGAGGATCCAGAGGAGGGGTTGCACCTCTTCCATTCACATATGTGGGTGAAGGGTTCTCCACTACAATTTCTTGTCGATAGCGGAAGCCAAAAGAACCTCATTTCAACAAAGGTCATGAAGCGGCTCAACCTGCCGACCATAGCACACCCACAGCCGTATACCATAGGGTGGCTTCACCTAGAGAGAGATCTTCACATCCACCAACGGTGTCACCTTCCGTACAACATCAAGCCATTCACATATGAGGTATTGTGTGATGTTTCTCCTCTTGATGTAGTTTATGTATTATTGGGCCAACCATACTTGTGGAAGCGACATGTTGTGTATGAGTCTAGGCCTTGTTCTATTGTTGTTACTTTGGGAAATGAAGTATACATGATACCGGAGGTAGTATCACCTCCTGCTATCTCCTTGACTATTGCAAAACAACGCAGTAAGATTGTTTCCCAAAATAGGAAATGTATTTTCCTTTCAACTCACTAAGAGGGAAAGAAGAACATTGTGGCCAAAACCTTGAAACAGGGCTCCCTTGTAGGGCTGCAGCAGATGGACAAAGTTGTGGAGGACTATGAGGACATTTTCTCCTCACCCATAGAGGTTCCTCTACACTGTTAGGACACACGCTCCATCGATCTGACCCCCGACGCACCGCCACTTGATATTTCCATACCTCATGCGATTACACAGACATAATCCACACATGTACTATCTTAGGCAACCAAATTTATTGAACGCATCCAGCATGTCTGCTAGCAGGTCCACGACATCTTGGACAACTCCAATATCAAGTTCAACAGAATTTGCCTCTCATGGAGGAACTTAATGCAATGGGGACCATTGTTTCTTAAGGAGGGAGGAATGATCCAGGTGGATATTGGTGGCCACTCACCTATTCCATTTGGACTCGTGCCATCAGTTCTTTCATTTTTTCACTTTCAGCACATCTTACTATTTTTAGTAGGTTGTCAGTTCCTGAACTTTCGGAGCCGTTTGGAGGCCCTAATGAGCCACGTGAATATTGGGGGCCACCCACCTATTCCATTTGAAACACCACCATTAGTTTTTCAGATTTTCAGTTTTAGCACAATTGACTATTTTTAGTAGTCTTTCAGGTCCTGAACTTCCAGAGCCATTTTTAGGCCCTAAATGACACTTTTTGGGAAAATCAGGAGCAACATGGGTTCATGGACTAATGTTTCTCACACCAAAATTTGTACTCGGATAGATCTTTCTAACGAGGTATGGTACGTGTCAAATAGGGATCGTATGCCAAAGTTACGTCCCCGAGAAGTTGAAACACCAATTTACCCAAACAGGGCCCATAGTTTTGGCACTTCCTCTCCTAGGGTTAGGTTTTTGGATGTTTACAGTTTTCCATTTTTTCTCAATAATAAATAGACCCTCGATCCTCATTTTAAGACAGTTCAAAGGCATGTAGCCACCACATCTCTTCTTAGAGATAACCTACCATCGCCCTAGCTAGTTTATTTACATTCTGTCTGTAAACATATTTCAGTTATTTGATATTAATGAAATGAAGTATTTCCGCTGCATCTCTGTGTTTATGTCTATTTCTTTATTTTATTATGTTCTTGCATAAATTTGAATCACCGTAGGCCCATTGAAACCAAACTACAACCTCTGTAAACAAAGTTTAAAATTTTAAGAACTGGTTTAGACCTTAGGACACAAAGATTTGCCCACAACCCTGACAGAGAACCGACCACATGACAAAATGAATGAGGGGGAATAGGTCCAGAAAATGAATTGCATCGATCATAGTTGGCAGGGTAGCCATTTTGCGCCATGCACTGTAATTCATAATTCTAGGACAAGAAAGAAAAGACCTGGTAGTATACATAGTGTGTGGGGTGCAGGAAGACTCTATACACGAGTGCATGGGCCAGGGAGATTAAAGTGGCAAATAAATAGTGGAGGACATGGAGCCAAGAAACTTAGAAACACTATACAAAAGATTGAAACAGAGAGGCTCTAAAGGAAATGAACCTAAATCCCCCTGAGTCAAAGCTATGTAGAGAAAATAAAAAAAATTGGAACAATGAATGTAGCATTTAGAGTCTCGGCTATGCAAACCCACAAATGTTTTACATCCTCCATATAAAACTAGACAATAAACTGTGTAATTCCAATTATATAACAAAGGAAAAATCTCCTCGTAGATATTTTTTTTGTAACAAATTGGAAGAATTTTTATGCAGACAACAACATACATAGTTAGGAGACAAACCGCATACCATGTGACAGGGTGTGATCGCAATGCTCCAACCTTCTCCCACATAGTGTTTGCTCCTCCTTCCTCAGAATTCTGTCGGAAAATGATAACGCCCTTTCCTATACCTGCCTTCGTAAACCCATTAACGCGTCAACTTTGTTTCCCAAACAATTCTGACAGGGTTAGTTGGTTTTGACCATCTACGTCACTAGTCATTATAACCTCTGAGTGGTAGTACTACCACTCTAATGGCCTACCGTCATTATCCTCGAGTGTTTGTGTGGTACACGTCACTGCGTGACACCTCACGCCTCCCATCTCCCATGTGGCACCTCGATCGGGGATCCAGAGAAATCTCAATGTCTCTATTGACGATTGTCTGAAGAGGTTGTATTTCTGCATCACGAACCATATCTTTCTGGTTAATATCCAAATTTCGTCTCGCATGAGTGCATCTCCAATTTTCTAAGTAGTCGGCTGCTTCATTCCCTGCTCTACGAACATGCGATGGAATGAGGTAACCTATGTCAAAGATGATCATGCTGATTTCATGGATTAGGCATGTCTTCCTCTGGCTTTGGCTAATTTTCTCCCATCATATCCCCTATTGCATCTTCTGTAGAACCCATGTCACCATAGCAGAATCCCCTTCTACTATGATTCCATGGTATATTTATCTTACTGCTATTAACAACCGTTGTTTGACTACCATTAGTTCCGCTTCATTGTTAGTGAAAAAACCTAGGTCCATCACATATATTCTACAAATAGAACCTTGCAAATTTCGGAATATACCACTTGCTCCTACCTGACTTGGGTTGCCTTTAGAGGCCCCATCATAGTTAAGTTTCAGAAACCCTTTCTGTGGAACCTAAAACTTGTCTTATGGGTTTTTCCCTGTTTGTTTTTGTTTCCACAATGTCTAGGTTATCATTTGAGGTTTTAGGTTAAGCATAGCTAGGATATGAGCCTAAGTTTTGTTTGTTTTCCAGTATCCTTCAGCCCATTTGTTGGCTAGGATGGTCTTGCGAATATTATCGAAGATCAACTGCCAGATTTCTTATTTCTTCCTATTCTCATCTCTAAATATTCTGTAGTTCCTTTCTTTCCAAATGGCCCATAGAAGAAACCCCGTAGATAGCATCCAAGCTCTGTTAAGGACTTCACTAGAATATCCCCCTTTTCTCCAAGTTTCAATAGTATGATTGATGCTCGTATTGTCCTTTTCAGTTTGTTGGAAGACGGTGGAGATGTTCAGCCAGAGAGTTTCGGCTAGATCACATATATTCAACAAGTGTTCACTACTTTAGTCATGCCTCTTACAAATTATGCATAATGATGGACCATGCATTCCTTTTTTCTGCAACTGATCCCAAGTAAGGATTTAACTATGACTAACAAGCCAGAGAAAATCTTCGATTTTCGGCCAATGTTTAGTTGTCTAAATTTTTTGACAAAGAGGAACTGTTATACTATGTAGATTATTTGATTTTATGTAATATCCCTCTTGTATTGTGAACATTCCTTTAGTACGGTATCCCCATCTCAAAATATCTTCTCCATTTGCTGCTATCAGTTTTCTGCTTTTTAGTTCTTTTATGTAATTATACCATTGATGAGTTTCAGCGGAATTTGGTAAATGTTCCTTTAATTTCTATTTTCTCCATTGCATATAAGTCTCCCTGCTCCAGAAATTTGCTACAGACCTTGTGTTTGGCAGACTGGTGAAAAGGAAGATTTCTGCTAAGTCTAATTGACTGAATAAGTTTTCTCGTTGCTACCAGGAATATTCCCAAAATAGGGCTCTATTTCCTCCTCTAATTTCCCAGAAGTTGTGCTCTCGAATGAGATCTCTGTTTAAGGCTGCCAAATTCCAAATGTTAGATCCTATTGGGGTTGTTTGAACCTTTAATTTTCCTACAATAGTGCGAGGCCTTTCATATTTCCTTCCCCAAATAATTTTCCATAGATCCCCACCCCCTTGGAGCCTTCTCCACCAAATTTTATCTCCCATCACCTGGTTCAACACATATGGATCTCTTAATCCCAATCCTACTGTTTTATTTATTTTGGTAAGCTTATCCCATGAGAGAAGAGCCCACTTGCGTATTTGTTGAGAACCCTGCCATAGAAATTTTTTGAATATCTTGACCATATTAGTAAAAATGGTTTTAGGGGTTTCATGCCCAACAACTAATAAATTGGAATAGATGGTAAGATTGATCACAATAATACTACCCAACTAGGATCATTGAGGACCCTGAAAGCCCAATTCTGAAGGCAGCCCTGAATACGATTAAGGAGATATTTCCAGCTCAAAACCCCAAGAGAATTAAGGATGACAGGAGTTCCTAAATACTTCATGGTAAGGGATCTAAGATTAAATCCCATAGTTCGAGATAGGAAACATTGATATAATAGATTTTTATTAAAAAAATAGACATTGGATTTGTCATTGTTTATGACAGTTCCTGAGGTTTCCATGAAATATTTGAGAACAAATAAGATGACCATATATTATTTCAGAGTAGCTTGACAAAAGAGCATAATGTCATCAACAAAATTTTGATGAGAAAGGGTTAGACCTACCCCCCAAAGGTTCAAACCCTTCATCTAACCTCCATTAATCTTATTTTTAATATGACAGCCAAAGCCTTTAGCTGTAATGATAAAGAGAAAAGGGGATAGGGGGTCGCCTTCGCGAAGCCCCCATGTAATATTGAAAGGATTGGAAGGAAAACCACTGAGCAAGATTGAAAAATTAGGGGAAGATATGAAAGAAAATATCCATATTGAAAGGATTGGAAGGAACACCATTGAGCAATATTGAAAAATTAGGGGAAGAGATGAAAGAAAATATCCATAGAATCCATCTTCTATCAAAGCCAAAGGCCCGGAGTAGAGCTTTAAGATAATTCCATCTTAGATTATCTTAAGCTTTAGATAGATCAAGTTATATCAACATATATTTTGCTTTGAGGGTATGAACAAAGTGTATAGCTTCCTGAGCTGTGACTATACCATCCAATATTTTTCTGTCGTTCACAAAACCTATCTGTTCAGGTGAAATAAGGGCCGGGAGGATAGATTTAAACATGTTAACCATGATAGTAGATAAGATCTTATAAATGACATTACATATGGAAATAGGCCTAAATCATGCCAGAACATTCGAGTTTTCTTGCTTAGGGATTAAAGAGATAAAGGTGGATTTTAGGGCTGGATAGACCTGTCGTGAACGATGAGACTCCTCGACTAATTCCCATATGTCTTTTCCCATAAAAGCCCAAGCATCTTGGTAAAATTCCATAGTGAAACCATTTGGGCTAGGGCCCTTGTTTTTTGCCATATTTTTAACTACATCTTCAAACTCTTCTAATGTGATTTCCTTGAGGAGAGCCAAATTATGTTCCCTGCTGACAATTGTAGGTATGTTTCGGGCGATGCACTCAATAGGTTCTGATCTATTGTGATCAGGTTCTGTTAGTATATCACTGAAATGATTCAATAACATATGTTCCATCTCGTTATGTTGGAGAATTTGATTTCCTATTGGGTCCTTTAGGGAGAATATCAGATTATGTTGTCTTCTATGGATCATTACATTGTGAAATACATTTGTATTTTTATCCCCTTCGTTTTGCCATTGAACACGATATTTTTTCTTCCATAATATTTCCTCTTGCTTCCTGCGTTATTCTAGTTTACTTAGAAGGTTTCCTTCTTGTAGGATCAGATTCTCATTTCTTCCATTTGAAATCATTTGTTATTGCACTAGATTAATTTCTCCCTACAACCTTTCCTTATCCCGTTGAATGTTTCCAAACTCAGTTTTATTCCATTTTTTGATCTCTTGTTTCAAATTTTTCAGCCGAAGTTGAAAAGAGTGCATCATGTTTCGGCCCTGTACTTCACTTTCTTCCCACCACTATAATATTCCCAAATGGGGAATGCAGCAATGTAATGCAGAATGATAGAAAAATAACACATATAATCATTTATACAACAAGATGAAAATATGGAGACCTTTCATTTGTTATTACAACAACAAAATATGTTTAAGAAGTGGCCCATAATATGCATAACAAGAAAAGAAAATCTCCCATGAAGAAAATTCCTCAATATGAGGTGCTGCAACTAGATATAAAAGCTGGAAAACCCTTACAACGTTATTTTATTGCCTCTACAATAGTAGTAGATTATACATCAGATCTAAAGATTCTACGTGCATAAAAATTTAGATCTATATCAGATCCATGCACTATACAAGCTCCTCTAAAGAACCCCCTTAGGGTTTTCAGCAAAACACCAAGTACAAGTTGTAGATATGAGATATAAGACTGCAGATCTACTGAAAAATATAGATATAGAAAGTGTGGTTGATCTGATATGAGAATAGAATAGCCTCCTCCAATATATCTCCAAAGTGAAGGGAAGATTCCCAACACTAGAAAATCAGCTCTCCAAATGGTGTGCTGAACCACCCTGCAACTGCACCTATAGAAATAACGCAGATCTGGAAGTAAACTGCACTGTATGGATCAAAATAAGTTTGGCATGATGCCAAGATCCGAAATTGAAGCTCAAGCCCTCCAATATTGTCCTCCCAATGAAGTAGAAACCTGCTCCACTGAAAAGGAGCATTGAAATGGCCTAGATCTGAAAGATCTATTCTCCACTCGCTGCAACTTGCAAATACAACCAAACACTCAACAGGATCTGTGCTGTAGTTGAAAGAAGAAGCTTGGCCCTAAGCCAAATAGTGGAAAATGCAATACAAACTCTCCCAAGAGCTACTCAATGGGAAGAGGTGGGATTCCCGATCAGGAACACCCAATTGTAAACAACATTCAATCTCAGCTAAATAGCAAGAGAAATATATATGTCTAAACATACCATATATTCAGAAAATATCATATACATCAACCACCTTCTAATGCTACCATCCCCTTCCTTTTATAAGATAAGAGCTTGCAAACCCTAAACCACTTTCAATGAGATCACTTCTTTCACACAAGGCATCTCCATCTAAAACTACTTTGTACCTTATTGATGGCCACTCCTCCATGACAACGCTGTAGATTTGGTCAAGGTTGACCCAGTCAAAATGTTTGAGCCCCTTTCACACCTATGGGTGCTTGATTTAATAGCCAAGATTTAGCATTTTCACATTTGGCATTGATTTATTCTTTATTAAGGAGTATTATGGACCTCCTTTGCTCTTTTATTCTTTAAAAAAAAGTAATAAAACAAAAATGAATATTCTAATTAGCTCATGAATAATTGGGAATATTATCGTCCTCCCTTCCCAAATGTTGCTTGTCCTCAATCAACTGACAAGGTGAGTGCTACAACTCTTCTCATCCTCCATTGGTGACACCAACATGTGATAAGCTTCCTCCATAAGCTAAGTGTTCACCAATCCATCCCTCCATGAATTTCTCCTCCAAAGTTCTCATGAGATGCAAATAATCCATCCCATAAGGAGATAATAGTTCAAATGAAACAAACATGGTTTGCCCAAGGTTCTCCTTGAAATATGTAGCATAGTGAACATGGAGAATCTCCATCCCAAATGGCACATACACACCTCCCATCCTTCCTCCATACATTCCCATAAAAAGTACAAGTACATCATCAATGTATGGGATCAAAACTACGTACATACAAACATAAATTTGTGCATATGGAGGTGGGTCATAGTCCCACATGTGGAACCAGCGCAGTGCATCTCATGACTGCATTATATCATGATGTGGTAAGTGGTTTCCCCACCACTTAATTTCTTCCCAATTCATCTCACTATGGCTGAAAGTGTGAGATATATTTGGTGCCTTAGGTATGCACCCATCATGAAAGAAAATCTCCCTTTGATCTCCAAGGGAGTGGCCATGTTCAAAAATTTTTATGGCCCAAAGTTGGCCATGAAGTTTGTAAGGTACAATACTCCTCCTTGGAGTTATGGCCTGCATATACATGGTGAAAGAATGCAAACAATAATCAAATGAAACATTATTTACATGAGCATATTCTTCACCAAAATTCCTCCTTAAACAAATGGAGTGGTGCATAGATGTATCTCCTCTCTCAAAAGAAGAAAGAGGTGGCTGAATTAACTCCTTTAAAGAGTTATGTTGCTGTCCCAACTCCACATGGTACATGAATCTTTGAAAATGTTGATATAGTTCTCCTTCAAAGCCCTTCCAAGTGTAGCTTCTCATGATGATGTTGTAGAATCTCATGGAATATGTGTGGCTGAAACATAAATCTTCATAGGACCTTTGTAGCAACTTCTCCTTGAGCTTGGAGGCTCTAGATAATAATATCCTACCATGATAATAGATGACTCCTTCTTGGACTGAATAGCCCTCTTCATGTAGCTAGTCATCAAGTATCATGCATGTATGAAGATCCTTGGAGTAATCCACCAACAGTTGCGATTTCCAATATGGATGAATCTCCCATAGTGACAATGCTGATGATCTATCAAAAAAATGTATGTCATATGGCTTCTCTTCTCCTTGACATCTCCTATGCCAAAGGTACATGTTGGAAGGTCATTCCTTCCATGCTTCTCCTCCCACAATGCATAATCTTAAATGAGAGTGGGTAATGATGATGTTGGGAGAAGATATCCCTCCTCCTTGATCCTACCCAAGACTCCCAATGCTGTATCATTGTCTTCCAATGCTCCCATCCCTCCTGGATCTATGCTTGGAGCATCATGTTAGACATCTCCCACAAGATCTGAATCAGGTGGCCTCCTAGGTGGTTTGCCACTAGATAATAGTGTCCCATGCAGCAATCTCATGAGCATAATAGATGGGACTGTAAGGTACTTTCTTCCAATGCGCAAATCCATCTCTGATTTCTGTGTGGAAGATGTATGTGAGGGATATGTATGCATGCCTTTTATCATTTGAGTCTTACCACTCTTTTTATCTACCCATTCCATTTGCAAAGCCTCCCAATCAGTGGTGACTTTCTCCAATGTAATCAACCATTGAACACCCAATATAACATTGGTGTCAGGTATGTCAACCACAAAGAAGTGATCAATCAATGTATATCTTCCCATGTGACTAATAGTGATGGGACAAAATGTATGCATTTCATTGTTCTATCTCCTGGAACCAAAACAGAGAATCCATCAAAAGCATTAGTGGGTGTTGCCCTCCATTGCACTAGTTGGGCATCAATAAAATTGGGGGTGGCCCCACTGTCAACCAAAAAAAAAACACTCTGATTCAAGATTGAACCTTGAACTCTTAAGGTCAAGTACTTAGGTACTCCTCTCAAAGATGCAAGAGCCCCTCCAATAGGAGCAAATGCTCCATTCCCATCTCCTGATGGTGTTGGCTCTCCTCCTGTAGTGTCAGCACTGTGACCTCTTCTTGGTTCATCTTCTTCTTCCTCCTCATCATCTGAGAAGACCTCTATGTAATGTACCTTTCTAGCTGCACATCTATGTCCAGGTGCCCATGTTTCTTGGAAAGTGAAGCAAAGCTTCCTTCTTCTTAGATCTCTCTGGACATCATCATCAAGAGGTTTTTTATTTTGACTCTCCTTAGAAGGAGAAGCCTTTTCTTCTTTTCCCTTTGATGGAAAAGAGGGCTTATGCTGAAAAGTTGCCTTTGCTTTTGGCAAGGCATCTTGAAGGTCTCTAGCCCTTTCAATAGCATCATGTAGGGTAGTGGGCTTGGTATATTTAACCAACCCATGAAGAGGTTCATCTAACCCATCAATGAACATGTACACCCTTCTTGCTACAGACAAATGAGGAATCATAACAGAAAGTCTTAAAAATTCAGAAATGTAAGTTTCTGCATTACCTGATAGTTTCAATTTTGCAAGGCTCATGAACGGTGCCTCTAGATCTCTTCTATCAAATCTTTCCACCAACCTTCTAGTGAAATCTGAATAAGTAGTCACATTGGCATGACCCAATGTAGACAAGCCATGGAACCACTAGTAATGTGCTTTACCTTCAAGGTGAAATGCTACAATCTTGATAGCCTCCATATCTAGAACCTTGTTCAACTGAAAGTAGATGTCAGGTTTTCTACCCAAGATTTGGCAGAACATTTGGATGACCCATCAAAATTGGGTAAAAATAATCTGCCCATAGTGTGGTGTCGATCATGATTCTGAATGAATCCACCACCTCTATGATGATTCCTTGGTCTTCTATTGTCCTTTATTTGAAAAAACTCCTAAAAACTCAAGTGATCTTTGAATCTCTGATTTTGAGACTCATATTCTTCAAAATAGTCTTCAAGGGATTCTTTCTCCTGAAACCCTTCATTTCCCACAACCAAAAATGTAGGCATGGTAGAGTGTTGGGAAACTTGTGGCTGATGCACTGGTTGATCATTCCAGTGGTGAGAAATGCTAGAGCCTTCTCCATGATGAAATCCCTTAGGGGATTCCTTGATTCTGTCCATCCTCATCTCTTTGATCTCTCTAGCAAGGTCTTGCATGACTCTAAGAACGATCTTAGGGAAATCCTTCTCTTCATCTTCACCTCCAGATAAAGGGGATTTACCCTTGTCTTCATTATCATTTTTGTAATCAAAATTTTTGTGTCTTCTCTTTTGATACCTCTTCTCTCTGTCAATAAGAGGCTCTCCTTCTTCAGAAGACATATTGGCTTTTAGAATGCACATGATGTGCCAAGATGATGCTCTGATCATCATTTATACAACAAGAGGCCAATATGGAGACCTTTCATTTGTTATTACAACAGCAAAATATGTTTAAGAAGTGGCCCATAAGATGCATAACAAGAAAATCAAGTCTCCCATGAAGAAAATTCCTCAATATGAGGTGTTACAACTAGTTATAAAGCTGGAAAACTATTACAACATTATTTTATTGCCTTTTCAACAACAATATATTATACATCAGATATAGAGATTCTATGTGCATAAAAATTTAGATCTATATTAGATCCATGCACTATACATGCTCCTCTAAAGAACCCCCTTGGGGTTTTCAGCAAAACACCAAGTACAATTTGTAGATATGAGATCTAAGACTATAGATCTACTGAAAAATACAGATATGGAAAGTGTGGCTGATCTGATATGAGCAATAGAATAGCCTCCTCCTATAGATCTCCAAAGTGAAGGGCATATCCCCAACACTATAAAATCAACTCTCCAAATGGTGTGTTGAACCACCTTGCAACTGCACCTACAGAAATAATGTAGATATGGAATTAAACTGCGCTGTAGGGATCAAAATAAGGTTGGCCTGATGCCAAGATTTGAAAATGAAGCTCAAGCCCTCCAATACTGTCCTCCCAATTAAGTAGAAGCCTCTTCCACTCGAAAGGAACACTGAAATGGCCTAGATCTAAAAGATCTAGTCTCCACTTGCTGCAGCTTGCAAAAACAATCAAACCCTCAATAGGATCTACACTGTAGTTGAAAGAAGAAACTTGGCCCTAAGCTAGATAGTGGAAAATGCAATACAAACTCTCCCAAGAGCTACTCAATGGGAAGAAGTGGGATTCCTGATCAGGAACACCCAATGCTAAACAACATTCAATCTCAGCTAAACAGCAAGAGAAAGATATATGTCTAAATAGACCATATATTCAGAAAATATCATATACATCAACCACCTTCTAATGTTTCCATCCTCTTCCTTTTATAAGATAAGAGATTGCAAACCCTAAACCACTTTCAATGAGATCACTTCTTTCACACAAGGCATCTCCATCTAAAACTGCATTGTACCTTATTAATGGCCACTCCGCCATGATAGTTTTGTAGATTTGGTCAAGGTTGACCCAGTCAAAATGTCCCAGCCCCTTTCACACCTAAGGGTGCTTGATTTAACAGCCAAGATTTAGCCTTTTCACATTTGGCATTGATTTATTCATTATTAAGGAGTGTTATGGACCTCCTTTTCTCTTTTATTCTTTAAACAAAGTAATAAAACAAAAATGAATATTCCAATTAGCTCATGACTAATTGGGAATATTACAACCACCCTTTAGCTTTTTCCAAGAAGTTAAGGTCCCTCAGCCAAAAGGCTTCAAATTGAAATGGATGTTTCTTATGACATTATTTCATGTCAATTTCCATACTTATCGGCCAATGATCCGACCCCAAAGTGGGGAGGATAGCTAATTCATAGAAAAAATTCGTGCTCACAAGAGCTTCTGAGGCTACGAATCTATCCAATCTTGAGGCCACCTGATGAGCAACCCATCTTCCATTATTTCAAGTATACTTATCGTTCACTGTAGGGATATCTACAAGCCTTAAGTCCATGATAAGATCCCTAAAGAGTTCCATTTCCGGCTCCTCTCTCCTTATACCACCTTTCTTCTATGTCAAATTCACAATCATATTAAAATCCCCTCCTAGCATCCGATATTTCTCGGTATGCATATTACTAAGCGTTCTGGTATTATTCATAAATGCCTCTCTTTCTCTTGGAATATGAGGCCCATAGACAGAGGAAATTAGGAGTTTTTCCTTCGTTCCAATTTGTCTAAAAAGTCCTGTAAGAACCTATGGCAGCCCAATCCAGTCATCTGCCATAATCTCTTCACGATTCCATAAAATGGAAATTCCCCCGAGCACTGCCTCGTGAATCTATCACCATTACTTCATAATGAGGTTTAGATAATTTAAGGATGTCTTCTAGTTTTTAACTAGAGACTTTTGTTTCCTGTATCAGCATTACTTGAGGCTTTTCTATTCTTAATATGTCTTTTAGGTATCTCTGTTTTCCTTGGCTATTTAAGCCTCTTATATTCCAGGAGATAAATTTCATTGATGAACTTTGTGGAGTTGTTGGAATACCGTTGTTAACAGTATTACCTTCCCAAGTTAACTAACATTTAACCTACCATTTGGATTGATTCTTATAGGTTCTTATGGCCTCTATTTTTTCCACCTTTAGCTTGGGTGTTGTGGTCCTGAGAGGGAGTCTTTTCCGAAGAGATTATTTGTTTCTAAGATTGGGATGTCAAGTATTATTCAATTGTTTCCTTATACAAATTCTTCTGATCATCCGGGATGAAGTGATCATCAAGATTCTTCCATTCTTGCAAGAGTCGTTTTAAAACAACTTCCTCTGTACTTAAATCCTCCCTATTCAGTTCTATTTCCATTATTGACCATTCCATGGGTTTCCCATAATCTTCTGTTTCATTCGATTCCTGTGGTGCCTTCCATTTTTCCTTCTGGTTTTTTTGAGGTACCATTCCATGTCCTTCTTCAGGACTTTGTTCTCCCTCCTTCGAGTTTCCCCTAGTTCCTGTAGAGTCTCATATCTATTTTGCGTACTTTTCTATTTTGAGTTATTGTTTTGGCTTGCATGTGGCTTATTACTCTTATTTTTACTTGTAACAGTTTTGAAACCATCATCTTTTTCAGGTGACCCTTCAGTTTCCTCTGGTGGCTTCCCTTGCATCTTTTCAGGATTATTCAATGGACAAGTTTTGTAAAGATGGCCATATTCATCGAATCTGCAACAACAGAATCGAATATGTTTGTAATCAAGAAGCTGATGCCAAATTTTACCTTCATATTCAAGTTTTATTGATTTTGGAAGTGGTTTAGATATATTCATATACACACATATGTGGGCAAAATAAGTATACCGACCTCGATGCATTGTTTCAACAATTTTGACAAAGTTTCCTAGAGAATTCCCAATACCTTCCAAAATTTCAAGGTCCCATAAATCATCGGAAGTGCGAATAACCAAACCCAAACCGGTGTAGCCAAAAAGTGTTTTTGATCAGGGTTATAGCATTATTCCCTCTGTCGCAAAAATAACCCTGCATTGTAATAGAAATAAGGGCCTCCTTCAAATATCATTTCTTTATCAAGAAGATTGGTAAATATGATTGTAAAGAACCCTCTGGGGCCAAATTTCAAGTCTATATGACCCTTGGGTTGCCATTTTTCTTGTATCCATTTGACTAGATCTTTATTCATTGGAAAAATGCCTATGAATTTACATATTAATGCATGGTCTTTCATATAACTCCTGTATTCATCCAATTTATTTTCAGGGATATTAAATCTGGGTTTTTTCAATGCTCGTGGCAGACATTTCCCTCTTATTTTTGCTTGTCATTCTACTCCTAATACCGGGCCTATATTCAAGATAGACCCCCCTTGGGGCCCTGCATGTTTAATGCTTTTCTCCCCTACTGTAACATTTCGGTAGGAGGGGATCTCTCCCTCCCTGAAGAGGCTGCCATACAATCCCTCAGAGGCAGCATTGATCTAATTCACCTACCTCGAAATCCTCCTCTCATATTTCAATGTTGTCTGAACCCCACCATTCCCCAAACCCTAAGCATTTTCTCTCATTCTCTCGCTCTACGGTCCAGACCATGCCATAGATTATAGGTTGCAACCTTGTTACTCATGCCTTGTTAGTACATTTAATTTTGAAAAATGGATGATGATTTTGAAAGTTACACTTGTCCTCAACATCATAACGAATTTGAAAATGTAGGAAAAGGTGATTAGAGCCTTTAATGACATTTAAGTTCAGTTAACACATAAATTAGATAACGTCTTCTCTTTGAAACTATTGATAAGGTATTAAAATGGAAAATTTGCATGTATTTGGAGCAGATAGAAGGCTAAAGGCTATGGTATGAGAAACAAATACGTTATTAAAATAGTATTTAATAAATCTTGATGTTTTTTTAGGAGATATTATCAACTAATTGGTAGAAAGAGGATAGATAATTTAACAAAATTACATTGCAAATTTTTTTATAGAAGGTTGGAAGAAGAGAAGAAGAGGAGAGATATATGTGTGATGTGTAAAAGCGAGAATGGGAATTTTTAAGCATTTTGACATTAATGCTTTTATGGATTCATAAGGAGAATATATTAGTTTTTTTTTTAGAATATAGTGTATATCTAATCATAGTTTGTTTTATGAATTCATAAAGAGAATATTTTGGTTTTTTTTAGAGAATAAAGTGTATACTTAATCATAGTTTATTCTGTGACATATTAGATTGAAATATTTGACTTGGTTAAATGTTATTGAGAGTTGCTTTAGGTTTTCCAAATACATATTATATGGCATGCATTCCATTGTGTGTAAGAATGCCATTTTTAATTGAGTATAAACCATTTCTACAAAGGTTTCACACTATTTGTTAAATTTATCAAGACTAAAAAGTTTTTTTTATGTTATATTTAATTTCCGTATTATTGTTTTAGAAAATTTTATATCATAGACTTTGTTTTTAAATAATCTCTAAATTTATAAGTTGATCATATTCCAAATAATATGAAAAATTTCCAATGATCAATAATATTTTCCATTTGGCATAGGGAAACAATGTGAAAACATTAAAAAATCAATGAATAGTGTATGAAAAACAATTAAACATGGAATACAAATCACTACCATGGAAAAAAATATGACCTTTCATTGTTTGATAAATTGGGGCTTAAGATGGACCTACCTATGTCTCCTTCCATTCATGGATGATACCAAACTCAAACCCTTACCAAACGCAAACCCTTAAATGTCGATTACTCTAAGAAGCCAATCATACTTAGATTTAACCATTTAAACTCTCTCTCTCTCTCCCTCCTAGAGACTTGAATATACAAACTAAAAGAATATTAAAAAATACTCTTGTTTAAAGTTATCAATGTTATCATTAACTTCGTAAATTATATTAATGTGGTAATTAACCATAATGCCTCTCATTCATATATATATATATATATATATATATATATATATATATATATATAACTACTTTCTTTTGACTCATCAACTTATTTCGTTTCTTTTTTAATCATGTTGAATAAATCACTTTTTTTTATTCAAACTATAAATTTTTTTAACCATGATGAATTGGTAATTTGTTGGAAACTCCATAAATTTATGACATGGAAATATACAAGACTCCACAAAAAAACCACTAAATCATTCCACAAAAAAAACTAAACTTATTATATAAAACAATACTAAGTGGAAAAATATATCAATACTATATTAATGATTTCCAATAAAATAAAATAAATAAAAATCTATCTTATAATTTAGAAAAATAAAATTTCTTAAAATATTATTTATATTAAATCATATTTAAAAAGATTTGATCATCTCATTTATGGGAAAGTATTAATATAATATTAGCATACTTCCAAATTTATGGGAAAGAAATAATATAATATTTATGGGAAAGCAATAATATAATACTAGCATACTTCCAAAGTTAATTTTATGTTTAAATTTTATTGATTTTGATAAAGAATGATTAAAAAATATATTTTTTTTTAATTGTAAATCATTAATATAATATTTACATACTATTCCAAGTTACAAGTATATTTTTAATTTTTATTGAGGTTAATGGAGATCATTTAAGGCTGATCTTAATTTTAAACTATTATTTAATTTCTTTATATTAAACCATATTTAAAAATATTTATCATCTCATTTATCGGAAAACATTAATATAATATTAACATACTTATTCAAAGTTATAAGTTTATATTTAATTTTTTATTGATTTTGATAAAGAGTAATTAAAAAATGGGATCATTTTATTGGAAAGTATTAATTACGCTGTAAAGCGTCACTATTTGAAAACAACTCTCTTATGTGCATCGTATTATAATTTGAAATCGTTCGATTATATGTTCGACGATTAAAACATATTCAGTCGTTGGATGAAAAGGCAAAGGTAGTTACAAATATTTAGTTTACAATGCAGTTATGAAAACACACACACAGTTTTGCAACTTGCATACGACATTCAATGAATTGCGTTTCTTCACTCACCGGGGTGAGAATAAGCTTGGTGGCACAAACATTAACATGCATTCCCTCGCATAAAGAAATTATTTGATCGAACAAAGCATTCTTTGTTTCTATCTTTTTCTCTATTTTTCTCATATTAGATTTGTCTATGCACATCCCCATGAAGTCGGTGCATCACTGCTACAACAAATGGACCAAGAAAACCGAGAATTTGGCCTCAGAAGTCTGGACCAAATGTAAGTATATGTTCATCTTTATTGCATTTTTCTTGGCTTCCTGCTTTCATTTTGAATTAATGTATTCCATTTAAATGCAGTGAAAACTGGAAACAATATGACGGATGTGGCATGGGGGAAGTTGAGCTTAGGTGCCAAAGCCCTAATGGAAGGAGGCCTTGAAGTTGTTCCGATAGACGTTTTCTGTTTCTCCATATGAGAATTTACAAAGTGCGTACACCGTAAATATTTAGTTTACAATGAAGTTATAAAAACACATACAATGTTTTGTAGCTTGCATACTACATTCAATGAACCACGTTTCTTCGCTCACCAGGGTGAGAATAAGCTTGACAACAGAGACATTAACATGCACTCCAATGTTTCAGATGAACCACAAAATGTACCCTCGCATAAAGAAATTCTTTGTTCAAACAAAGCATTCTTTTTTTATCTTCTTCTTCTTTTTTTCTCATATTAGAATTGTCCGTGCACAACCCTGTGAAGTCGGTGCAACACTGCTTCAACAAATGGACCAAGAAAGCCGAGAATTTGGCCCCATAAGTCTGGAACAACTATAAGTATAAGCTCATATTTATTGTGTTGTTCTTGGCTTCCTGCTTGCATTTTGAATTAATGGATTCTGTTTAAATGCAGTGAAATCTGGAAACAATATGACGGATGTGGCATGGGGGAAGTTGAGCTTGGGTGCCAAAGCCCTAATGGAATGAGGCTTTGAAGCTATGTTCCAGTAGACCTTTTCTGTTTCTCCAGATGAGAAGTTACTGTGTGTGTATGCTGTAAATATTTAGTTTACAATGCAGTTATGAAAACACATACAGAGTTTTGTAGCTTGTATACTAAATTCAATGAATCGAGTTTCTTTGCTCACTAGGGTGAGAATAAGCTTGACGGCACAGATATTAATAGGCAAGGTTCCACCTCGTGAGCATCAACCAGCTTCTTGAACCATCGACCGACCCCACCGCTGTGCGCTAGTCTTCTCTTTGTGTTCTTCAGAGTTTAGGCGACTTTATATTTATCAAGTTTGTTCTTCAAAGTTTGTGCATTTTACACTTTATATTTTTTGTCTATAAGTATTTATTTAGTTTACTTTATTGTACTTTTGGATATGGTAGCATTTATTTTAATAGCGAGATACTTTTTTTACAATGAAAGACAACATTATTACTGAACCTGATGGTTTCTCCTACCTTACCTTTAGTATAATATTTACATACTCTTCCAAGTTATATGTTTATGTTTAGTCTTTATTGATGTCAATGGGATGATTTAGGACTGATCTTCACATGAATGTAATTTAGTTTATTTTTTTATTTATTTTTTAAATAATTTTCAAATTTATAAGTTAATTTTTTTTAATTAAACACACATGATTTATAAAAAAATATTAATAATTAAGTAAAAATATTTGTCTTTTTATGGCATATAATCTCAAGCCCAATATGAAAGAGATGCAATTTATTCAATACCTAACATAGAATTTACATGTAATATTTTTAATAACAAAAAAATATTTCACTATTAAATATAAATAAACTACTTTAAATTTTCATATTAAATAACATAATTTTATATCAATTTTAGATAAAAAGATCAAACAAGTAAAAGTAAAGAAATTATATATATTAACTTTCAACTATGAAGAAAATGTAATTATTTTATTATAAAATATTTAAATATTCAAGTTAACTAATATATTTCAATATCAACTTGATATATATTTATGTATACAAATTGTTTACATATATATAATTTTGTTGTTGAGTATAAATAAAATAATCGAATGCTCCTTTTAAATAAAATATTTTATATCAACTTGGTAGAAAAATATTTAAAAGTAAGAAATTTCAATTACTTGTTAAAGAAAAAAATATATAATTCATTTAAATTTTAATATAAAAAGGATATATGACTTTTAAAAATATTAATAATATTTTCTTTTCAATATAGATTAGAAATAAAATATGGGTGAAAATGTGAAGTTGGGTTACACTTTTTGCCCTTCTTTGAGAAAAAACTTTCATTTTTCTCGGTTCTTCAACTTTCTGCAAACTATAACAATTTTTCTATTTAGAATTTCATTTTGCGATAAAAAAAAGGTTGTTAGAAATTTTGTAAGCTTTCTATTACTTATTTTTTGGAATTTTTTTATGCACATTTGATATGTCAACTTAGCATTTCTTTGAGTGTGTGTTTTTTAACAATCAAAGGATTCATAATAAGTCATGTTAATAAGCAATGTTGTATTCTTTGAAAATTTGTGTTTTTGAGAAAACAAAATGTGTTACAAAAATCTAGACAGAGTCTACTTCGGTTTCGTCATATTTACAAAGCCAATGGATGCATATCATAATTATTAGAATTTTTTGAACTGGTCAAATATGAAAAAACTGCATATTTTGAATATGTTTCGCGACGCAAGAAATTTCTTAACATATAAGTTATAAACTAAAAATCTAAAAGCTACCCATTAGAGACGACGGACCAATGTAATGCTCCATAATTTTTTCAATTTTTTTTACAATGTATTTTGGGAGATACATAATTTTGATTTCACTGAATCACAATGACCCTCAGAAATTGTTTGCACCCGTTTTATTACAAAATTAATTAAAATTAGTAAATATTTATGAAATTCCATAAAAGTTATATTTCCCGAAAGTAGATTCAATTCTGAAAATGCTTGTCTTGGTTCCGACAGTTAATTCAGAATGTTTCATGGAGTTTAATCAGTCCAAAGTTACAGAAACGTATTCAGAGCTTGGATCTGCGTAACTGGTGACGTGTTAGTTCGGCCGAACTATTTTTTGTTCAAACAGGCCGTTAAGTCTCACGCCTTAATAGTTTGGCCAAAATTCTACTTACTTTTCCATCGACCGGAAAAATTTCGCGGAGCCCCCCTAAAAAAACATTTCGCAGCAATATAAATTATCGTGAAATCATTCATAATTTTTGCACATTTCTCACATTTGGTTTGATTTTACAAAGGTCTTGGTTTGGGTTTAAAGAATTTTCTTGGAGATTTGGGTTTAAGGACGTTTCTTGGAGGCGGTCTGATTTTGCAAAGAATTGTTTTGGGTTTAAGGAATTTTCTTGGAAGACATTTCTTGGAGGCGGTTTGATTTTGCAAAGAATTGTTTTTTGTTTAAGGAATTTTCTTGGACGTACATTCAAAGGACATTTCTTGGAGGTATGTGATACATTTTTTTGGATGTTTTTTGTTCTTCATTTTTTTTGAAAGTATAGATTTGGGCTTAATTTCGAATTCTTGGAGGCGGTCTGATTTTGCAAAGAATTGTTTTGGGTTTAAAGACTTTTCTTGGAGGACATTTCTTGGAGGCGGTCTAATTTTGCAAAGAATTGTTTTGGGTTTAAGGAATTTTCTTGGACGTACATTCAAAGGACATTTCTTGGAGGTATGTAATGCATTTTTTTGGATATTTTTTGTGCTTCATTTTTTTTGAAAGTATGGATTTGGGCTTAATTTTGAAAAGACATTTTCTGGAAGTATTTTTTAAAGTGACGTTTTTTTTTTTTAAGTTGGAGGCATTTTTTGAAGTGACATTTTTTTAGAGTTCATGTTTTGAGTTGAAGTAAATCTTTTGAGCTTCATTTCATTTTTATAAGACATTTTTTTCTTGGATTTTTTAAAGTAAGTGTTTTGAATTGGAGTATGTATTTTTTGCAAAATTTTTAAAATGAGTTTTTTTTTTTAAATTAAATCTTTTGTGATGCTTTTTCTAATTGAGTTATTGTCTAAATTTTTGAAGGAAATTTTTTGAACTTCATAATCTATTATCATGGGAAATCTAAGGAATTGTGCGAGAAAATATGATCGAAAAAGAGACCCTGAGGAACGTAGAGAAGAGACGAGACAATCTCGCAAGAGAAAGATAGAAGCACTCTCAAATATTGAAGGGGAAAATCAACCTCAACTAGAAATTGAAGCAGGTATGAAAATGTAAAGATTATGATCTATTGATATATTTAAAATTTTCCTAGTGTAAAATGTGAAGCTTAATTTTTATTTGATGAACTAATTTGAAAAATATTTTGCAATGTAAACAGAGAGAGATATTCCTCAAAACATTGATGATGAGATACAAAATTTTTAAAGAGAAAGTGAAAGAGATATTGAACCAATGATTGAAGATGGTGAAAATATTGAAAGAAATTCAAGTGAAGAAATTAAATCACAAGGTATATATATATATCTATATCTATATCTATATCTATATCTATATATATATATTGAACACATGCACGTATTATTGAAATTATACATATATTTATTAATTTAGTTATTTATTGAATATGTAAACTTATTATGTACTATTTATTCGAATATGTACAGATGAAATCAGTGTCGATGATGAGATGTTAGAAAATGTTGACACTCACACATATGGAGATAAAAAACCTGACCATTATATACGATATCGTGTTAACTGCATTTTTGAAATGTATTTCATAAAGGATCAGGTGACAGTTCAAGCTCAAATGTTGAAAGGTCTCCTATCATTAAGGAAATTAAAAGAAGCTACGACACTACTGGGTATTCGAAAATCAACCAAAGATAAAAAAATGAAGGAAAATGTGATACAAAATATAAGTAGTGCTATAAATTCAATTAGGAGATCTAGACAGAAAAATGTTTCAATTGTACGTAGAGGAGTACATATGGCAGTGGTTTCATCAAGTACTAAAGATAATTGTTTGGTAACATATATGGCACGAGCATTAGGAACCTCACGAAAAAATTTGCACAAACATCGGAAATTTCGTCTACAAATAGATGTAAATGATGAACTCACTTGTTGGAGAGCTATTTTTAGGCAACCATACAAAGATAGACTTGGAGAAAATGTTAAAAAAATAATATATGAATATTTGAAGAAAAATTCGAGTGCTTCGCCAACTGCAAAGCATGTGATGCGAAGAAGAATAGCACGAAATCAGTACGAATAATATGAAAATTATTTCTTGGAAACCACTCAGATAGAGTTATTCAACAATTTCAAAGAATAAAATCGTGAAATTCATGTTTCAATCAGTGCTTTTGTTCAACAAAAACCATGGTATGTAAAACCTATCACCGTACGCGACACTTGTTGTTGCCGTTATCATGTGGAATTTGAGTTATATTATGACACATTCCTTGATTTTGGTAGAACATTATGGAAGGATTCACCTCCTCCTTCCACTATCAGTGATTTCATATCTCAAATTCTATGTGAAAGAGAAAGCGATGAACTATTTTACAAAAAGAAATGTGTTGGTGGTAAAAAATGCGATGATTGTGGAAATTTGACTAAATTTCAAAACAAATATCGTACTAATATAAATGATCAATCATTGTCCAACATGAAGGTGAAATGGAAGAGATATGAATATATCCATACATCGATTCAAGGTGAAAATAGTGTTAAAAGAATTGAATTACGAGAAGATGAAATTTTTGTGATAAACTTTTTGAGAAAGTTTGAGGCAGAAATTTACAAATACACCAAGCATTCCCATAGAGCTCAATGGCAAGACTTGCAATTCAAAAAATCTCGTGAAATTTTTCCACCAGGGACCATTTTTTCAGTGATTGATTTTGTAGAAAACTATACATTTGTTCCACAAAAATAAATTTAGAGTGAATACTATCATTCTGACCAAGTCTCCATGCTCGTCCATATTATATATAGACATGCTAAAAAAAACGTCGATCATATAGAAAGCACGAGTGAAAATCAACATATCATTAAAGAATATCACTTTTATATCAATGACGATCGTACACATGATACATATTTTGTACAACATTGTTTTGGAAAAATTTATGATTCCTTGAAAGATTGTGGAATAACATTCAATGAACATTGGATATGGTCAGACGGATGCACAGGGAAATTCAAATCTGCACGATCATTCTTTTGGTTGTGTTGTCTTCATAAGAAAACATGCATTAAACATTGTTGGAATTTTTTGAGACTGGCCATGGAAAAGAAGAACATGATGGTGCAGGGGCATGCATAAAATGAGCACTTCGAAGATATCAAATGAACCCCTCTGCAAGTTGACTTGTGGATGCGAAAGAAGTTGTTCAATGGTGCATCACTGCTCTAAGCCATGAGACTAACCCATCAAGGGAAGTGCGAAGGTATATTCAATTTAATTTTTATTGGAAATCTAATTTTATCGTGCAATGATTATCTTTGATTGTATTTTGATATCATATTTACATTCTTCTTTGAATTTTCCATATAAAGGTTTTTCTGGCATATTGGGATCAAATACGTAGATAGATCAATTAGAAATGACGTTGAAACAATAAAAGGGACTCGAAAATTGCATTCAATTAAAACAAAGTCATCCACAAATGTGTTTGCATTGGATAAAAGAAAATATTCTTGTTTTTGTCATGTTTGCATAGACAACACAAAATCCAATGATGTTTGTGAAAACAAAATGTATGTAAATGATTGGAAACATACAGAGCTAAATACAAAGGGCAAAATGTCTGTTGCAATGTTTGAAGAAATGAAATCAGAGGAAACTACAATATCATCCGATGGTGATCGAGTTTCTGATCTTGTTAGAGAAGGTAACATTTGAATTGCTTTCTAATGATTTAAAGATCTAGAAATAAATTTAAATATGTATATAATTTTGTTAAGTTTGTTTTATTGTGTAGGAGATGTTTTTGCTGTAATTGCACCTATTGACAACGATGAAAATGTGAAGTATTATTTGATGCATTGCACTGAACGAAAAATGAAATTATTAGAAAACTATAATGATCACGGATTTCAATATGAAAGAGGATCTATTATACTGAAAGGTTATTTTTTCAGACAAACTAATCAAAGTGGGGATTTTGTTTACTTTGAAGACTATGAACCTAATTTCATAAGTTTTCAATATAGTCACTTGGTGTGTGCAACACGCATAAAGTTGATAGAGGTTCAATCAAAGAAAAAAACGAAAATTAAGAAATGGAAAATGTCAAAATCCGATCATGAACGGATTATTGAAGATGGCATTCCATTGGAATTTTTTTGATTGAATTGCCCAACAATTTATTCTCTTTGGATTAAATATGTTTTAGAACTTCTAGTACTCAACTAAAAATTGAGCTGCTTATGTTATTTGTGCAAGTGTTTGCACATGTACAAATTGTTTTGGTACATGCACGTGCTCTAGTATCAACTGAAAGTAGCTTTTCTATACATGTGCATTGATGAAAAATGTTACATGTATTGGATATATATATATATATGTGTGTGTGTGTGTGTGTGTGTGTGTGTGTGTGTGTGTTCTAGAATGCAATTAATTGTTCAAGTAGTTTTACTATGTGCATTGATGAAAAATGATTCACGTACTCAATATATATGTTCTAGAATGCAATTAACTGAAAGTAGTTTTTCTATGTGCATTGATGAAAAATGTTGCACGTACTGGATATATACACGAACTGAATGTGCCCAATTTTTCTTGTGGGATTTTCTGATAAAAATTATCCACAATGTAAATAAATCATCCACAATATAGTTTTGTACGAAGATTCCTTTCAGACAAGAGACTTGGAGCACTTCTCCGACTTTTGGTGGGATTTGACCCACATCTCTATTCCTAATTGAAAATCTAGTACAAAATTTGTCTGTCCAATGGTCGGATATGTTCTATGTTCTAGAATGCAATTAACTGAATGTCATCAATTTACCAATTTATAAATCAACAAGGCTACCTATTTGAGTGCATTCATGACATTGATCCAAATTCAACAAACATATATGTACTTCTTATATTTCCAATCAAAATTAAAGGGATTTACATATATCTACTTCTTTAATTTTTTTTCAATTAGAGCTCTATTGATATGGTTAGTTGCATTGAAAAGCTATGTTCCTCCTATTGGAAATTTTTTCACTCAAACAAGAGTATGTAGAGATCAAAAGAAATCTTACGATGCCAAATGTACTTCAACCATCCAAAACTTGAGTTTTAAAAACTTTTTGATTAAATCAAAACAATACTTCACATGGGAGTCTTCCATCTAGGCCAAATGTAGATTGAAACCATCCAAAACTTAGATCAAAACATTTAACTTTATATCAAAACATTTAACATTTAACATTAAATAAAAATTAAAGGGATTTACATATAACTACTTCTTTACTCTTTTTGATTAAATCAAAACAATAATTCACATGGGAGTCTTCCATCTAGGCCAAATGTAGATTGAAACCATCCAAAACTTAGATCAAAACATTTAACATTATATCTTGAAACATTTAACATTTAACATAAAATCAAAATTAAAGGGATTTACATATAACTATTTCTTTACTCTTTTTTATTAAATCAAAACAATACTTCACAAGGGAGTCTTCCATCTAGGCCAAATGCAGATTGAAACCATCAAAAACTTAGATCAAAAAATTTAACATTATATTTTTTTTTTCTAAGTTGGTTTAATATATTGATATTGAACATAATGTACATAGCGAGACCTGTTTCCTGGGTTGCCTAACTAGCCAACACTAGAGGGGGTTTGAATCAAAAAAATAGAAAAGAGGTTGCCCATAACCGGGAAACCAGCCCAGAAGATGCTGCCCAATATCGGGAAACTAGTAGACATAGAGTGTTCAGGAGCACAGTGATTGCAAAACATGACAAAAGTTCAAAAAAGCTAAAGAGGACTTGACATCAGGCTAGCTATCGATGTGTGTAGGAAGATTCCCCTCCACAATTAGACAACTGTAGTCCTCTGGATCATCATATACTCCCTTGGAGTGCTGGGAGGAGCTCTCCGAAGCAGAAGGGGAGCCAAAGTCATCTTTGAGCTTTTTCTCCACACAGGCCGAGCTGCCGCTGCTTGCACCATCGTTGCTGGAGCTCTTCGAGCCAGATTTGACTGGAAGAGTTTTCGACTTCCTGGTGTCTTCGGGCTGATGGGTTGGTATGGTGGACTTTCTCCGCCACTTCCTGGAACCAGAGGCACCTTCATCTTGCGGCTCCTCCTGAAAAAAGACAGAAATGGTTGCCATAATTCGAGGTCTGACCATAGCACTGGTGAAGTGAAATTGTGCGACACTACTTGCTAGAGGAGGGTGGCTGCTTGTGTCATGGATTGAAAGAGGCGGGCAAGAGCCAACACTCCTGCCCCTTCCACCCCTACCCCACATCCCCTTCTGCAATTCATTCGATGTCTACGCATGGGAGTCTTCTATAGGCCAAATGTAGATTGAAACCATCCAAAACTTAGATCAAAACATTTAACATTATATCAAAACATTTAAAACATCTAACATTAAATCAAAATTAAAGGGATTTACATATAACTACTTCTTTACTTTTTTTGATTAAATCAAAACAATACTTCACATGGGAGTCTTCCATAGGCCAAATGTAGATTGAAACCATCCAAAACTTATATCAAAACATTTAACATTTAACATTAAATCAAAATTAAAGAGATTTACATATAACTACTTCTTTACGCTTTTTGATTAAATCAAAACAATACTTCACATGGTAGTCTTCCATAGGCCAAATGTATAGATTGAAACCATCCAAAACTTAGATCAAAACATAAATAACATTATATCAAAACATTTAACATTTAGCATTAAATATCACATGCCAAATGTAGATTGAAACCATCCAAAACTTGAGTTTTAAGAACTTTTTGATTATATTATACATAACATTACTTCACATGCCATGCCAATTATAGTTCAACTATAAAATAAAAACATTTAACATTATATCACATGCCAAATGTAGATTGAAACCATCCAAAACTTAACTTTTAATTTAACAAAAAATTATAGATCACAACATTACTTCACATGCCAAATGTACTTCAAGCATCCAAAACTTAAATTTTAAAAACAAAAAAAAATATAACACATCATTACATAACATGCCAAATGTAGTTCAGAAGCAAAACAAAACTTAAATTTTAAAAACAAAACAAATTATAACACATCGTTACATAACATGCCAAATGTAGTTCAGAAGCAAAACAAAACTTAAATTTTAAAAACAAAACAAATTATAACACATCATTACATAACATGCCAAATGTAGTTCAGAAGCAAAACAAAACTTAAATTTAAAAAACAAAACAAATTATAACACATCATTACATAACATGCCAAATGTAGTTCAGAAGAAAAACATTAATTTATAGATGACAACATTACTAGTAGTTCAATTATCCAAAACTTAAAAGTTTTAAAAACCAAACAAATTATATAACAACATTACTTCACATTCACATGCCAACAGTACTAAAACCATCCAAAACTTAACTTTTTGGAACCAAAAAAATTATATTAACACTGTAATAAAATATGTCTAAAAATTATAGATCTCATAAAATATGTCCAAAAATTGTAGATCTGACAAGTATCAAACTGTATCAAGTTATATATATATGACAGTGCATCTAGATAATATATAAAAAATTAAATTTAAGACTATCTAAATCTTGAAATCAAATCTACAAATCGTGTCCATCAAATAGAGATGGATGTAGCGTCTTTCCTATCAGGGTCTCAATCTGCGCACTATCATGAGAAGCATGGGAAGCCTGTACACAATGCACATGTATAAACATTAAAATTTGATGTTTTAAAAATGAGTGAGAATATATATAGAACTTCATGTAAAAAACAAAAAAATTAGGCAATACCTCATGAGGTTCCCTCTCCATTTGTTCACCTGCTACAAGTTCCCCCCCATGGGAACATCTGCAATGGTAAATTGTACAATATACATGTACAGTTATATATATATATATATATATATATATATATATTAAAAAATTTCAAATGAAAATGCACGTGTACATATATAAACTTATTTTCAAAAATATTAAAAAAAAGTTAGACAACTTGTTCAAATGGTTGAAATGGTGTGGATGTTCCTATCTCCGTCGCTAGAGTCCGTGGATTAAAGAAATATTCTATAGGAACCTAAAATTCAAAATTTTAAAAGTATAAAATAACTCAAAATCAAGATCTCAATTTATTAAATAAACAACAATTTATAAATTATAACTAAATTAAAAACACACACACATATATATATAAGTGAAAAATTGAATACTTCTGCAAGTGAATTTGGCACATCTCCTAAGAGAGGCTCCAAATGAAAATCTCCAAGAACCTAAAATTCAAAAAATTTAAAATAACTCAAGATATAGATATATATATATATATATATATATCTCAATTTTTAATGGAACTTTTTGAGGTGGAATATATATATATAACTTAAACATAAATTTCAAAAGTGAAAAATTGTCCATACTTGTTGTGGATGTGGCACATCTCCTAAGGAAGTAGAAAGTACATCTTCCAAGGAAGAAGAAGGTATTATTGTCCCAAAAACATCGGACGGAATTGGAATCTGTTAAAACATTTTATCATTATATATACATATATGTACATGTGTGCACAATTATTTATTTTAAAAATATCACTTAAAAAACACTAAGATTTGCCAACATATCTTGATGGTGAGACCCATCTGCATTGTTTGAACCAGAGGTCCTGAACGTGATATTAACATTTTCGTCATTCATCATGCGTGACAACTGCAAATGGTGTTTTAACATATAATGATACATTTTTGTTAGATTAATGTACATACAAATAAATTTATACATGTACATACACATGTATTTAATACAAATTGTACACATGTATACATGTTAAAATAATTGAACCCTAAGGTCATTAACACATACCGTTCCCGTGCCCTCTTCCTCATGAAGAATTAGGTCTTGAAAACCATTGCGACAATTCTTTGCATATATTTGGAGATCTTCAACATTCATGTTGTCAATCTCTTCATCTGTACAATACACAAAATTAGCACATGCATTTTCACGTTCTCTTTGTCGATTTAGACAAACATCGACTCCACCCAATCCACTGTAAACATTGTCGATCATGACATCCCTTGCTTCTCGATTTATTTGAGAAGTCGCATCCATCTCTGACCGCAGAGTTTCGACCCGAAAAGGTCGACTCACCAATGGCGGCTCAGGGCGAGGCAACTCCACATCTCGCTTAGCGCCCTTACGGTCATACAATCGACCTTTCCCTGGACCGAAAAATTCTGATGGAAGGTCATTGTAGTTGGGTTTCATATTCAAAAAAAATTCTGCATAAAAAAATTGTGCAAAATAAACAGGCACCTCGTCGTTCCATGGGAGCCTTCCATAGGCCGCAAGGTGCCTATCATATAAATAGTGAGCTATATTTGGGTGCTTGAAATATTTCACTTTCAACATTTTTATTTTTGGCCCTTCCTTGAATTTAAACATTGACTTTGCCATATCTTTTGTAACTCTTTGTTTTACATCCTCCCATTTATCAGGACCCATTACTGTTTCCTTTATCTTTCTCATCACTTCTAAAAATGTATCAGTCGTTGGCCCAAGATTGTTGTACACATTTACAATTTTTCCCAATGAATGTGTAACCATTCCGAGGCTTTGTCGACTCTCAGCAGGTAGAGCCAAAGCCACGAGATCTCTCGACAATTTTGCATGAAGTTGTTGACACCTTTGTAAGCTGCATTGCGCTATGTTTCTTTCCCATGGTATATCAGAGATGTCGACTGGATAAGTTGTGCTCGGTAGACAACCTTCTTCTTGAATGTAGCATTGTGCCCTGCATCTATTTTGACCAATATTTGGAACATTTTCAGCCTCTGCATCAATATATATATAATTTTGTATAAATAGAAAAAACACATGTAATCAAATATATACAAATTCAATGAAAAAAATATTGAAATTGATGGCAACCTCGACGTGGTTGGTTAGCATCCTCTCCACCGTGCTGAGAACCATCACCACCAGCTATTGATTTACCTTCAGGGGAATAAATATCACCCCCTTCACGGAACCTACTACCACTCATTGATGGCCCTCTAAGGGGATTTGAACCACCACCAACCTCTCGAGAGGATTGAGAAGCTTTATAAACAAATACGAATTTATAATCAATTGAAAAATACATGCATGTACATATAAATACACGTGTACATATTCATTGATTAAATTGTGTTAAAACCATACCACCTCTGGGTGAAACATGGGCATCCATGGCTGGTGTAGAGACCCTTCTCTTCTTATTACCTCCTTAAAAAAAAAATGAAACTTATTAACAACTAATTTAACTCACAAGTTGATAAAAAATCAATTCCATATGTACACACATGTATGGAGATTTAAGATTATATTTAAATTTACCATGAATAGCTCTCGATCCCGATCCCTGATCCTCCCCTCTCGTAGAGATATGGGATTCTATTGATCTTTTTAGTTCATCCTCGATGATATATATATCTACGATGGACATTTACAATTAATTTTTTAAATAAATAATTTAAATTAAATTCAAGATAAAGTTTAGAAAATTAATTTGTTTAATTTAGTGTAAACAAATTATGTAAAACACAACTTTCAAAGCACTAATTTTTCTTCCCGGTATATTCATTTTTCTTTGGACGAATTTGCTAGTCGCAATATTGGAAAGCGCATATGTAATCAATGCATTCCCTGGATTGGGATAGCAAGAAACTTATATGCATAATTTCCATTTTCCAACCATATTTAATGGTTTTCTTATCCCTAAAAAACAAATTCAATAAAAATATATATATTAAATTAACATTTATTGCAAATGCATTGAAGAAATGAAAAAATTATATTTACATCTATTCCAGAGATTGACTATAGGGACATTTACTAGATATGTCACCTTTCATAAAAGATGAGATCCATAGGCTACTTGACCCTTTACAGACTCTGCCTATAGAACTACCATGGATATGAAAATGAAAAAATTCTAATTAGATATATTCTAGAGTTTGAATGTAGAGGCATTTACTATTAGGTTAAAACCTATGTTTTGTATCAAATCACTTTTGCTTTCAATGGGAAAATTTTATGGCTAATTTGTGTTTTACATGTTGAATATAAAAGGTTTTTTCTCGCTCATTGTTTGAGACCATGGATATGAAAATGAAAAACTATATACTTGGTTAAAACCTATGTTTTGTATCAATTTTTTCTTTTCTTTTCTAAATACGATATACATGTTGATTGTAGGGGCATTTAGATCTATTCCAGAGATTGACTGTAGGGGCATTTACTAGATATGTCACCTTTCATAAAAGATGAGATCTAGAGGCTACCTGGCCCTTTATAGACTCTGACCATAGAACTACTATGGATATGAAAATTAAAAACTTCTCATTAGTTCTATTCCAAAGATTGAATGTATCGGAATTTACTAGATTAGGTTAAAACCTATGTTTTGTATCATATCACTTTTAGTTTCACTTTTATGGCTAATTTGTGTTTTACATGTTGAATATGAAAAAAATTTTCTTTCTCATTGTTTGAGACCATGGATATGAAATGAAAAACTATATACTTGGTTAAACCTATGTTCTGTATCAAATTAATTTGTTTCTAAATACTATATACATGTTGATTGTAGGGGCATTTACTGTAGGTGCATTTAGATCTATTCCAGAGATTGACTGTAGGGACATTTACTAGATATGTCACCTTTCATAAAAGATGAGATCCTGAGGCTACCTGGCCCTTTACATACTCTGCCTATAGAACTACCATGGATATGAAAATGAAAAAATTCTACTTTGATCTATTCTAAAGATTGAATGTAGGGGCATTTACTAGATTAGGTTAAAACCTATGTTTTGTATCATATCACTTTTGGTTTCACTTTTATGGATAATTTGTGTTTTACATGTTGAATATAAACGGTTTTTTCTTTCTCATTGTTTGAGACCATGGATATGAAAATGAAAAACAATATACTTGGTTAAACCATGTTTTGTATCAAATTACTTTTTGTTTCTAAATACTATATACATGTTGATTGTAGGGGCATTTAGATCTATTCCGGAGATTGACTGTAGGGGCATTTACTAGATATGTTACCTTTCATAAAAGATGAGATCCAGAGGCTACCTGGCCCTTTACAGACTCTGAATATAGAACTACCATGGATATCAAAATGAAAAACTACTAATTAGATCTACTCTAAAGATTGAATGTAGGGGCATTTACTAGATTAGGTTAAAACCTGTGTTTTGTATCAAATCACTTTTGGTTTCACTTTTATGGCTAATTTGTGTTTTACATGTTGCATATAAAAGGTTTTTTCTTTCTCATTGTTTGAGACATGGATATGAAAATGAAAAACTATATACTTGGTTAAACCTATGTTTTGTATCAAATTACTTTTTGTTTCTAAACACTATATACATGTTGACTGTAGGGGCATTACATAATAATCCGCTCTATTCGAGAGGGTGTTGTCAGGGCATTTACTAGATATGTCACCTTTCATAAAAGATGATATCAGGCTACCTAGCCCTTTACGGACCTGACTATAAAACTACCATGGATATGAAAATGAAAAACTTCTAATTAGATCTATTCTAAATATTGAATGTAGGGGCGTTTACTAGATTAGGTTAAAACCTATATGTTTTGTATCAAATCACTTTTCATTTCAATGGGAAACTTTGATGGCTAATTTGTGTTTTACATGTTGAATATAAAAGGTTTTTCCTCTCTCATTGTTTGAGACAATGGATATGAAAATGAAAAACTATATACTTGGTTAAAACCTATGTTTTGTATCAAATTACTTTTTGTTTCTAAATACGATATCATTGTTGACTATAGGGGCATTTATTGTAGGGGAATTTAGATCTATTCCATAGATTGACTATAGGGGCATTTACTAGATATGTCACCTTTCATGAAAGATGAGATCCAAAGTCTATCTGGCCCTTTACAAACTCTGCCTATAGAACTACTGTGGATATGAAAATGAAAAACTTCTAATTAAATCTATTCTAAAGATTGAATGTAGGGGCATTTACTAGATTAGGTTTTAAAACCTATATGTTACTTTCTCTATCTAGAGTAGAAGTGGAATACATAGTAGTTACTTATTTTTGAGTGTTTTGGATGAAATGGGCTCTACAAGATATTAAGGTAAATTTATTTTTGTTTCTAAATACTATATACATGTTGATTGTAGGGGCATTTAATGTAGGGGCATTTAGATCTATTCTATAGATTGACTGTAGGGGCATTTACTAGATATGTCACCTTTCATAAAAGATGAGATCTAGGGGTTACCTGGCCCTTTACAGACTCTGCCTATAGAACTTGTAGAAGTTAAGAAATTTACATTGACAAATTTACTTGTGAGAAATTTACATTGACAACATATAGAGATTCAACTAGGCTTGTGAAAAGTACAAGTGGACAATGTATAATTCTACTTAGAAGAGTCTTTGGTTTAATGGTTAAGCAAGAAAGAGTCGTTACTTTCTCAATCTAGAGTAGAAGTGGAATACATAGTGGTTACTTCTTTTTGAGTGTTTTGGATGAAATGGGCTCTACAAGATATTAAGGTAAGGTAAATTTATTTTTGAGTGTTTTGGATGAAATGGGCTCTACAATATATTAAGGTAAATCTATATATCTATTAAGTGTTTCAATATAAGTGTAATAATAATTTCAAAAATAAAATATTCTACTTCCTTCAATCACTATTTACATATCATCATAAAGTACCACTTCCTCACACAACAAGTCTTTGAGAAAATAGTGAAGATGAAATACATACCCATAAAGCCTCTTGTTAGAGAAGCATTTGAATATATGTGAGAAAAAAATTAGGAATAGTTCTTGTAAATTATCTTGTTAGAGAACCATTTGAACATGTGAGAAACAAATTAGGGATAGTTCTTGTAAATTATTGTCACTTATTTGACTTCAAAAGAAGAGCCTATGAAATTGAGTGCAATATCTATGTGGGAGAGTACACAATATCTAAGGGGGAGAATAGATATAAGGAAGGAATAAAAAGAGTAAAAAAAAGCATATGATTGTGTTAATAATTTGAAGTAGTCAAGAAAAATAATAAAGGACCATCAAAATTGAGTGCAATATATATATGATATCTATATGATCAAGTGTCAATAATTTTAAGTAAAGAAAGATAACAAAGGACCATCAAAATTGAGTGCAATATCTATATGATTGTGTCAATAATTTGATAATTTGAAGTAGTCAAGAAAGATAACAAAGGACCATCAAAATTGAGTGCAATATCTATGTGGGAGAGTACACAATATCTAAGGGGGAGAATACAATATAAGGAAGGAATAAAAGGAGTAACAAGAAGCATATGATTGTGTCAATAATTTGAAGTAGTCAAGAAAGATAACAAAGGACCATCATCAAATTCAAATTGAAAGATCAAGTAGTCTTCTTCATGAAGATGAAGCATTAACTAGGTTCATCATTTAAAGGGTTCATTTTTTAATGAAAAAATTTATGAATAATATGGAATGAATCATTGTACATTATGATAAATCTTGTATTTAAATGACATTTGATCTATGAATAAAAAATAAAATGGGATCATCTCTTCATATATATATGTGTGTAAGAGAGAAATAAAAAGCAAAGGTAATTCCACCAAGCCTAAAGGAGCATGTCCTAATACATTAAATTATGTCCTAATACATTAAATTATGTTTGGTTTCTAGAAGTATTAATCATGAAGAGTCATGAGATCCACATTTCGACCATACTATTTGCAAGTTAAAGGAGAATGTCCTAATACATTATTATGTTTGGTTTCTAGAAGCATTAATCATGAAGAGTCATGAGATCCACATTTCCATCATACTATTTGCAAGTTCACATTTCCATCATGATATTTGCAAGTTCTATATGAAGATATGTAGTCTAATAACTAATTAGCAAGTTGTGATGTCCTAATACATTATTATGTTTGGTTTCCATCATACTATTTGCAAGTTCTATATGAAGATATGTAGTCTAATAACTATACAGTATAGCCCATATAACATATAACAACCTTTGACAGTATGAGCAAAGAGTCAAAAAACAGAGAGGCCTCCCAGCAGAGTTCCACCTGTTCATCAAGGTAAGCAACATAATATCGGAAGTGAAACAATGACACCACTAAACATATGTGAATTTAGATATTAAATTGAAATTTATTGCAAATGACATGTGCATGGTTTATCTTAAAGTTTGACTTAAAAAATTTATGGTAGAATTCACATCTAAAATTAATTGGAGGAAGCCTTTAGTTTGTGGGAGAAATGACGTGCATGTAAACAGTTTACCTTAAAGTGGTTGTGTTTTATGGATATTAAAATGAATAACTTCTATTTAGATCTATTCCATAGATTGACTGTAGGGGGATTTAGTAGATATGTCACCTTCCATAAAAGATGAGATCCAGAGGCTACCTGGCCCTTTACAGACTCTGCCTATAAAACTTGTAGAAGTTCAGAAATTTACATTGACAAATTTACTTGTGAGAAATTTAAATTGACAACATATAGAGATTCAACTAGGCTTGTGAAAAGTACAAGTGGACAATGTATAATTCTACTTAGAAGAGTCTTTGGTTTAATGGTTAAGCAAGAAAGAGTCATTACTTTATCTATCTAGAGTATAAGTGGAATACATAGTAGTTACTTATTTTTGAGTGTTTTGGATGAAATGGGCTCTACAAGATATTAAGGTAAGGGAAATTTATTTTTGAGTGTTTTGGATGAAATGGGATCTACAAGATATTAAGGTAAATCTATATATATATTAAGTGTTTCAATAGAAATGTAATAATAATTTCAAAAATAAAATATTCTACTTCCTTCAATCACTATTTACATATCATCATAAAGTACCACTTCCTCACACAACAAGTCTTTGAGAAAATAGTGAAGATGGAATACATACCCACAAATCCTCTTGTTAGAGAAGCATTTGAATATATATGTGAGAAACAAATTAGGAATAGTTCTTGTAAATTATATTGTTAGAGAACCATTTGAACATGTGAGAAACAAATTAGGGATAGTTCTTGTAAATTATTGTCACTTATTTGACTTCAAAAGAAGAGCCTATGAAATTGAGTGAAATATCTATGTGGGAGAGTACACAATATCTAAGGGGGAGAATACAATATATTTGACTTCAAAAGAAGAGCCTATGAAATTGAGTGTAATATCTATGTGGGAGAGTACACAATATCTAAGGGGGGGAATAGATATAAGGAAGGAATAAAAAGAGTAACAAAAAGCATATGATTGTGTCAATAATTTGAAGTAGTCAAGAAAGATAACAAAGGACCATCAAAATTGAGTGCAATATCTATATGATCAAGTGTTAATAATTTGAAGTAAAGAAAGATAACAAAGGACCATCAAAATTGAGTGCAATATCTATATGATTGTGTCAATAATTTGATAATTTGAAGTAGTCAAGAAAGATAGCAAAGGACCATCAAAATTGAGTGCAATATCTATGTGGGAGAGTACACAATATCTAAGGGGGAGAATACATTATAAGGAAGGAATAAAAATAGTAACAAGAAGCATATGATTGTGTCAATAATTTGAAGTAGTCAAGAAAGATAATAAAGGACCATCATCAAATTCAAATTGAAAGATCAAGTAGTCTTCTTCATGAAGAATAAGCATTAACTAGGTTCATCATTTAAAGGGTTCATTTTTTAATGAAAAAAATTATGAATAATATGGAATGAATCATTGTACATTATGATAAATCTTGTATTTAAATGACATTTGATCTATGAATAAAAAATAAAATGGGATCATCTCTTCATATATATATATGTGTGTAAGAGAGAAATAAAAAGCAAAGGTAATTCCACCAAGCCTAAAGGAGCATGTCCTAATACATTAAATTATTTCCTAATGCATTAAATTATGTTTGTTTTCTAGAAGCATTAATCATGAAGAGTCATGAGATCCACATTTCCATCACACTATTTTCAAGTTCACATTTCCATCATGCTATTTGCAAGTTCTATATGAAGATACGTAGTCTAATAACTAATTAGCAAGTTGTGATGTCCTAATACATTATTATGTTTGGTTTCCATCATACTATTTGCAAGTTCTATATGAAGATATGTAGTCTAATAACTATACAGTATAGCCCATATAACATATAACAACCTTTGACAGTATGAGCAAAGAGTCAAAAAACAGAGAGGCCTCCCAGCAGAGTTCCACCTGTTCATCAAGGTAAGCAACATAATATCGGAAGTGAAACAGTGACACCACTGAACATATGTGAATTTAGAATGATTTCAACTCTTTTTTCAAAGGAGAAAAAACCATGTTTCATATATTGATAACAATTCATATACAAAATCCTCTTGATATACCCATAACAGGTTATCAAGTATAAAAGATCAGATTCTGCTGCATACAGAAATACATCGAAAAAAGACAATATGTAGTCACATTACAGTAGTAGATCATTCTAGTTCAATCATTCTTCTTGTAAAACAAAGTTCCCTTCACCCTTATATGCCTAATTATGGTTGTTTAGCTACAGTCTATCCACACCATGAGCGATTACAAAAAATAGTAAAAGTCGCACATTCCAACGTTGAGGAATCAAGAGAAGGCTCAGTAACGACATAAGCTTAAAATTGGTGGTAAACTTCCATGCACAGGTGGATAATAAACTAGAGTAGATGAAATTGATGGATCCACAGGAACAGTAACAACTGCAGCAACCGAATGCATATCATACTACCAGAAATTCAACATACACCTTACAACAAAAGGTAATGAAATTGAAAGCATAATTATGGCCGTTTAGCTACAGTCTATCCACACCATTAGTGATTACAAAAAATACTAAATGTTGCACATTCCAGTGTTGAGGAATCGAGAGAAGGCTCAATAACGGCATAACAACATAAGCTTAACAGGGGTGGTAAACTTCCATGCACAGGTGTAGAATCAGCTAGAGCGGATGAAATTGATGGATCCATAGGAACAATAAGAATTTTTTCACACTGATTATCAGCTAATCGACATTTCTGGGGATGGTTTTGTTAGCCTGTTGACTGAATCTGGGTAGACCAAGGATGATCTCAAGCTACCTATTGATGACCAACTGGTGGCATAGATCAAGGGAAAGACCATTGTAACAGATCATTACTGAAATACCATTCTTATATTAATCGAGCAGAGATCAGGGCCTTCCTTATTCATCAAAAAACACAAAAAGAACTATACACTGAGACAACGTTTCATAGCTAAAATCGTTTAATTATACTTAGTCTACAATCATAAAACAGAGAATTTGCACGAGAGAAAAAAAAACATGGCTTATATACTGTGTCATCCAGAGCCAAATAAACCCAGAATTACATTTCAACTTGATCTAAACTTCCATGCACAGATGGAGAATCAGCAACAGAAAGAGCTGCTTACCTGGTGGTTCGCTTGACGTCGCCGCAGATAATCACCAACAGAGCGGAAGCAGCCCTAGACTAGCAGCAGCGCCACAAAAATTCAATGAACAGAGCATAAAGACAAAAACACAGCAGAAAGACAAAAACGCACGAAGAAACAGAGCAAAAAAACATAGACGTGGGAAAAAAATAAACTTCGCGGGCGATATATTTATAAGAAATAGTTCAGCCGAACTTTTGTTTTCGGTTTTCCCATCTCTGACAAAAACTCAGTTTTCCCACGCCGTCAGTGTGCCGTCAATCTAAACAGAAGAACGAGTTCAGCCGAAATTTCTCATAAAGTTCGGCCGAACTATTGCCGAAAAAAAAATTCCGCCCCCGATTTTCACAAAAGTGTAACCCAACTTCACATTTTCGCCCATATTTCAATGCCATATTAAGTAAAATACTTCAATATATATTTTGTATATTATATAAAAAAATGAAAATTTTCAATGTCCATATTGAATCAAATATTTCAATGTCAAATATGTACGTATTATATAAATCAATTAAAAATAAAATAATAAAGATTCAATTTAACCTAGATTTATCAAGGGCCTATAGAAATAAAATCTCTAGAGGTGTAAAACCTTAAAAAACTTTGCATCTCAAAAAATTTAATCCCTCTCAACATTTAACATTTGATAGATCCGAATTCAAATAAAACTATACTAGTAATAAATAATGATTTAAAATGTATTGATTACTCTTTAAAAATTAATTACACTTAAATATTTTTAATGAAAATAAAAACACCTAATCTTCAAAAACACAACACACCCTTCTCTATATACACTTAGAAAACTGGAATATATATATATTTTTGGTTTATTATGGAAATTTAAATATAACATTGTCCTCAAAACCAATGTGAAGATCATTCTTAAATGAATTTTTTTTATAAATTCCAACATAATATAATTTTTAAAATTAATCAAAATGTGTATATTAAAATATTAAATTATTTCAAAATTTAATATAAATTAAAAAATTTTAAATATAATATTATTTTCAATATTAATGTAAATTTCAAAAATACAAATATAACATTAACATTTCATTTCCAAAATTAGTACGAAGTTTTTATTGTGCCGAGAGGATCTACAACCTAGTAGTAAGTATTGTCGGAAGCCAAAATAAAAAACAAAATAAAATAAACTAAAGAAAATTTAAAAAACAAAATCTAAATAATGTCGACTTAAATAATAACTTAACCATATAGATAAACAATTAAAAATTTCTTAAAATATGATGAGGTTTAAATAAATAAATATAAAAGAGGTATAAAGAGGTAACGTAAATAAATAAAAATATATTAAATAGGATTAGAAATCAACATCTAATTATATCCTCACATATAAAAGTCATTGAAGTTAAAAATTAGTAAACAAAATGCTATTCAAAGGTAGAAGATAAAGATAAATGACTTACATTATGCCAAATTGAGAGATTCTATAACCTTTAAGAAAAAGATAAATCACTTACATTGTGCCAAATTGACAAATTCTATAACCTTTCCAACATAGATTGCCTCTTAATCTTTAAAGATGGTCTTTCAAGTTCTAATAGTAAATATTTGATACATTTTGAAAAATACAAGTAGTAGATGAGATAAACCAAAGAAAATAATATTAATTCATGAAAACTATGATGACTATCTTCCCAAATCTAAATTTTCATCACAACCTCACATGTTTCAGACATCATCATGTATTAGATGAAAATGAGCTAGACATTGACTCCCAATTATTTATAACTTTTGGTGTAAAATATACAAATTTGATGGGAAACTTGTGTAGTGCAATTGATGATGTTCAATATCTCCAATGTTTTCTCTCACAACATCATCTTTAAAATTGTAAAGAAACATTTTGAATTGAACTGACACTACCAACAAAGTATTTTAGTCTTTTTTTCCAAAAGAAAAAATACATTCATTAAGGTGAATAAGAAATTACAAATATCCAACATGACATGCCAAATTGTATTCATGCCAAATTGGAATACAATGAGAAAAGTAATTTCAAGATTGTCTTTAGATGTCTTAAAACATAAAGGAAACAAAGTTGTCAATATAATAAAAATGAGTTTCATAACTAAACATCAAGATGTGCCCATTTCCATATATTAAAGTATTTCTTGTTCATTTTGATTCGAAGAGGAGCCCAAGAGTTGAGGAGAAACCTCAAATGAGTCTTAAGAGCTCAAAATTCAATATACTCAATTGTAGAAGATGTTCTTAGATGTAGAAAAAGTGCTCAACAATATAGTCCTCGGTGCCCTCTCATTAGTACAAGGTTTACTTAACAATATAGTGTTCAATATTTTAGTCTTTTGTGATAGTCAATCCATTTTTATTGATGCTTCTTATTGTGTGAGTTTTTTATAATAGTTTATATGGTGAATAAATCTATATATGGTTGAAGACATTGATTATTGACACAATATAAACCACCAACCACCTATAACTTGATCTTTATTTCAAATTTACCTTAACTACTCAACAAAAATTGATTAAAAAAATAAAAATGAGTAAGTAGTTTAACTAGTATGGCAATGATTGTCTATTAGCTTTTGGCAATGATTGGAAATCGAGACCATCTTAGTCGGATCTAACTCATGCTTATTATTATGTGAAGTTTCTATGTGTGGTGCTTTATGTGGGGTGTTGTATGAACTTTGGTTTCGTGGAGATACGTGTTGTGTAACTATGGTTCCATACATAAAACTCGATAGGGTACAACTCGGTAGAGTCCATCTCATTCAGGTAAATAATGAAACTATGTTTTCATCTCTATTTTTTGGTGTTTATAAGTATATATAATAAATACCCAAAATACAATGGAGAAAATGAGTATTTATCATTGAGTGGATCACATAACATTCTTGAAGAATTAAATAAGAAGGTGTATGCTCTTTCACTTTATTTTATATTCTGTTCTTTTATAACTCAAGTATATAAATTATATTCTTTTAAATTTGAACAATAATGTTAATTTGAAGAAAAAGTTGTGGATTGATAATATGTTAGTCTTTCCATTGTGAGTAAACTTTAGTTTATATGCTTAAACAAATCAATGTTCAAATCCATATCCACACTTTAGTTATGTGTTTTCAGAAGCTATTCTTTTACAAAGATGTTGTAAGCATCCAAGGCATGTATGAATGGAGATTCCATTTCAAAATTTCCATTCTCAAAATAATACAATGAATTTTATTTTTTTTAGAAGTAGAAAGGATTTTTAAATATAAAATCTATAATTTACTGGAATTTTCTAGAAGTAAAAATGGTAAAAATGATTTTTAAAACTAAAATCTATAATTGAAGTACCTCTTTTAGTTCATGTGACCTTCTTAGTTTTTTTTTTGATATATCATCTCCAAGGTATGTGACTTCCTAACTTCCTAATTTTATATGTCTATCGCTTATGCCCCTGCTTTTGCTTGCTACCTAAACCAATTTAGGAAGAGTTTAATTTGCAAATTGCAACCAAGCCAGGATAATTAGGTAGATGGGAGCTTGGGAAGTAAATACTTCACCAACTCACTTAATGGATAGAGCATAACTGGGATTCAATTTTAAAGCCTATCTACATAAAAACTAAATGAGGGTAATCAATTTGAGATAATGTAAAATATTTCTCTTTATCTTCTAGCTTTAAATGAAATTTTGTTTACTAATTTTTATCCTCGAGGATTAATTGATATAATATGTATATATAATAAATACATACTGAAAATACAGTGGATAAAATGAGTATTTATCTTTGAGTAGATCACATACAAGCACATTCTTAAAGAATTAAATACTAAGGTGTATGATCTTTCCAAAGACTAGATTTATATACTTTATTCTTTTACATTTTAACTTATTATCTTACTTTATTTTATATTATATTCTTTTATTACTCAAATATATATCTTATCTTCTTTTAAATTTAAACATATTTTAAATTATTAAAAAAAAACTAGTTATTATTAAGAGACAAACATATATTTCAATTAAAAAATATATAATTTTAACTATTAATCTTATTCAATCTTATTTTTATATCAATTTTATTTTTATATATAATTGTAATATATGATATAATTTATTTATTTATTTAAATTAATTAAAATTTATTGCCATTTATCTCTGTCTTTAGATTCATTGTTTATATTTTTATTTGTATTTTTTTTTATCTAACCTCTTATATCTAACATATTGTGAATGGTGATATAAATAAGTTTTAATGAATGGCTAAAAGGAAAAGATGACATTTTATCAATTTCTCTTACACTCAGATTATTTTGTCTTTAGAGAAATATGATTATTACAAATTTACAATGGATGCATTTTTACCTTACTTATTTGTAGTAAATATCCTAATTTTTATCCTTACTCAATCTGGGTTTTTAAATCTAAAATCTATAATTTACTGAAATTTTCTAAAAGTAAAAATAGTAAAAATGATTTTTAAAACTAAAATTTATAATTAAAATTCCTCTTTTGGTGCATGTGACCTTCTGAGCTTTTTACAATATATATAAATACTATTACTTGATATTAAATAGGAGAGACTATGTCATCATAACTATGTCTTCATATTAAAGAGGGAAATTTACAGGTATGTGTGCATTTGAGTTTCCAAACACGAAGCTGGAAAAGGTAGTAGGTAGGCTTTAAAATTGAACATAGAAAATCTAAATGCATAGAAATTGTTGTGTGTGACAGCTTCATTTAAGTTAACTAGTGTTAACTAGTTAAAGACAATTTGTTTAATTTTCTTTTATCTTGCAAGAAAAACTTAAATCATTACTGTTGATAAAACAAATTATTTAATTTGCTGACTTATTAATTAGGAGAAATTAATTAATGAAAAGAATTTTTTTATTTTTATTTTAAGCTGATGGTAAAAATGTTTCCAAGAATAGGAGGTGGTTGGTAACAGTTGGAATACAGTTACCTACTCCTCTGAGGATAAAGATGAATCCCAGAGGAGGAGTACAAGTTTCTGTGCAAAACAGTAAAGGGGAGTATTTTCTAGAGTTGGTGGTGATCAGTTCAAAATAACTCACAACAACCCTTGTAAAACCAGATTTTCTGAGTTTGACTGGATTGGCCATCCAAAGGTCATAGCAGAAAAAGGATCTATTCCACTATTAACTCGTGACACTGTCCAGATTCTGGAGCTAGGGGGCAAGTGGAGGACGTAATAGCCTCCCTTGATGGTTGGGAGGACCACAGCTTAAACTACCTAATCCAGATAAGTATTACTGTGAAATTTTAAGCAGGTTAATACTAAATTGGTAGGATTGTTCTATAGTGTTACAGTTGAGTAGATATTGTTCTAAAATGAAAACATGTAAATATGTGTATATTTGTTTATAAATGCTTGAGACAGGAAATGAAGTCTGTAGGTAAATTTACTCTTTCTGTTATTATGATAGAACATAAGTAATTAATGATAATACTACCTCTTTCTTATTATCAATACATGGTAGAGTTACTGCCTAAATCTCGATATGTCGTGTGGAAAGATAACAGAGAACTGAAAACTGTTATTACTGTTAATGTACAACAGAGGAAAAACAATAAGCAGTATTACTAAAATAGAATATGCAGTAAAAACATTGTAAAAGTAATAAACAATATTCATCTATTATCTTTCTTGTTACTGTGGAATTCACAGGTATAAACATATCTTTACAGGAATGGAATGATATACTATAAAAGAAACGCATATGAAATTCTGCGTGTCTAGGCCAAATTAACCAGAACAAGGGGTAATAGAGCTGACGGACTGTCGACCCTAGTTCTGGGTATGAACCCAAAACAAAGATACATCGTCCGTGGCCAATAACCCAGATTAAACGCGGGCATTATCTTACGGTGGCCCGGACATCGTAGGGATAAACCTAGCAGTAAAACTTGACATATTGTTTCTTATCGACAGAAAAGAAATTGATTAAGAACAAAAGTTGAGTGTAATCCTGTAGATTCAAACATCACATCATTCCTCAACAATAAAAGACGAAAACCCAGAAATTCTATTGGTAGCTTAAAGAAAAATTACATTCAAAGTAAACCATGCCGAGAACTGGGCAAGAAACCCTTTTAAACTTGAAAGGCATAGATTTGACTCATTACGAAAATAGCAAACAGACCAGTTCTTTTAAAAGTAAAAAGTCTATAATATTCCAAACATAATTACACATGGTAAAGCTTAGTTCGATATATATATCAATGACATGCACTAGAGTTAAAAATGTGCTCTGTATTCCAATAAAACTCGGGTTAAACCCTATCAGAATCTTTATACAAAATATTAACAATGCGATTTGAAAACCTAGGTTGGGGTTCAAAACCCTCTTCTCTGAAACTACTCATTGATATAGAAGAAGTCGAGCACTTTAATCAAGAATCAGAACAACACATTGAAAACCTAGGAATTCGTTCTTCCTTTGAAGACATTTAGGGTACCTGAGAAATCAAGAGTGGAGATGTCAGCTGGGGCTAAGGTGACCGCATCAAGAATCCTAAAATAAAGCTTGCTGCTTGAAGAATGGTGGGTTAGAACCACAAACCTGCATAAAAAACAACCAGCGAAGACATGTCAACCATTGTTTGCGGAAAAACCATAGATGAACTAGAGAAACTAAACCCCATAAATTCTAGAGCGATTTACCTGAAGAAGGTAAAGAATCCCATTTGGCCGCACTATAAGAGCATCGGAACTTAGAAATTAGACCTCTAAATACAAAAACGAATGCTCGGTTAAATCTAAACTCCGCGACAAGTAAAGGGGAAAGCTAAATAATACTTTTGATGTTTCGCAAATAACACATCCTCATTGGATCTGTCATAGCTGGACTAGTTTTGTAGCGCTAAACCTCTCTGTAGAGTTTAATCAACATAAAAATAGTACTCAGCTAGATGAGCCGGCGGGCAGCTTTATAAAAGAAAATAAAAATGAGGATGAGTAAACAGAGTAAGTTAGCAGAGCAATGGAGCAATGGTTAAGGAGATGTCAAACCTATAAGGGTTTTAGGCGGAGTTCACAAGGAAGGAGCCGAGCTCTGGAAACCGCCGAAAATTCCTAGATACAATCCTTGGCTCTTAGTTAACTGAAGTGACTTCTGGAGTTTTCCCTCGAAAAAAAAAAGAATCCAATGCAAGTAACAACTGTATCGTGGATATTAAACTGCGGTACTATCGAATAATGAATGGAGTTGACATATCTCCACGAAGGAGCATCGAGAATGCCAAGTGGAGTGCAGAAATTATCTCCGTAATAATTTTCATAAATATCCATATCAGAACGGATACGTATTAATCATGTGACTTTAATATTTTTTGTGTTTGATTAAATATCATAACATCAGACCTCTGTTAGAATCCCAAGGTATGACAGGCTGTATACATGCATAGAGGTTAGTGGAAATATTGTTTAATTCGTGTACTAAAATAACCCTAAGTTTGCACAAGTGACCTACGAAGATTTCATATTAATCATAACTGTGGTATCAAATGATATCATAATAATAATAATTGTGGATCAAATATCACACAGTGATATGAAATGTGTATTGTATTAATATAAATGATTTTTATATTGATAAGTATTAAGGTAAGTGAATTTTTTTTTATATAATGGTAATAATCTAGGAGTGAAAGTTACACTGCGGTAACTAAAGAAAATTATTGGATTAGGAACACATCAAATTGTAAACTCCGAAAGAGGAAATGAACGGAGCATGGATATATGAAATATTTTTTTCCATGGTGTAAAACAAGTCCAATAGATGGGAATGAAATAAAAATACTTACTAAAATAAATTTACTTACTAACAGAAAATTATTGGATTAGGAACGCATCAATCTGTAAACTCCTAAAAAGGAAATGCTCTAAGGAAATGAACATAGCATGGATATATGAAGTATTTTTTTTCCATGGTATAAAAGAAGTCCAATACATGGGATTGAAATAAATTTACTCACTAACAGAAAATTATTGGATTAGGGACATATCAAACTGTAAACGAGGAAATGAACAGAGCATGGATATATGAAATATTTTTTTTCATGGTGTAAAAGAAGTCGAATACATGGGATTGAAATAAATCAAACTGTAAACGAGGAAATGAACAGAGCATGGATATATTAAAATGAACAGAGCATGGATATATGAAGTATTTTTTCCATGGTGTAAAAGAAGTCCAATACATGGGATTGAAATAAATTTACTCACTAACAGAAAATTATTGGATTAGGAACACATGAAACTGTAAACGAGGAAATGAACAGAGCATGGATATATGAAATATTTTTTTCCATGGTGTAAAAGAAGTCGAATACATGGGATTGAAATAAATTTACTCATTAACATAAAATTATTGGATTAGGAATACATCAAACTGTAAACTCCGAAAGAGGAAACGAACAGAGCATGGATATATGAAATATTTTTTTCCATAGTGTAAAAGAAGTCGAATACATGGATTGAAATAAATTTACTCACTAACAAAAAATTATTGGATTCGGAATACATCAAACTGTAAACTCCGAAAGAGGAAATGAATAGAACATGGATATATGAAATATTTTTTTCCAAGGTGTAAAAGAAGTCCAATACATGGGATTGAAATAAAAATAAATTTACTCACTAACATAAAATTATTGGATTAGGAACACATCAAATTGTAAACTCCGAAAGAGGAAATGAACAGAGCATGGATATATGAAATATTTTTTTCCATGGTGTAAAAGAATTCTAATACATGGGATTGAAATAAATTTACTCAATCGACCGTGTAATGAAAACCCACAAACTATGAGCTTCCATGATCGAAAAATCATAACTACTTCATATACAATAAAATTGCAGGAGATGATAGTTTTGTAGAAGTTCATAATTTTGTAGAACCCATATGCCAATTTTCACTCAAATAAATAAATGGTTGCATTGAAAAAATTGGTAACAACATGCTAACAAAATATAATGAACTAAAGTGGATTGATTTCGTAACAAAATATAACAATGGACCCCACCTGCTAGTTGCTAATCCTTTGTTCCAACAGAAATTTAAATACAGAATCCAAGAGAGAGGGGCAGTTCTCATCCTTATCATATTCTTGTGTTGCAACCAGAAGATTCAAATCGAATATTGGTGGCATCTCGTTATCCATTTCACGAGGAGGAGAGATCTTTGTGTCTACCTGCACCCTAAGAAAGAAAACAAATCGGAAGTACGTGTTGCAGGAATTACATTTTTCAGTACGCCCTCTTCCACCAACTCGTGACCTTTGTGTCTACTCATCTGAGTCCGCAGAATCTCCCCGAACAACTTTGTTGGAATCGGTCGTTGCTGAAGAAGATAGATAACATACTATACAAGATCAAGTGAAGGACCAGGGTTAGAACAAAGGCGATCAGCGCAAGGAATCCGATTGGGAATTTCAATCTTAGAAGGAGGAGGAGCAATCTTTCTGACTCTTTGATCACCTAGCTAATTAGAAAGTATCACCTCGGTAGTTAGAGAGCACTGAAGGACAGTTACAGTTAAGTGAATAACTAATAATAAATTACTAATGGCAACCATCACAGCTGAAATCAACGGATAATCATAACTCAATCATCTAACAAGAAGTCCAATGGCACACATTATGACACGAAGGCAACTAGGAAAGTTGTTTTCAAATAATAACGCCTTAGGGCGTAATTAAATTATTAACATTAATATTAATAATACTATTATTATTAAATCTAATATTCATATTAATATATTATAATATTAATATTATTAAATTGAATAACTTTATATTAATACAATAATAAATTTGTTATATTATAATATATTAATATATCATGATATATATATTAACTCTAGATATATATGGGAGGGCAAAACAAAGAAATATGATAGAGGTGGAGAAATAGGGCGAGTGGCAAGGGAGAGATAGAGATAAACTGAAGGTATAGAAGGGTAATAGAGGGAGAGGGAGACATATAAATTGAGGTGGGAGAGAGAGAAGGAGAGAGGGAGGGAGAAAGAGAGAGGATTGAAGGTTAGAGAGAGAGAGAGAGAGAGAGAGAGAGAGAGAGAGAGAGAGAGAGAGAGAGAGTGGGGGGGGGTAGGAGAGAAGGTGAGAGAGAGGAAGGATGAGAGGAGGAGGAGAGAGGGAGGGATAGAGAGATGGAGTTGGAGGGGGAGAGAGGGAGGGAAGAAGAAAGGCATAGAGAGTGAGAAGTGGAGAGAGAGGGAGTGAAAACGGAGAGATGGAGAGAGAGTGTGTATGTTTAAGGGTGAGATAAAGAGACATAGAAGGAATGATGTAGACAAGGGGGGAGATAAGGAGAGAGAAGGAGAAAGCGAGGGATATAGTAACATTGTTGGAGAGAGAGATAGAGTGATGTGGGAAGAGTGAGGATTGGAGGGTAGAGAGAGAGAGAGGATTGAATGGAAAAGGGAGAGAGGGAGCGAGTGGGGGGGAGTGGGGCACATAGAGGGAGGCGGAAGATAAAGGGAGAGAGAGGACTTGAGAGATAGGAAGAGAGTGATGGGGGAAGAGAGATAATTGTAGGGGGGAGAGAGAGAGTTATGGGGGGAGAGAGAGGGAGGTAGAAGAGAAAGGGATAGAGAAGATGGAAATGAGAGGGGACTTGAAAGAGAGGAGGAGAGAGTGAGGGAGATAGGAGGACAAAGGGAGGGATAGAGAGATGGAGTTGTAGTGGGAGAGAGGGAGGGATATAGAGATGGAGCTAGATGGGGAGAGAGGGAGGGAAGAAGAAAGGCATAAAGAGTGAGTAGTTTAGAGAGAGAGGGAGTGATAAGGGATAGATGGAGAGAGAGTGTGTATGTTTGGGGTGGGATAAAGAGATAAACAAGGATAGATGGAGAGAAGGGGGGAGATAAGGAGAGATATAGGCATATAGTAATAAAGTTGGAAGGTGAATATAGAGATAGATATATGTGGGAGATAAAGGAAGAGAGAGAGTGAAGAGAGGTAGGGAAAGAGAGATGGAGATGGAGGGGAAGAGTGAGGGAGGGAAGAATAAAGACATAGAGAGTGAAAGGTGGAGAGAGAGAGGGAGGGAGTGATAAGTAATATGGAGAGAGTGGAAGAGAGGATAGTAGGAGGGAGAGGGAGAGGATGAGGGACTAATAGATAGATATATTGGAGAAGGATAGTGTATTTTTTGGGGTTGATGTAGAGAGACAAATGGAGAAAGAAATATATATGGAAGGTGAATATAAATAAGAGATATCTGGAGCCAAGGAGGGAGGGACAAAGAGATTGATATATATGGAGTGAAAGAGTGTGTGTGTTTTGCGGGGTGTGATAAAGAGACAAAGAAGGGGATATGGAGGGAGATATAGATATATATGGAGGTGGGAGAGAGAGAAGAATATTTCTTGCATTTGATGCATTGATTTCAATGTATATGGTGATTTATAATCCTATTTTATTGCTTGCACTAGATGAATTGATTTTAGTGTAGATGTTGCTTTATAATGATATTTTATTACTTGCACTAGATGCATTTATTTCAATATAAATGATTTCTAATCCTATTTGATTTCTTGCACTAAATGCATTGATTTCAGTGTAGAGGGTGATTTCTGATCCTATTTGATTTCTTGCATTAATTTCAATGTAGATGTTGATTTCTAATTATATTTGATTGCTTGCATTAGATGTGTTGATTTCAATGTAGATGATTCCTAATCCTATTTGATTTCTTGAATTAAATGTCTTGATTTGAGTGTACATGGTCATTTCTAATCCTATTTGATTGCTTGAACTAGATGCATTGATTTGAGTGTAGATTTTGGTTTTTAATCCTATTTTCCTACTGGCACTAGATATATTGATTTGAGTGTAGATGTTGATTTCTAATCCTATTTGATTACTTGCATTAGATGCATTGATTTCAATGTGATGTTGTTTTCTAATCTTATTTTATTTCTTGCATTAGATGCATTGATTTAGTGTATATGTTGATTTATGATTTGATGTAATTGGATGGATGATGGTACATTAATTTTGAAGTCATTGGATTAATAGTGTAGATTGATTTTAGTGTAAGCACAAAAAATTATTGACAATGTACATTGATTTTTGTGTTGTGGTAATTAAACCTATTAATATTGGAGAGAAAGAGAGACAAAGTATGATGTTTACTACAACAACTTGAGCTAAATATTTAAATGGTTTACGATTCCAATTTTCCTTTTCATATAATCGATATGAAAAGAGGACAAAACTAATAAGGGTGACAATAAAAATAGTAGAAGAAAATAGTTTGAGATTGATCACAATGAAGACTATTTGTAATTGACTACATTCTTACTATTCACATTTTCTATCATTCAATATTATTACATTGTCACTTTGCATTCAAAATTTTTATTTCATCATTTTTCATCATTAAAGTTATTATTTTAAAATATTTATCATCTCAACAAACTAAGGTAACTAAGAAAATTTAAAATTAAAATGAACATATTTAGCATATTTAAAATGGTTATATTAATATTATATTTATTTACATATTATTGATAATATTAATCATATGTTCCTCATTATCGATAGATTTTCCTTTACCCTACATGACTTAAACCAACCTAAATCCATCTTAACTCTGGATCTACAAGAGGGATAAAATCTCTAGAGGTGCAAACCCTTCCTCAAGTTTTGCACTCAAATAAAAAATGTTTGCACCTCAAGAGATTTGAGTTAAGATGGATCTAGGTTGGTATAACATCATTCCATCCATAAGCTAATAAAAACCCAAAATTTTGCACTAAAATAAATATTTTGAGCATCAAGCTTTAGTATCATCCTCTTAAGTCAACCACATCTTTCTCACCAAACTAATGTTTTAACATGGTAAGTTATTTAATAATTTCTTATTTTATATGGACATAATTTAAACAATCTCTAAGTAATAGCTAGTACTTGCCATTTAGTTTAAATAGAGCTAATTGGAGTATGGACTCTTGAGAGGATGTGAGATGATCAATTAAAACTTTCATTAAAAAAAAAAAAATGAAAGTGAAAATGTTGTGCTAAAATGTTGTTTTTTTGGTGAGCTCCAACCTCATTGGTTGTAATGAATCTTTATAACTTTATTTATTTGATGGTGTTTTGGTGTCAATTCCAAGAAACTTATTTTGCACAACCAATTGCCCCCTGCAAAGTTCATGATAATTGTACATAATCGATATATAGTTGAATGCAATTATGTTTGTGGCAATGAGCATGGGAATCTAGAACACAAATTTTAATGTTATCTCTGAAATGACATCCAGCTACTTCTTTCTTAGCAAATAGAGTTGGGATGATCTATAATTTGTGATTTAGTATTAAGTTATTTTTTAAATTAAATTGTGAAGACAAGTTAATTAATATTTATGAATAATTTGTAATAACAATTGTTTTACCATTAATTTAACAACTAAATTATGACTAGCACAGTTATATAAATTAAATAACTAGTAATGATAAATGGATATCAAAACACTTGGTTTCTAATCGAAATACTTAGTTCCTAAAACATTTTGTATTATGAAATAAAGAATTAAAAAAATTAAAAAAAATGTAATTATTAAAATAAATAAAATATATCATTAGCCATTTTCAAATATTTTCTAAATATTATAATTTTGTCTATGATTTGTGATTTAGTATTAAAATGGGTGAATTTGACATAGTCACTTTAATCAAACAAATATTCTATGTTTGTTTTGAGGAAAGAAGATAAAACAACTTTAACAAACAAATTGAAACGGATGAGAAGTTGAAGGCTAATCTCTCAATAAATGTCGAGCAATTTAGAGAGGCCGACCTAAAGCAGAATATGGAAATGGAACTTCAAAATGGGATCCTGGTAATACATGGATGGAGTTTCTAATAACCAAACAAATATTCTATGTTAATTTTGAGAAAAGAAGATAAATAACTTTAACAAACAAATTGAAACAGATGAGAAGTTGAAAGCTAATCTCTCAATAAATGTCGAGTAATCTCAAGCAACTTGATGTAGAATATGGAACTCTAAAATAGGATCCTGGTAATACATCTTGTTATAAAAATCAATTTATTGAATTCTTGTTATTAAAACTATTAGTAAAATCAAACAAATTCAACAAAGTTAGACAAAATGCTCACAAGATCCTAAAAATTAGTAACTATACATCAATAAAACTTTCTTAAAAAAAGTAGGAAAGAAATACTCACAACATTCTAAAAACTAATAACTAATTATCATAATAGTTATTAATTATAAAAACTATGTCTAAACAAGAAAAAAAATTATGATTAATGTAATTAGAATTGAAAATAGAAAAAAAAATAGAAATATATATGTGTGTGTGTGTCAAATTAAAAAGTAATAAAACACTATATATATATATAAATGATTTTTACTTAATTTTTTCTTTGTTAAAATTTGTTATCTTAAAAAATACCATAAATTTTTTTTTTTAAAAAGTCAATTATTGGAAAACGTTTTTTTAATTATATATTTCTCTTTAAAATTTAGAAAAAACTATAATTCATGAAAATGAAAATAATAGAGAAAAAAAGGTCAACAGATTAAATAAAAAGGAATTAAAACTATAAACAGAAAAATTAGTAACTAATAGAAATGGCTTCAACCAATCACCTTACAAATTAATAAATTTAAATAATAATAAAATATAACAAAAAAATAAATTCTAAAATTAAACTATAGATAAGAAATAATCAAAAGCAAAATTGAAAAACATTATTTTTTATTTAATTATTATAATTTTTTTGTAAATGCTATATTCAATAATTATTTTTATATATACAATTGGAGGGTATTTTAAATTGACTTTAATGAATTTTTTTAATTGATAACATAATTTTCTAATTTATAATATTGAAATTTCAAAATAAATTTATATTCTTTTTAATTTTATATATATAGGGAAGGAAATTGTAAAAATGTTATTTATGTTAAAATTTATTGGATTTAGTAAATATTAAGAAGATATAATATTTTGAAGTATGATTTAAAATAAAGAAATTAATATAATGATTAATCCATTCCTATTCAATAATACGAATAATATGTTTAGTTATTTTATTTTTTAATATGTGATGTTCGAGAGTAAAGAGATTAATTTTCATTAAGTTTATTTTACTAATTTTCATGTGGTGGTTGATTGATATTAATATTAATGTAATTTAGTCCAATTTTGTATTTTAAATTTAAATTTTAGATCATTTTTAAATTTTAGTTTAATCTTGTTTTAAATATAAATGATGTCTAATGACAAATAATGTTTTTTTTTTATATATACATTGAAAGAATGCAACAATATTAATAAGTTTTGAATCCAATATTAAAGAAAATATAAAATACAATGTATACTCAATTATTATAAGATAAATTTGATTGTGTTCTCAATATAAAAATGTCTAATGACAATTAATGTCTTTGGTTTCACACATATCTATATTGCAACAAAATTAATAAGTTTTGAAATCGCTAGTAAAGAAAATATACAAATACAATGTATACTCAATTATTATAACATAAAATAAAAATAACTATATTGTAAAAATATAACTCCTTTTTGGTGTTTTTGATAAATCAAGGTACTCTTGTTTTCTAGATCTTATTGTACATATAGCTGCTATATGGTTCTAAAAGTTAAAATAATTTTTAGATTTATTGTTAACATCCATAATGTCACTTACACGAATTGAACCTGAGTGGGAAGATTCCATTCTTTCATCCCAACTATCTGGGATAACCCCAATTGACAAACATTGAAAATTTAAGTTTAATCCATTCAATTTACCTTTCATGTTACATTTCTCGAAAATATTCTACCACTATCCATTTACCTCGATGGACCCAACCAACTGTCATATTCTTACCTTTCACTGCGATTACTCATGCATCGAGCTTCATCAGAGTCTTTAATTACCTATTGGGTACGGCAAAGCACTCCCCAAGCTCCATTAACTTTCCTCTTTCCCAACCAATTCCCAAGACTCTCAAAACATAAAAGGAAATAAACAAAGAAAGCAAGAAGAAGACCATGAAAACCAAAAAGAAATACGACATCGCAACAAGGTGGCATGGCCATGCACTAGACGCAATCAAGACCGTAAATGAAGCACAAACAAATCATAAAAGACCAAAATCACAAGATTAGCAACAAACACCATGACCCAATCCAAATGGGTTACTAGAGCTTCCAAGGGAAAGCTCAACTTGAGCCTTCTTCAATATTTCATGGCAATATCTTTCCATGCAATCCCCTGCATCATACTACCATAAACACATAACTGTCAATGTATAATATAAGCATACAATATACCATTTATCGTAGCTTGTTATGCCAATACCAAGCATGTTTCCTTGTAATTGTTCACACATGTCAACCATATGTATCAACATCAAGAGAACATATTTATCGATTTGAAATCAACTTTTACCAAGGCTAACGACCATGTCATAATCAAAAATCTACTCACAGTAACCATTCATAGTACATGATGCTACAACTATCACCTACTTACACTCAAGTACATATCAATTGTATTAATGCATACATGTTATTACAACTGTCTTAAAATAATATCATTATTCATGCAATCTTATAGAAACATGATCATATCATGTGATTAATCAAACATTCAACAGTAAATAGATGACACAATAGACACCAAAGCTCAAATTCCAAATAGATGACATAATAAAACACTCAAAATAGTCAAGCACCAAGTATATGACATAAGAAAACTCATACCTTAATGTATCTTAGGGGAGGTTATCTTGTTTGCACAATCAATCTAGATAAGCATGATATAACTTCACAACATATCAACCCAATCATAAATAATATCATGATCCGTAAAAATATATAGCTAATGCCCAAGTGCGGATGTTATGGTGCATTAAACCTAGGAGCCACCTCACCACGCGGATGTTGGACATCCGTCCTCCTCACGCAGGTGCACATGGCCAACCCAACTTGATTAATGTCTGCATCATGAGGATTTTATTCACCACCCTTGAACACTCTGCAATGTCTTCTCCGCTCCACTCTGTCAGTAACATCGTCTTGCACTCATTTATGTTGTCTGTCACGCCTTTTTATCCTCTATCGCCATTCATAGACCTTAAATTCGGACGTTCTGCTACTTATTTCATCATTACACTTTCTCTTCAGCCAAGCTCTGTCGCTCCCTGCGCCTCTGCCTTTGCCAAGTCCCTGCTCCATTGCTCTGCTCCTTCGGCTCCTAGCTACAACGTTGTGTATCTCCCATTGCCTTAGTTTCATTCCTTATCCACCACCATTCCTTGTCGCCACCGCATGCGTTTCCGTAGAGGTGGTGGTCATGACCTCCCTTCCAGGCCTCCCATTCCTGCCACTACTGGCCGAACTGTGAACCTCTTCGTCGACTAGGTAGAGCCAGAAGTCCCGGATCCCATCAGCCTCACTGCCTGACTATCAATGCATCTTCCTGAGCCTTCCATTGAGGTCTCTAGCTCCAGTTTCCACTCCAGGAAGTGTCTTCGTAGGTCAACCATCTCTCCCGCCTCCCCCTTTCCCCCTCGTAAGATGGTGGCCTTGTCGATTCATCAGGCCTTGAACAGTGAACAAAGTTGTAGCTCATGCTCAAACGAGGATGGCATCGGCACTGATATTGAGGTTCACACAACCTCCTCTCCTCCATCGACAGCCCACACGACATCCTCTCCTCCACCGTACGCCCAGGTGTGCAAGTTGGAGGACGATGATTCTGAGTACATGTGCAGAATTGTGGAGGAGCCGCTTTAATCACCTGTTTAGGATGACAAGAATCCAACTGTCTAACATCTAGGTTCTTATTTCTATGCTTATTTCTAGTCAATTTCCTGTCACTTTGTTGCTTCTTATTTTCTGGTTTTGGTTTAAACATGATATGTACATGGTTGGTTTCCCTAAATGTGCAGCTTACTCTAAGTTTACTGAACATATCTTATTGGTTGGTTTCCCCGCCTAGGGAAGCCCCTTTTAAGTTGTTTTGAAACTGGGATTTCCCACCGGAGTTGGCTTTCCAACTCTGAAGGATGATAAATGTAAAATTTTGACCTGTATGATATAATAGAAGTAGACCAATTTAGAAAAAAAAAGCAATATCTAGCTAACATGTTCACATCATAAAATCATAAAAAATTGCATTCATGCATACAATCACACATGCACAGTCAGTCTAGCAATAATACAACACACTATCATAATTAGGTTGACTCATGCCTGAATGTAATAACCCTAACCACTTGCATGGGCTAATCCAAATTATCACAATACATATAACATCAAGTGTTAATGAAATAATCCTAATCATCAATTCACTAGCATGTAAGAACAACAAGTTATATATCATTCTCATCAACAACATGTAACCTAATCATCAAGCTACTATCATACATCAACAACAAGTTAACTTATAACATTCTCATCAACAACATATAAGTTATCTAACCTAAAACACCAATAGAAATGCATACCACCACAGGTTGATATCATTCATGACTATCTGACACAGGTACACATAATAGTTCTAATCAAATAGAATCTATAATGTATGTAACCATAACATAAATAGAATGAAAGGATTATTCATAACCATAATGCATATAACAATCCTTAACCTACATACCTCCATGCCCAACATCCAAACCTGTATGAAGACATGCTCTTGCCTCGAGGTCCAATGTTGCAACTTCACTTTGATGGTCTGCATCTCCTGCTCTATCTTAGTCAACACATTAGCATCATAACATACCAATACCATCATGATGACCTAATTTCATACAATGACCTTATGCACAACAACCTTCACCAAACCAATGCAAACTTGACCATATGCACCCAGTTGAAATGTATAACCAATCATGAATGAGAAATGCATGTCCCATATAGAGAATCACATAAGCAATCATACATGGACAACACAAAAGCATGACCAATATGTAACCCTAGCATAAACAAGAAATTCATATACTGCATGTAGTAACATATAAGCAAGCATGCACGGACAATACATAAACATGAACAACACATAACGAGTCATACACTCATGAAAACCTGTTGACAACAACACCACCATCACTTCCATGGTGACACCACTGCCACCATGGCCAACACAACACGAATTCAACAAGCACATATAGAGCACAAGCATACTAAACACATAGGCAATCAACATAAATGCATGGTCAACACACCACCCATCTAGTCTGAGAGTTGAACCATGATTTGATACCACTCTGTAACACCCCCTTACCACATCTACCCAAGTAACCGTCCAAACAGGGTAAACATGTGATGAGAGGCTATTAATATGATATTAAACCTCCTAGATTACCTTAAGGAAGTGGAATCAACGAAAACCTAAAAAACATACCTTACACAACATCAACAACACCTCTAAGACGTAACCCAACCTCCCAGACCCCTGAACCTTGAGGGGGAACTGATTTATTACCCTTTTGAGCCTTAGATGTAGGCATGTAATGGCAAGGAGTGACTATAAGCCTATATCTGTGGGAATTCCAAGGAAAGGTTATGACCAGGGCCCCAAATAGTCATTTTTTTTCCTGCAACTCTGGGATTTGTGCCACCTTTTTAGCCCCAAAGCCCAGGTCACTGCCCAAAACTTCATGAAAATTAAGGAGAGGATAAAATAAATTAAAAAAAAGGTATGGAAGCAATCACATCATTAGGACTCATATGGACCCCTCCCAACCATGACAGGAATTTCATCAAACATGTCACAAACATTGCATCTACAGGTGTAAACACCAGAATTAAACATAGGGGTCTCATACTTACCTGTTAAATGCTAAGAAGTATTGCTCCCTTACATCATTAGTTGAAATACAATGTTTTTGACCTTAGATACATTATGCATTCATTTACAAGTAAAAACATATATGGAACCATACATAATCACTAATAAAATACATGCCTATAACCATCATAATAACAACATAAATACCATGGATATAACATCAATTAAATCCACATAATAATCAATACAAATATACATCAATTACCAAAGGAATGAATTTCTCATTAATGAATGTGAGAACCAACCAGGGATGGGATTACCACGTTCCACCTGACCATAGATTGGTTGAGCCAGATATCTCTTCAGGAAATCACCCTTGTACCATACTCCAAGCATGAATGTGGGATACATAACCAACTGAAAAGGAACCAAACAAGATGGACGCTATTGGAGTTCTCCGCCTACACCGTGAGAAATTTGAGCTCCTCCTAGTCTCTTAGGCTTTACTGTAACCCACTGTCTGATCCAGGGGTCACTAGTCCCTACACCGAAACCATCTCTCCAATATTTACCGTACATCCCATCCCAGGACTACAAGCCCCAATGGAGAGAAATCCACCTCTTGGATTTACTGTATATCCTTCCATTCGTCGGCAAGGATTCCTAGGCCCACCGAAGCACACGATTTGGATTTACCGCAACCCACAATCTGGATCAGGTGTTACTAGGCCAGTGGATTTACTGTGACCCACAATCTAGTTGAGGCACCACTAGGGCATGTGTTCGTAGATCCACCCCACTCAGCTTCGAATCCATCCAGTAATCCATCTCAACTGAAGTATGAGAAACCCATCACATCAAATCTATACAGAAATGGCAATGCTAGGCTGAAAACACCATCACACCTAACAGAAATCATGCCAAATTAGTAAGGAACCACATGCAATACCATGCATTCCAAATCTAGCAAGGAAATCACACATGCAAATAAATACATACATAGAACCATGTTGTAGTTTCATGATCCTGCTCTTCCTTGCTTACTTCCTCCTTCTTTCTTTCTTTACTTTCTTTGTCCAATGCCAAAGTGATCCAAGAAAACTCCAAGTGTCCAAGAGTAAGTGAGAGAGAGAGAGAATAATGAGAGAGCTCTAAAAATGTGAGAAAAATCTTGCCAACTGATCCTCAAAAGCATTTTTATAGAAGAGGCCTCTATCTTCTTCATTTTCCATTATTTTCCTGCATTTTCCTCCTCACATGCAACTTGTAACCTTTCTTCTCCCTTTTCTCCTAATTTCCATTATTTTCATAAATAAATGTGCCAAAAATACTTTTTTCTCTTTAATGCCTTATCCATAGCCTTTTCCTTTGCCAATTTCCTTAGCCATATTAACCGAATTGAACACCCACTGGGATGTTTTTCCCAATATTCAGCTTGGAATAAGTGTCCCAACAACCGTGGTTATTATTATTTTTTTTTTAATTTTATTACATGGAAATTTCACTAGGGTTGTTACACATGCTTTAAACATAAGCCACAAATAATAATTCACAAAGCTCCAAAGGAAAGAAGGGTTTGTACACCTTGGCAAAGGACAAGCTTCTAAAGCCTACTTGACATGAGAAATGGATCTGAAGGGTTATGAGAGAATGATATGTAGCCGAGAATGAGGTAGAAAGGTTATGCCATATCTTTCAATGGAAGAGGAAGGAATCATCCTTCAACAAGATGATGGAAATGAAGAAACATATGCTTGAATCTCCCAGTTGAAGCTGAGCCCAAAAGAATATAGCACAGAAGTCAAATTACAAGTACATATATTTTTTTATCTTATGTTAGAGTTAAGATAGCTATGATAATTACAGTGATCCAAAAAGGCATACTATTATATTATTATTTTTCTATGTTGAAAGGAAACTCTTTCTCAGTTTAAACCAATAAAACCGTACTCATCCCTTCATTCCTACATTTATTGTGCAGGAGGAGGAGAATAGTATAAAGATAACAACTAACACTCAAATATGGTAATGGAACACAACCTAGAATTTTTTAAATTTTTCTGGCTCTAATGATGTTTTAAATTTTGAAATTTTAGTTGTTTTAGCCTAACCATACAATCATAAGAATTAAGGGAAAAAAAATTAAAGGCTAAATATGAGTAAATTTTAGACCAAATTGACAGAATTTGTAATGTTTTAGTATTTTGAAAACCATAAATAGAGAAAAGAGAAAAAAATAGATGAAAAATTCTATGTATATTTCTTCTTGATGTTTGAAAACTCAAATTGAATATAAGCCATGCATGAAAAAATTAGTTTTGAGGATGTGGTCTAATAGTTAAGTGGAGAGATTCATTACCCACAGGTCATGTGGTTGAATCTTGGGCAGAATTATGTATGCTTGAAAGTTGCTCCAAGCACGATTTCTTCAGTTGAAAAAAAAAGGCCATGCAAAACTTTGGTTGGATTATATTTAAACTACTAGTCCATTCACTTCCCTACTTGTATACATATATGTTCGAAACCGAAGTATATCGAGACATACTCAAAGAAGATCCACAAATAGTACCAAAGGACAAACTATATTGGAAAAATATGATCACATAAGTTTTATGATCTCCTACATTTCTTAAAAGAATCCAAATTTACAATTATCTTAATAGTGTGTGTCAATTCAAAAGGGAAAATTCAAAATATATAGATTATCCTACTATCAAAAAATAATTATTCTGTCTTTAATGGTATTTTCAAGGTAGGAAAAAAACTCTATTAGAAATTTACATATGCATGGGCTATATATATTATCATAGCCAACAACTTTATGTTATAAATATCATCAGTGGTAGATTTTCACCCAACCTGGAATAATGTGCCACCTTCATTTAGGCTTTCTGAAGTAAATATGACATGCATATTCATCGGTTGTTGGAGTTTCATCTATCATCAGCATGTAAGTTGGTACGACAAGGCTTAAAGAAGTAACACAACCAAAAAAACGAAGGTAAATATTTATTATGAAAGCTACTCTCAAACTCATTGCCTCTTGTATTCAAGCAGAAGTTAACCATGAAGTATGCACAGTCCATGGAATAAGTCAAACAAATGTAGTTACCACACCTCAGAGTGTGTAGAGTTAACTAAATGTGCACACACCCCCAAATGGTTCGATGTGCACACTAGTCATTATTTATTATATCTAGTATTAATACAATTTATACATGACCTGAGTGCATTATTTCCCACATTTAATTGATCAATAGCCAACGTTTTGGATGTAACTGGTCAATTATGTTTTGGGTATTATAATCTAAAGATTTCCTACCCATATTTGTTAAAAATTTCTATGGTGTTTACTAATTTTGAGAAGAATAAACCCATTAAAATAATGAAGCCTTAAAAAACAGAAGACCTACTTATGGTCTGATTCATATTACCCTGTGTGTGAAAGGTAAGTATTTTACTTCAACATGGATCCTTTTTCAAAGAGCATTGAGTAGCATAGACAGTTGCAACAACAAGCATAGATGTGTTTTATTTTATCATTATGCAATGAAGAAAACACATCTCAATCAAGAATATGGCCAAATTTTATATTTGAAGCATCCTAACAATATATTAAATGACTTACGAGTGCATCATAGATTTATTATTAGGACTGCAATGAAGAAAATACTAAATCAAGTATAATTCTGTATTTTCTAGGTTGTTTTGAAATAAAATTTGATCAATTCACCAAAGGATTATTCCAAAAATATAACAGACATGGTGGGGTGTCGAAACGTGAAGATAAATAAAGTTCAGGAAAATTCTATAAATCAATGATTCTAGACCCGTTGGAAGAAACAAGGACACACTCTAACCCAAAAAAATACATTCAAGGCAATCTATTGTTCTCTAGAAATCTTTGGATAATTTCTTTGCCCAAATCTTGTAAAAGAAATCATTGAAATTCTCTAGAAAAATCTAGAAGTGAAGGCCCTAGAGAAGCCATGCCTACATAAACAAGTGATTGTAAGTTGCTCTCACAAAATCAGTGAGGCTTGTGAAGATGTGTAATGGAAATAAGCTTATGTTAGATCATCATAATTAATGATTCACTTCTACTAGTGATCACAACTCATTCATTACAACAAATTCTATATATTTTAATGTACATTTTCTTAATTGTGTATAAGATATGTGGCCTATTCACCACACAACACTGATCTATTGGAAAAAAAAAAGAACATTTTAATCAAAATATAAATGAAAATTCAATTTAAAATGGAAACAATGGTATTCTACTAGGAAAAAATGAATTAATCCACCACTAAAATGCATGAACATTGAAGAGGAACAATTAATCCAATCCAATAATCCTAGGTAACACTATAACAACTATCATAGAATGGGCATTTCCTCCTTAGATAAATCACTAGAAAGAGATATAGTAGCTATTTATTAACTTTATGAAAACATAAAAATGTGAATAGGAACCATGTTCGAGAATGTTTAATTAAACAATAGTTCGAATATAGAAAATAATGTTTTTAATGTATTATGTCCATATATATACAAGAAAAACTTCTCTACTTTTCTTGTGACCCCTAGATTCTATACTAAAACAATATATATTTAGACACTTGAGAACCAATGGTTCTCAGGCTTTTTTATGATCTATTAAGAAAATATTATTTGTATCCTTTGCATTTGGAACAAGGAGTTTCATCTTCATCAACCCATGACCAACTATTAGCTAATTTCAAACATAAAATATTGACTATGTTTGCCTTGATTTGAAATCTTATGACACAAGAGAATATCAGAGTTGTGTGACATATACATACTCTAACATAGCATTCTCTTAAGAAATTGGCAATACCAAAGACCAATCTACTCAAAGAAGCACACAGTGGAAGTAATATGATAGAGAAATTTATTCCCAATATAACTAGAGTGACATTGAATTACCCCGAGAATAGACCTGAAAATAAGTTTGTCACAAAATTAGATATTGTAGATTAATATAGATTGTAGACTTGCCTATATTATTTTTTAGCACATGAATATGGCTAAAAATATCCAATGGACAATATACAAAACCTTGCATCTCACCACCAGTGTAGTAGAAATCCTTTTCTTCAACTAGAATCTTAGAAAACCTCAGCTAAGGAAATTTGTAAATAGGAAACCCAACAATGATAGAAAAAAAGTGTCCAAACCGATGTAGCAATGAAATTTACCAATAAGAGGTTGTGAGTTTTAATGGGAATGCAACATCAATGACAAACCCATTACATTGTCAAATTGTAATGAGCTCACTCCCATACTAGTAGGACATGCCCTCTCTTTAAGGAATATAGAGAAAAATTATTAGGTTCTTCAATCTCCCCCTTGAGCTAGTTTGTTTTATTTTTTTAGGGGATAAATTTGGAAAGCACCCCAAATGACAAGGGTCCGGGAGTTCTATGATCAAAATAATAATTTAATAGATCATTATCATTATAAAGTCCTTGTGGACCTCCCAACCCACAGTGTGAACATGGCTGCCTACTAAGAATGGAGTTACATTTGAGCCCTAAGCCTTTAGGTCGAAATCAAAAATAAAACTTACAGTGCACAAAATATGAAACAAAATTGTTTTCGTCTTGAAGGAAGCCAACTTGTTAAGCTTATCATGTTATCCTCATGGAAAATACTAAAATATCACACTATGAATTTTTTTTGACAATTCAAAACATCAAGCTTTCATAGAAAAAAAGGACCAATAAAGAAACAAGGAGAAGTTATATCATATTTTGAAGCAAGGCATCATTTCAACACTTTCTAAGCATACCCAAGGAACATATTATAGGATAAAATCCAAAACCTGCTTCATTTTCCAACCACCCTCTCCATCGTAGTTATGGATTAACTTTATGCACACATAAAAATTTGAATAGGAACCACGTTCAAGAATTTTTAATTAAACAATAGTTTGAATACATGAAATAATATTTTTAACGTATTATGTCCATAGCTATACAATAATAGCTTCTCTCATTTTATTGTGACCCCTAGATTCTATACTAAAACAATATATATTTAGAAACTTGATATATTTAGACACTTGATAACCAATGATTCTCAAGCTTTCTTATGAGCTATTAGGAAAATATTATTTGTATCCTTTGTTGGGAAAAAAACTGAGAAGGGGGGGGGAGGGGTGGGGTGAATCAGTGTTTTAAAATTCACTTAACTTTTTATTTTCTTACTATGATTTATGTATGCAACTTTATTGAAGTAAACATGGGTATGTACACGACTGTTATGAAGGTAAGTAGTGTATATTTAGTGAACTTATATTTCAGTTAATTCCTTATATGTTTAACTTAAACCAATGCATCAATGATTCATCAGAAATTTGATAAATAGTAAACATTTGCAGTTATAACATAATAAAGAATCACACATAAGAAACAAACATGAACACCAGTATTTAAAGTGGAAACCCGATGTGGGAGATAACCACCACTGATGTTGTCTTTATCTTCAATTTTATTATTATGAAAACTTCATACAATCTTGTACTAGCACAGACTCATACCAGCATGCAAGCACCCACCTACGGAAGGCTACAACCATCACTCATTCTCCAACACCCACTGGAAGGGAGCTCCAACCCCCTGAACTCATTTACCAACACCCACTGGAAGGGAGATCCAACCCCCTAATCTCATTTACCATCACCCACTAGAAGGGAGCTACAACCCCCTGATCTGATCACCAGCTAGTACTAATAGGAAGCTTCTACTTCCTCACCGAAGGCCCCAACCCTCAGCACCATCATGGACCACGTTTCATAAATTTTCATACTGGATCCACCCGCTTCAACACATTACATTGTTATAGGAAAATTTTCATCAAATTTTCAGAATGCACCCACTACCATCATTTAAGCCTAATACCATATGTTGGGTGATTTAATTGTGAGTTAAATCCCTATCATTTAATTTTTCAACTTGGGTTTCGTGAACTGATGAGGTATACATGTACTATATGTAGTAAGTGATTATTTATCATAATATATTAATATAATGCAATTGAAAATAAGAAATTAAATCAATTCAATGCAATCCAATCCAAACCAAACATAGAGAAATTGAAATCACACTTGCATAAAGGAAATCACGTTTGCTTGAAATTTGATCTATGAAAGCATATGAAAAGTGAACAATGTTATTATTCAATTTTAGATAACAAGGAATAGGCTCTTGTCTCAAAGGTCCTAGTTTTCCTTCCTTATTGCTTCTATTCATTCAACAAAACCATTGTGAACATTTATTTCAATTCAATCCTACTTCACAGAGAAGAGGCTCTAACTTAGAGACCTGGTTTGTCCTTCTTTATTCAAACTAATCATTCAAAAGAAATCATTCTCACTATCTAAATGACCATGGCATGTAAGTGATTTGATACAATGATCATCCACAATTTATTAAAACAGAAAATATGATCTTAACATATGAAATGAAAATACTAGCATATACTTACAACAATGCACAAATGTAAATAGAATGCTTCCTTGATCTATTTGGAGTGAGCTCAATTCTCCTAAGGGAAAAGTAACAAACTATTCCATAAATGTATACATTACAATAAAGCAAGTTACATATAAAAGTATAGAATGGAAATTTATGAAAAATAAAGTTGTACTCTATTTCATCATAAGTTGGATACATGCTCGAAGATTCCTCCTCTTTGAATGGAGGATGCACTCATATTTATTCATAAACTTGAGATAAATAACAAAGATTTGAGATCCAAAAATCTCTCCTAGCTCCACAAATATCTCATGTGGTTACAACCATGTTATAACACTTAGGAAGTAACATCTCTACAAATCCTCTCACAAATCTCTAATATCTTTGATAAGAAATCTTATCAAAACTTCCATGATTCTTCTCCATGAATTATGCTTGAAGGAATCTCCCAAATCTTCATCAAATCTAGAAATTCGAATTTGAGGTTTGGTGATCAAATGTCACTTTGTTGAGGTCTTCAAATACACCTAAAAACATCATGAAACTCATCCCACTTTCATATATAAGTGAACATGCGTTAATTTTCCAATATTTAATCATAAATTCACTCAAGAACAGTAAAACAAATGCATTGGAAAATTATAAGTCTTAACTTGATGTAATTACGAAATTAGTTTATGGAAAAGAGAAATATGGTTTAAAAGTTAAGTGAAAGTGAAGTGAAAAGTTTGTAAAAGATGGTATTTGGGCGACCCAACACCATATATCAAAACTAAAACTCATAATTGCACGAAATCATTCCACCAATCACTGAATCACTAAATCAAACAATCAATCTTTGATCTTCAATCACATACATATAGTAGCATCATCAATACTCAAAAAATCAGTATTAAACCAAGATCAACATGAAGACTTCATCAACAGACAACAGAAACATAATAAGAATGATTAGACTGATCAAACACATTCTTCAATAGAAACCCTAACTTTCTTAGGCGCTTACCATAAATCATTTATGTGTGTATACGCAGTTTTCAGGAATGAAACCTGCATATAGATCTTCCCATACTACAGAATCGATACACTACTACTCAAAATAGTATCCTCATATGTATGTGCCTTACTAGATACAAACCTGCACGTAAATCTACAATTTCCAAATCATAGTTGCGGTGCACTTCAAAACTTGAAACATACCCAGATCATGACATACACAGTAATAAAAATGTGGCATACCACAAATCTAATCAACCCATAAGAAAATCATGCAATACATAGCCATTTCAGGTCTAATGATCCCGATCCATCATTGTATTACTGGGTGCGTACGTATTTTAGATCATCCACTCATTAATAAACCATACCATGTATTACCAGGTGCATATGTATTTTATATCATCCACTCATTAATAACCCATACCATGTTTTCATACTTCATATTCAAGTATCCATCAATCACCCTCTCATTTTCGCACCCAAACACTTGGATATTCATCTCCTTATATAGCTTAGTCCTTAGCCAATACCATGGGTCAAAACCACACTATTTCCTATGGTATTATTTGACGAGATCAAATATCTGTTGACACCTTCATTACTGTGGGCTAATATCATGGTAAGGACCCTTGGTATTTAGTAAACCATAGTGCACAAATTGTACACTCCTTTTCTTCTTCATATCCACGTGTGTACGCGACTTTGCTTGACTGAACCTGCGTATACACTACTCTTCATCCTACATGCGTGTGTACACTTCTTTGCTTCACATAACCTATGTATACACAACTTTTCTTCATCATAACTGTGTGTGTACACAATTTTTCTTCACATAACCCATGTATACTTTCTCAAACTTTACATTCCTCATTCCTTTGTCTCTCACTAGTATTTCGTTCATTATCACATCTGAACTGGCTTGTGTACTCATCCTGTTACCATCATGTTGACACATACTTATCTTGCTACAAGTGGGTTTCCATCAAGGACAACACATTAGTCATAATTCCAATAATCTTCCCCTTTGGACTTGATGGAAATAATGTTGGTGTTTGATCACCACAACCTATGGATACTTGTAAAGCACATCAAACACCAAGTTAATCTCCCTATTTTACATCAAGGGAAAAGGGAGGACTAATGTCGAATGAAGGCTTCTCTTTTCTTGTAGATTTGAAATACACTATAGGCTGACCATGCTCCCCTTAAGCACACGCTAAATCTTCTAAAATATTTTCAATGAGGTACATGACTCTATGACTCAACTGAATATGACCTTTCATATAACCAAAGCCTCAAACTTACATCAATCACCCAACCAAGTGGGGTTACATATTTGACTCCATCATAACATCAACTACCAATCATGGGATTACATACATAATTGACTTGACCCTCAATAGTCGAAACATGACTAAGTATAACAAGAATTACATTATTTGTCTTTACATGACCTTTACATCAAATGAAAAATATGGCATTTATAACCAAGACCAAAAGATCTCAATCAGATGAGAATAGAATAATTCAACTAACTTAGCAACATCGCAAACATAATTCCAACACTGCATCATTAGCAACAAGGCTAATGCTCCCCCTAAACTTGTGCTACCTATTTTATGTCATATCTGACCACATCAAAGAATCTTTATCAATGAGAAAAGAATCAATGTTAGGTTGTACCAACTCATATATCATCATAGATCAATACCACTTATATGTAACATCAACAGACTGTAACCATCAACATTAGAACAAGAAATCCAAATAATAATTGTTTGAAGCATATCAGAGTTTGTTCTTGAGTTTATCCCTATGTTTCTTTATCAATGAAAAACATATGCAGTTATCTATATAGAAACTCATGTATATACACGATTGTCTTTCATAGGATCCATGTGCAGAAAGTGAAATACTGAAATTTCAAAACTTCAACTTCCCTTGAGCTTGTACAGTCTCTACCTGTTTTTTGTTATCACATCAGATGCATTGTCAAAAGTATAAGTAACCAGGATCAAAACAACCATGGGAATCATCATATATTGTTCCTTCTGTGATAATACATTATTGACCCTAATAATGTATCTTGCATCACGTCTGCGATCACTAGGAGAAGTAAGCTTTAGAAACAGTTCATTGCAATAGGGTCAACATTCCCTTTGTTTCTGATTAGTGTTCCTTCTTTCTCCAGATTTTCTTGAAATTTCTTATTATGTTTTGGAACTTATCCAATTTCCTAGTTATGTTCAACATACTTGACCTGCAACCAGTGGCCTTATGCCCAAAATAGTTACAAGAGAAACAATATCCATGAAACCATATTTTCTTCCTTGATCTAGGAGATTATATAGTAAAAATATCCTTCGCTTCTAAGGCATTCATGGAATTGTCATCATATTCATTAATAATAAATTGCATAAGTACTTGAATATATTGATAGTACTCTCCCTCTTCTCGAAGTGATAAACCATATTTACCTTCATGCGTATAATAAATTGTTTTATTTTCAAATCGTTTCCCCTTTTCATGATTTTCTTTATGAGGACACTTAGTAACATAATGACTAACTCTACCACAATAAAATCACTTGAAGGGAAGCTTACCTCTAAATATTTCAGTTCCTGGTTGGATTTTATTCACAAAAGTTTCCTTATATTCTTCTGATATAAAACCTGGTTTCTTATGTTCTTCCTTTTATTTTCCTATTGCAGTTGCTTCGAATTCTTCTCTGATTTCTGAGGGACCTCCTTTTCTCATTTCAAAGGTTGTTAAAATCTCGTGGATATGTACAATAGTAAGGTTTTGTAGATCATGCTTTCCTTCAATGGCAAACACATTTGACTTGAATTTTGGAGTTAGAGATCTCAATATTTTCTCTACTAAGGTTGAGTATTTTATATCTTCACCCATATTTATCATAGAATTCACAATATCATATCTTATTAAGAAGAAACTTGTAATACTTTCATCACTATGCATTCTGAGAGTTTCATATTGAATTCTAAGAGTTTTAAGTTTATCACTTTTTACCTTATCACCACCTTCATATATCTCGACGATATTTTCCCATATGTCCTTTGCTTAATTTAGTTGTGTGAATTTGACAAATTATGATTTTGCTAGGCTTCCCAATAAGGCATTGATAACTTTTGCATTGGTTTCATATTTCTTCTTTTCTGCCACATCTGAGGGAACAGTTGATGGATATTGATAACCTCCTTCTATGTTTCCCCATACGTCTGCTCCAAGACTTTGCAGATAAGCTCTTGTACATATATTCTAGAAGATTATATTACTTACATTTAACAATGGTGGCATGATAGTAAATACTCCTTCGAGACTTCCCATCGTGACGGATCTCCTTCAAGTGATAAAGCTTCTTTTAAAGAACCTGCTCTAATACCAATTGTTGGGAAAAAACCTGAGAGGGGGTGGGGGGTGAATCAGTGTTTTAAAACTCACTTAATTTTTTCTTTTCTTACTCCAATTTTGTTTGCAACTTTATGAATTAAACCTGTGTATGTATGTGATTGTTATGCATACAACTAGAATATATTCAATGAACTTGTATTTAAGTTAATTCCTCATATGTTTAACTTAAACTAGTGGATCAGTGATTCATCAGACATTTGATAAATGGTAAACATGTGAAGTAAGAATAGAATAAAGCTTCACACATAAGAAACACACATTAACACTAGTATTTAGGGTGGAAACCCAATGTGGGAGAAAACCACCGTTGCTATTGTCTTTGTCTTCAATTTTATTATTACGAAAAATTCATACAATATTGTACTGGCACAGACTCATACCAGCACACAAGCACCCACATGTAGAAGGCAAGAACCTTCACTCATTCTCTAGCACCCACTGGAAGGGAGCTCCAACCCCCTGATCTTGTTTCCAACACCCACTGGAATAGAGCTCCAACCCCCTAATCTCGTTTACTGGCACCCACTATAAGGGAGCTACGACCGCCTAATATGATCACCAGCTACTACTGGAAGGAATATTTGACTTCCTCAATAAAGGCTCCAAACCTCAGCACCATCGCGGACCATGTTTCATAAACTTTCATACTGGATCCACTCGCTTCAACACGTTACAATTTGTATGCCACTTTTCATCAAATTTTCAAATTGGACCCACTACCATCATTTAACCCCAATACCATATATCAAAACTGAAACTGATCATTGTACCAAATCATTCCACCAATCAATGAATCAAACAAACAATCATTTATATTCAATCACATACAGCTAATAGCATCATCAATACTCAAACATCACTATTAAACCAATGTTAACATGAGTTCTTCATCGACAAAGAGAAAAAACACAGACAGGCTGATTAGACTGATCAAACATATTCTTTAGCAGAAAAAATAACTTTCATATGAGATTATCATAAATCATTTTCGTGCGTATACACGCTTTTCAGGAATGAAACTCGCGTACAGATCTGACCATATTGCAGAATCGATACACTATTACTCAAAAGAGTATCTACATATGTACGCACCTTACCAGAGACAAATCCGGGTACATATCTGAAATTTCCAACTCATATCTGCACTACACTTCAAAACTTCAGATATACCCATATCACGACATACATAGTAATAAACATGTGTCATACCACAAATCTAATCAACCCATAAGTAGATCACACAATACATAGTCATTTCAAGTATAATTATCTTGATCCATCATTGTATTACTGGGTGCATACTTATTTCAGATCATCCACCCATTAATAACCCATACCATTATGTCATACTTCATATTCAAGTATTCATCAATCACCCTCTCACTTGCACACCCAAACACTTGGATCTTCGTCTCCTTATATAACTTAGTCCTTAGCAAATATCATGGGTAAAAACCACACTAATGTCGGTGGTATTATTTGACGGGATCAAATAACCATTGGCATGCTCATTACTATGGTTTAATACCATGGTAAGGACCCTTTCTATTTAGTAAACCATAGTGTGCAAATTGTACTCTCCTTTTATTCTTCATACCCGCGTGTGTATGCAACTTTGCTTCATTGAGCCTGCATATACACTACTTCTCTTCATCATACATGCATGTGTACATGTCTTGGCTTCACAAAACCTGTGTATATGCGAATTAAATTCATCATACATGTGTGTGTACATGTATTTTATTCAAATAACTTGTGTATGCTTTCTCAAACCTTACCTTCATCATTCCTTTGTCTCTGACTAGTATTTCTTTCTCTCTCACATCTAAACTGGCATGTGTACTCAACCTGTTACCATCATGTCAACACATACTTATCCTGCTACAAGTGGTTTTCCATGAAGGACAACACATTAGTCATAATTCCAACATCCTATTCATTTGGCACAAGGAGTTTCAGGTTCATCAACCCATGACCAACTATTAGTTATTTTTAAACATAAAATATAGACTATGCTTGTCTTGATTTGAAATATTATGACACGAGAGCATATCAGAGTTGTATGCCATATACATACTCTAACTTAACATTCTCTTAATAAACTAGGAATACCAAAGACCAATCTACTCAAATAAGCACATACTGAAAGTAATATGATACAAAAATTTACTCCCAATATAACTGGAGTGCGAAATGTGCGAAAATTGTGAATCGTTTCGCGGCAATTTATATTGACGCGAAATGTGTGTTTTGTAGGGGGCTCCACAAAATTTTCCGGCCGACGGAGAGTTACACAATAGTTCGGCCGAACTTTTGATAATAAGTTCAGCCGAACTATTAAGACGTTAGTTTTAACGACTTGTAAGCGGAAAACATAGTTCGGCCGAACTTGGACTAAAAGTTCGGCCGAACTAACGCGTCACCAATTACGCAAAACCAGGCTCTGAAAACGGTTCTACAACTTTGGACTGATTAAACTCCATGAAAGGTTGTTAATTAACTATCGGAACCAAGACAAGCATTTTCAGAATTGAATCTACTTTCAGGAAATATAACTTTTATGGAATTTCGTAAACGTTTATTAATTTTAATTATTTTTCTAATAAAATGGGTGCAAACAATTTCTGAGGGTCATTGTGATTCAGTGAAATCAAAATTTTGTATCTCCTAAAATACATTGTAAAAAAAATTGAAAAAATTATGGGGCATTACATTGGTCCGTCGTCTCTAATGGGTAGCTTTTAGATTTTTAGTTTATAACTTATATGTTAAGAAATTTCTTGCGACGCGAAACATATCCAAAATACGCAGTTTTTCGTATTGGACTAGTTCAAAAAATTCTAGTAATTATGATATGCATCCATTGGCTTTGTAAATATGACGAAAACAAAGTAGACTCTGTCTAGATTGTTGTAACACATTTTGTTTTTTCAAAAACAAAAATTTTCAATGAATACAACATTGCGTCATAACATGACTTCTTATGAATCCTTTGATTGTTAAGAAACACACACTCAAAAAAACGCTAAGTTGACATATCAAATCTGCATAAAAAATTTTCAAAAAATAAGTAATAGAAAGCTAACAAAATTTCTCACAACTTTTATTTTTATCGCAAAATGAAATTCTACACAGAAAAATTGTTATAGTTTGCAGAAAGTTGAAGAACCGAAAAAAATGAAATTTTTTTCTCAAAAAGGGCAAAAAGTGTAACCCAGCTTCACATTTTCACCCGTGCCATTGAATTACCCCGAGAATAGACCTAAAATAATTTTGTCACAAAATTGGATACTGCAGATTAATATAGATTGTAGAATTACCTACAATAATTTTGAGCACATGAAGATGGCTAAAAATAGTTAGTGGACAATAGACTAAACCTCCTATCTCACCACCAATGCAGTAGACATCCTTTTTTGCGACTAGACTCTAAAAAAACCTCACCTAAGGACATTTATAAATAGGAAACCCAACAATGCTAGACAAAACGTATCTAAACTGATGTAGAAATGAAATTTATCAATCAGAGGTTGCGAGTTTTAATGGGAATACAACCTCAGTGAAAAACCCATTACATTTTCAAACTGTAATGAGCTCATGTCCATACCAGTAGGACATGCCCTCTCTTTAAGGAATATAGAGGAAAAGTATTAGGCTTTAACCTTCAATATCCCCCTCGAGCTGCTTTGTTGGATTTTTTTGGGAGGTTGATTTGGAAAGTGCCCCATATGACAAGGGTCTAGGAGTGTTATTATTGAAATCATAATTGAATATACCATGATCACTGGAAATTCCTTGTGGACCTCCCAACCCATAGTGTGAACATAGTTTCCTACTAAGAATGGACTTACATTTGACGCCTAAGCCTCTAGGTCAAAATAAAAATTAAAACTTACAGTGCACAAAATATGAAACTGCATTTTTTTCATCTTGAAGGAAACCAACCTTTTAAGCTTATCATGTTCCCCTCATGGAAAATACTAAAATCTCACACTATGAATGTTTTTCTACGATTCAAAACTTCAATATTTTATAGACAACAAAACCCAATAAAGAAACAAGGATAATTTATATCATATTTTAAAGAAATGCATCATTTCAACACTTTATAAGCATACCCAAGGAACTAAATATAGGATTAAATCCACAACTTGCTCCATTTTCCAAAATCACTCTCCATATCTACATAAATTTCCTAAAAATTTCCTACCACGAATGGGGGGGCATGAATTATGATGCTTACTTACGTTGATATGCAGTTTGAGCAAAAAACAGAGCGCAAATGATGGTGCAACATGAGAATTTTCTAAGTTGGTTGTTTTATAATTACATCTATAATACAAGGAGTCTGTATTCTTCCAATATTTTTGGGTGGTATTTTTGGATTTTTGACCTCATGTCACAAATGTTGTTGGATAGGGTGTACTTCTAGAAATTATAGCAATGCTCCTCCTTCCAGGGAATACCCATAAAAACAATGTTCCTTCATAGGCTTAAGCTTATTAAAAAAATTCCCCTCCTTCTTTAGATTCCAGCTATTCTAAACCTCCTTCCTTAGTTGAAGGCTTTGTATCTTCCAATGTTGTTGGGCAGTCTCCTGGGATTATATTCAACGATTAATAGGGAATAATGAACCTAGGCTCTATTGCCTGAGGTTCCAACTCTTCTCACTAGCCTTGTTTGTTTTTCTTTGTCCATCCCCCTAGGATAATCAATTTGGAGCTTTATAAACTCTCTCTTTTATCTTGAGCTCTGAAGCTAGTAGCTAATGCACATTGTTTCTAATACATAGATCATATGTTATTATAGTTCAAAAACAAAAACAATAGCAATAGCACTCGCTGACACAAATTCTTTGTGAACATAAAAGTTAAAACGTTTAAATTATGACCTCAAGGACCCTCGCATGAGAGCCATGTGCTTCGTCACTCCATATCCATCATATATCATGCAATTTATGCACCATGCCACATTAAGGGAAAAATCCTTTAGTCAGAAGACATTCACTAGAAGCTTGTACCCTTGTCACCTTTATTTCAAAGGACGGGGGCCTATAAACAAACAGAAGTCGTCTGTAACCTTCTTCCTTTTCCTTAACATTATTTATTTAACTATTTGGATCTTTCATGTGTTGTCCCATAGCACCAGGGTAGAAGCCCCGGTTGGGATGGAATGAAGGAAGGTTTTATCACTGAATGGAAGTGAATTTTCCAACAGATCTCTGAAACGTGCATCCATAACCCCACGATATAAGTGATCCACTCAAAGGGAACACTAGTAGTCGCATCAATCATGTCCTGTGCTATAGGTATACCCAACTATCGTAGCATTCTCTACTCCAAAAGCCAAAAAATTTCCCTTGTTCTACGGGGGGGAATAATTTTCCTTTATATAGACCCACGCAAGGAGGTATGCTCCTACCAGGGAATATTATGTCATTCTTCTTACTAGGTTATGGTAGGCAAAGTGACTAGGCTAGAGACCCATGAATATCACTACCCTTGTGCTTTATTCTTCCATACTAACTCATACATACGGGTATGGAAATAAGGGCCACTAAAACAACTAGTATGTCTCTGATGGTGGACCCAGAACTATTACTACTAACTCCTTAACTACTAATGAATGACATAGATATTATGTATTTTAACTCATTTGAAAGGGCAGGAAACCCAAACCCAACTAGATGTGAGAGAAACAACGACCAAGCTAGTAGCCTGATTCCTTGAAAATTACTTAAAAGTATTATATTTCAAGAAGAATGCCAAGGAAAGGAAAGGGAGAGAGAAACAATAAAATTAACCTGAATCCAAGAAGAATCCTACTTCTGGAGGAAGGCGCAAGCAACAATCATATGGAAAATAACCTTAAAAGGGTAAGCAGGATTTTGTTGTCAATTTGTAAGCTAGTTTTCTACATCAGGTCTGAGGTTCAAGACCAAACAAGATTTGGTCCTCGGTAGATGTGATGATAGGCTAAGTGCTATTAGTGAGACTCGATAACCCTAGCTCCATCTATGTGGTGCTCCTTCTTGCTCTCTTTCCCAAATATCTATGATTTGCTTTCAAACTCAGAGAAAAGAGTTGTTTAAATTGGAAACAATAAGAGGGTTCTAATTTAATTTTTTTTCTTAATTAAATTAGAAATAAATTGTAATTTCACATCACATGAAAACATGTACAAGTTAACTGAGTTGGGAAGACTTAGTTAGCTCAGTCAATTCAAGTTGAGGGTAAAACTAGAGGCATGTATATTTCGCTCTAATTTTTAGAGGGTCCAGTTGAAGTTTATTTTGATTTGTAATTGTTTAACTTAATTATTTGAGTTAAAATCATTTTAACTATTTCTAATTGATCGAGGAGCTAGTGAGAGGTCTAGTGGATTAATTATGATTTAATTCAAATGCAGTGATCAACCAGATAATTGAATATTCGTTGTATATAGTTTTTTCATGTCAGTTCTAAGGAAGACCCAGTTGAGATTGGAGTTAAAGGGAAGTATACTATCCATTGTATAATTAGAAAATTGTACAGGTCATGCATGAGGTCAGTATGATGCCTTGGATATATTGCACAATAAATTATTGGGAATTTCCTAATTAATAGGTGCTCAATTTCTCTAGGGATTGTGCATGCAAGGATGAGCATCCAGAGGCATGAAATTGGTTAAGTATTGGACAAAAATTGCTTGGATCATAGTGAAACAATTAGAGATAGTACAAAGAGCTCTCAAGCTTGAGAAAACCATTGTGTTGTTTCATATTATTGACTTAATGCAGTATATAGATAGTATGGTTTTTATATGAGGATTTCCCTAGATAAATCGTTGTATTGTGCAATTGAAATTCTTTCTCTTTCTTATTCATGTGATTATGTGATCGTAATTGATTTCCACATTTTGTAAAATAGATTCAAGTATTTTGTTTTAGCGTATTACAAGATCAACGAAATCTGTGGATTTTATACATGGTATCAAAGTAGGAATAATTATATAAGAGAATAATACGATTTTATTTTCAACAAGTGAATCGAATTTCCATATTTACTTCACAGGGCTAGTAGCAGATCAGGATGCCTTTCGTGGATTGAGACTCAAATATTCCCTTGAGGGTAGTTCGAATTACATAACTTGGAAGGAAATAATGGAGGTAGTGTGATCCAGGTGGATATTAGTGGCCACCCACCTATTCCACTTGGCGCCCCACCATTGTTTCTTTCAGTTTTGCGGTTTCCTTAATTATAGCACAATTTAATCTTTTTAGTAGTTTTTCGAGTCTTGAACTTCTGGAGCTGTTTTGAGGCCCTAAACAACGTTTTTTGGGCACCGCTTCTTTGGAAAATATGATTTTATTCTGGAATAAATATTCATTGTCAGCATTTTTATTCCTAAGATAGATATTTCCAACGATGTATCATGTGTGTCAAACGAATATAGTATGCAAAAGTTACGACCCTGGGAAATTGATGTTACCAGTTTACCCCGATGGGGCCCATATTCTGGTGTTTCATCTCCTAGGGTTAGGTTTTTGGATGTTTAGGTTTTTCCATTGTTTCTCAATAATATATAGGCCTTTGAACCTCATTGTAACATATATTTTAGAGGCATGTAGCCACCACATATCTTCTCAGAGATAAGCTACCAGTGCCCTAGCTAGTTTATTTCCATTCTGTTTGTAAACATATTTTAGTTCTTTGATATTAATGAAATGAAGTGTTATTTTCATTGCATTTTTATATTTATGGTTATATGTGTATTCTGTTGCTTTCCTGCATAAATGTGGATCAGTGGTATAAGAGCGGTCTTCTCTTTCTTGTTCCTTCCTTGCATGTCCCCAACGAGGTCGGGGTATATGGAGTTAGGGCTCGATCTGGTTGAACCTTTGCAAGATCATCCTAGCAAACCCCTATGGCCACCCATGGGGGACGAAAAGAAAGATGAGGGAGTAGGAGATCCTATCAAAAAATTTCTTGAGTAGGCCCTTGAAAAACAAATGAACATGATGATGGATAACTTTGCCTAGATCCTTCAATGACTACCCACTCATTAGGGGAATTTTGAGGTCAAAAATGGGCCTCCTAAGGAAATTATAAATTAATAGTGGAAATAATAAAACAAGATTTTATTACATCATCAAATTTTAGAGGTAAAAAAGAAAAAAACTATTTTTTCAACTCGTATTTTTATCTTATCTCCCCGTGGGTTTACTCCAATTTCGAGTGGAAACACTTGTTGGATGAAAAATTTGTTTCCTCATCCAAGGAGTACCCATGTTGCATACTTTCGATGGACCCTGCTACACGAAAAATGAGAAATACATGAAAAACGCGACTTTTCATCCAACGAGTACTCCCACTTGAAATTTTAGTAAAAAATTAGGGAGATAAGTTGAAAATACGAAGCGAAAAAATAATTTTATTATTTTATTATTTTTTAGTATATTTATTTTTTTACTCCAAAAATGGTGAATCATCCCCCATGGTTGACATCATCATCTTGAATCCTATTGGTTCTTAGAAAGTTTATTTTGATTGTACATTTTTCTTATTAGGCCCATTTTAGACTTCAAAATTCCATTAATGGGCGACGCATCTGCATCCAACAACAACTCTGGAGGTGCAACTCCTTTCAAGGTACAAGTAAACTTTGACATTCCCATATTTGAGGGCCAAATAGATGCAGACATCATAGATAGATGGTTCAATATATTAGAAGGATATTTCTCAGTTCATGAATTTTCCAACTGAGAGAAGATTATTTTTTCACTCCTCAAAGCTACCCCCCATATCAAGGACTGGTGGAAAACCTACTGTGAAAAAAAGGACGAGGGGGAACCCTCTCCATTCTTGGTCGTACCCACTTGGAATTATTTTCGAGATGTTATCAAGGAACAATACTATTCCATAAGAGGCTATGAGTACAAGTACATACAGTGGACTACGTTGCGGCAACAAAGGGATCAAGATGTACATGAGCTGACGAATTTGTTCCATACCCTGCACACAAAGTTGGGTATCAAAGATTCGGAGAAACATTTGGTGTTGAAGTACCGCAGTTGTCTGCATAGATACATTCGGGAGGAAATGGAGTTCCTCGACATCTCCTCGCTTGGTACGACATATCATTATGCTACCAAGATTGAGAAGAAATTCAAACAAATGAAGTGAGACTTTGGATCTGTGAATCAAAAGCAAGGGAAAGGTGCCCCAAAACTGCAGAAAAAAGGACAAATCCAAGGCATGGCGGCCCAAGATAACCTACCAAAGCCACAAGCAAAGAACAACACCATGAAGCCAAAGAATGACACGGGAAAGTGGTGTGAGTTCCATAAGAGCTCCACTCACAACACAAGTGAGTGTCGGGCCAAGCAGTCACTGGTGGTTGAGATGAGGGCTTCTGAATCAGATGCATGCTCTGACTCTGAATCAGAACCTGACAAGGGGAATGACAAAGGCAAGAAAATTACTAATGTGGATCCCAATGCCACCATTGCCACTGCAAAGATCCAGAAGGAGGAACTGGAAGATCCATAGGAGGAGGAGTTTCTCTTCCACTCTCAGATGTGGGTAAAGGTTTCCCTGCTATAGTTCATTGTAGAGAGTGGGAGCCAAAAGAACCTCATTTCAGTATAAGTTGTGAAGCGTTTGGGCTTGCCGACCAAAACACACCCACAACCGTACACCATCGGGTGGCTTCACCAAGGACAAAATCTTCGTGTCAGCCAGCAATGTCACCTTCCCTATAGCATCAAGCCCTTCACAGATGAGGCATTATGTGACATTGATCCTATTGATGTTTTTGATGTATTATTAGGCCAACCATACTTGTGAAAGCAACATGATGTGTATGAGTCTCGACCTCACATTGTTGTTGTTACTTTGGGCAATAAGTTTTATAGGATGCCAAAGGTACCACCACCTGCGGATATCTCTTGGTTACTGAAAAACAATGTAGTAAGCTCATTTCCAAAACTGGGAAATTTGTTTTCCAGATGATCCACCCCCAGCGCAAGAAGATGATTGTGGCCATGACCTCTAGACAGGGATGCTCCGCACGACAACAACAAAGAGGTAAGGTCATGGAGAAATACGAGTACATCTTCACCTTACCCATAGGGGAGCCTCTACACTATTAGGTCAAGCACCCCATCGATCTAACCCCAGGTGCACCGCTGCCCAATGGACCAATCTATCGGTGCTATGTTCTGGAGAATGATGAAATCAAGAGGCAGATTCAGGAGCTGTTGTAGAAAGGTCACATCTGACCAAGTTCATCACCCTGTGGGAGCCCAATCGTGTTCGTGAAGAAGAAGGATGGGACTTGGATACTCTGTATTGACTATCAAGCACTGAACAAGATCACTTTCTAGAATAGGTACTCGATCCCTCGGATTGATGAACTTTTGGATCAACTCAAAGGGGTGAAATATTTTAGCAAGATCGACTTGAAGTCTGGGTATCACCAGGTACCAATCGAACCATCCGATTTGTGGAAGACTGCCTTCAAAGCTAAGGAGGGCCTTTTCGAATGGCTGGTCATGTATTTCGGGTTGACAAATAATCCCGAAACCTTCATGAGGTTGATGGACGACATCCTGATATTTTGCCAGACTTGGGGAGAGCACCTCCACCACATCTGACAAGTCCTCCAAACACTGTGGAAACACAAGTTATGTGCCAATTTAGAGAAGTTCACTTTTGGCATGACCCAGGTTCAGTATCTCGGATACATTATTGATGAACGGGGGCTACATGTGGATCTAACCAAGATCCAATTAATTCAGGATGGGCTGGCCCCAACCACTCTAACAGAGCTTCACAGCTTTTTGGGTCTTGCTAATTTCTACCGCATGTCCATGTTGGGATTCTCTCATATCACTTGGCCCTTGAGTCAAGTCACCAAGGGAGGAGCAAAAGAAAAATTCTTTTGGTCAGAACCTCAACAGAAGGCATCTGTAGAATCGAAACATCGCCTCTAATCTGCCCTAGTGCTCACATTACCATACTTGCAACAACCATTTGATATCGAGACAGATGCCTCTAGCTATGCTATTGGGGTAGCTCTTACCCAATAGGGGCATCCAGTGGCATATCACAGCAATACACTGTCCGAAACAATCCGCAAGTATCCCACTTATGAAAAAGAAATGTATTCCAATGTGCAGGTGTTCCAGCAATGGAAGCATTACATTTTGGGGAAGGAAAAAGTCATCCACACAAACCACTGACCCCTATAGTTCATACAGACACAATGGAAGTTGCAAAATGACTGCCATCAGAATTGGTCCACATATCTGAAACAATTTCATTTGAACATTAAGTATAAGAAGGGTATCACCAATAATGTTGCAGACTGCCTTAGCCGACCACCGGTTGTGGAACTAACCACCGTTCTCAACTCTTGTGTGCACGAGACTTCTGATTGGCCACTTCTCTACAAGAGCGATCCGGAATTCAACCACACATACAAGAAACCCTTAGAGGGTATGCAAGTTCCAAATTTTCACCTCGAGGATGCATTGCTATGTCACCTAGGACACCTTTGTGTTCCTTCAAGTAAGCGTGCCAAGATGATTTTGGAAGCACACTACAGTCAAGTCGCTGGGCATTTCAAGGTCGAGAAAATAGTGGCGGTACTGCAGAAGTATTTCTGTTGCCTGAACCTTCGACAGGATGTTGCGAAGTACATTATATCCTTCACTGCTTGCTCCATTGCCAAACCGACCATCAAGAAGCAAGGCCTATATACTCTGATAACTACCCCTAGTAGACCTTTGGAATCCATCTCCATGGATTACATGTCGGACCTTCCTTCTACTAAGCATGGAAACGACTATGTTTTCGTGGTATTCGAGAGATTCTCGAGGATGTCCATTATGTCTGATTGCAAGAAGAATATCACAGTTGAAGCCACTCCTAAACTCTTCTTTGAATGATTGTGGGTGAACTTTGGGATCCCACATTCTATCATCTTAGATCAGGACAATAGGTTCCTCAACACATTTTTGTCCAGCCTCTTGTCAGTGCTGGACACTATGCTCACCAAGTCCACATCTTTCCATCCCCAAATTGATGGCTAGACAGAGGTCGTCCACAGGATGAATGTACACATTCTACGCATGTAAAATTCAAAGCATCCACGCACATGGGATGAGAGCCTCCCTATGTAAAACACAGTTATAACTGGGCTCTCCACAACTCAACCCGCCATAGCCCCTTTCAGGTGGGCCTGGGGTTCCAGCAACTATGTCCCATTGACGTAGCCATGCCATTTGTGGCTACTCAGGCCTATTTGGCTCATGTCCAGTCTGAAGCTGACAAAGAGAAAAAATTCATTGAGCACATTCAACACATCTGCCAGCAATCTCATGACATATTGGACAAAGCCAATGCTAGTTACAAGTAACGACATGATTAACATTGGGTGCCACACCACTTCTAGGTGGGTGTCAAAGTGTGGCTACATTTGCAGAAAGAGCACCTAACTGGACCCCACCGCAAGCTTTTCTTGCTCTGATATGGGACATACACCATCACCAAGGCTGTAGGGAAAAATGCCTTCAAGCTCAGTATTCCACCATTCCTTGGTATGCACCCAATATTCAATGTGGACTGCCTTCGGCCCTATTTCCCACCTCTATTGGACACCTCTAACATTGCAGAACAACTCACACCAACATAATTAAACCCAGACTGCATGGAACAAGCCACCACAGATTGTATCATGGACATGCGAATCAAGAACACTCGCCAACAGAAGATCCAACTGTATCGGGTGGTCAAAGTTGGCCAACTCCTACACCAAGGCAAGTGGTTCACCAGGGACCAAGTTCAGCAGAAGTTTCCTCATCTCATGGAGGAACTCAACGCAATGGGGATCGTTGCTTCCTATGGGGGGAGGAATGATTGAGGTGGATATTGGTGGCCACCCACCTATTCCACTTGGAACCCCACCATTTTTTCTTTTAGTTTTGCAGTTTCCTTAATTATAGCACAATTTACTATTTTTAGTAGTTTTTCGAGTGCTAAACTTCCAGAGCCATTTTGAGGCCCTAAACGACATTTTTTGGGCATTTCTTATTTGGTAAATATGATTCTATTTCAAAATAAATATTTTCAATTGGCAGTTTTAGTCCTTGGATAGATCTTTTTAACTATGTATCATGTGTGTAAAACGGGGATAGTATGCAAAAGTTACGACCTTGGGAAATTGGTGTACCAATTTACCCTGACGGGGCCCATATTCTGGTGTTTCATCTCCTAGGGTTAGGTTTTTGTATGTTTAGGGGTTTCCATTGTTTCTCAATAATATATAGAACTTCGAGCCTCATTGTAACACATAGTTTAGAGGCATGTAGTCACCACATCTCTTCTCAGAGATAAGCTACCAGCGCCCTAGCTAGTTTATTTCCATTCTATTTGTAAACATATTTTAGTTATTTGATATTAATGAAATGAAGTGTTATTTCCACTGCATTTTTATATTTATGGTTATATGTGTATTATGTTGCATTCCCGCATAAATCAGGATCAGTGGTATCAGAGCGGTCTGCTCTTTCTCGTTCCTTCTTTGCATGTCCCCAACGAGGTCGAGGTATAAGGTGTTAGGGCTCGATTTGGTTGAACCTTTGCAAGATCAGCCTTGGAAACCCCGACAGTTTCCCATTGGGGATGAAAAGAAATATGAGGTAGCAGGAGATCCTATCAAAATATTGCTCGAGGAGGCCCTCGAAAAACAAAGGAATGCGATGATGGATAGCTTTGCCCATATCCTTCAATGACTGCCCACTGTCGGCGCATCTGCATCCAGCAGCCACTCTGGAGGTGAAACTCCTTTCAAGGTACAAGTAAACTTTGATATTCCCATATTTGAGGGCCAAATAGATGTAGAAGTTGTAAGTATATGGTTGAATCTATTAAAAGGATATTTCTTAGTTCATGACTTTTCTGACCGAGAGAAGATTATTTTTGCACTCCTCAAAGCTACCCCCCATATCAAGGACTCCTGGGAAACCTACTGTGAGAAAAAGGATGAGGGGGAACCCTCTCTATTCTCAATTGTACCCACTTGGAATTATTTCCAATATTCCATCAAGGAGCAATAGTATCCTGTGGGGAGCTATGAGGACAAGTACATACAATGGACTACACTGCGGCAACAAAGGGATCAAGATGTATATGAGCTGACGAATCTGTTCCATACTCTGCGCACAAAGTTGGGTATCAAAGATTGAGAGAAACATTTGGTGCTGAAGTACCGCAGTTGTCTGCACATATACATTTAGGAGGAAATGGAGTTCCTCGACTTCTCCTTGCTTGGTACGACATACCGGTATGCTGCCAAGATTGAGTAGAATTTCAAATAGAAGAAGCAAGACTTTGGATCTACGAATCAAAATCAAGGGAAAGGTGCCCCCAAACTATAGAAAAAAGGACAAATCAAAAGCATGGCGGCCCAAGATAACCTACCAAAGTTGCAAGCAAAGAACAACACCACAAAGTCAAAGAAGGACACAGGAAAGTGGTGTGAGTTCCATAAGAGCTCCACTCACAACACAAGTGAGTGTCAGGCCAAGAATTCACTGGTGGCAGATATGAGGGCTTATGAATTAGATGCATGCTCCGACTCTGAATTAGAATTTGACAAGGGGAATAAAAAAGGGATGAAAATTATTTATGTGGAGCCCAACACCACCGTTGCCATTGCAAAGATCCAGAAGGAGGAGCCAGAAGATCTAGAGGAGAAGCGTCCCTTCCACTCTGAGATGTGGGTAAAGGGTTCCCCGCTACAGTTCATTATCGACAGTGTGAGTCAAAATAACCTCATTTTAATAGAGTTCCTAAAGCGTTTGGGCTTTCTAACCACAGCACACCCATATTCGTACACCATCGGGTGGCTTCACCAAGGACGAGATCTTTGCATCAGCCAGCAGTGTCATCTTCCCTAAAGCATCAAGCCCTAGACAGATGAGGTATTATGTGACATTGCTCCTGTTGAAGTTTGTGATGTATTATTAGGCCAACCATACTTTTGGAAGCGACATGTTGTGTATGAGTCCCGACTTCACGTTGTTGTTGTTACTTTGGGAAATAAGTTGTACAGGATACCAGAGGTACCACCGCCTGCGACTATCTCTTTGGTTACTACAAAATAATGCAGTAAGCTCATTTCCAAAACTGGGAAATTTGTTTTCCTAATGATCCGCCCCTAGGGAAAGAAGATGATTGTGGCCATGACCTCCAGACAGGGATCCTCCATACGAAAACAACAAATGGATAAGGTCATGGAGGAGTACGGGGACATCTTCACCTCACCCACAGGGGTGCCTCTACACAATCAGGTCAAGCACCCCATCGATCTAACCCCAGGTGCATCACTGCCCAATGGACTGATCTATCGGCACTTTGTTCTAGATAATTATGAAATCAAGAGGTAGATTCAGGAGCTGCTACAAAAAGGCCACATCTGAACAAGTTCATCACCCTGTGGGAGCCCGATCGTGTTAGTGCAGAAGAAGGATGGGACTTGGAGACTCTGTATTGACTATTGGGAACTGAATAAGATCATTGTCCGGAATAGATACCTAATCCCCCAGATTGATGACCTTCTAGATCAACTCAAAGGGGCGAAATATTTCAGCAAGATTGACTTGAAGTCTGGGTATCACCAGGTACCAATCGAACCATCCGATGTGTGGAAGACTGCCTTCAAATCCAAGGAGGGCCTTTTCGAATGGTTGGTCATGCCTTTCGGGTTGATGAATGCTCTCGAAACCTTCATGAGGCTGATAGATGACATCTTGGGCCATTCACCAACTCATTTGTAGTAGTGTACTTGGATGACATCATGATCTTCAGCCAGACTAGGGAAGAGCACCTCCACCACATCCGACAGGTCCTCAAAACACTACGGCAACACAAGTTGTGTGCCAATTTGGAGAAGTGCACTTTTGGCATGACCTAGGTTCAGTATCTTGGATACATTATTGATGAATGGGGGGTGCATGTGGATCCAACCAAGATTCAAGTAATTCAAGATTTTCCAGCCCCAACCACTCTAACAGAGCTTTGTAACTTTCTAGGTCTTGCTAATTTCTATGCATGTTCGTGTTGGGATTCTCTTATATCACTTGGCCCTTGAGTCAAGTCACCAAGGAAGGAGCAAAAGAAAAATTATTTTGGTCGGAATCTCAACAAAAGGCATTTGTAGAATTGAAACATCACCTCTTCTCTGCTCCAGTGCTCACATTACCATACTTGCAACAAGCATTTGAGATCTAGACAGAGGCCTCTGAATATGCTATTGGGGCAGTTCTTACCCAAGAGGGCATCCAATGGCATATAACAGTGTGACACTTTCCGACAGAGTCCACACATATCCCACTTATGACAAAGAAGTGTATTCTATTTTTCAGGCATGCTGGCAATGGAATCATTACATTTTGGGGAAGGAAATAGTCAACCACACAGACCACCAACCCCTGCAATTCATACATACACAAGGGAAGTTGCAGAATGACCGCCATTAGAATTGGTCCACATATCTGCAACAATTTCATTTGAACATCAGTATAAGAAGGGCATCACCAATAATGTTGCAGACTACCTCAGCCGACCACCGATCGTGGCACTAACCACCATTTCAACTCTTGTGGGCATGAGACTTATGATTGGATTTTTATCTATAAGAGCGATCCGGAATTTGGCCACACACATAAGGCACTCTTGGAGGGTATGCAAGTTCTAAATTTTCACCTCGAGGATGCACTGCTATGTCACCTGGGACACCTTTTTGTTCCTTCAAGTGAGCATGCCAAGATGATTTTGGAATCACACTAAAGTCGAATCGTTGGGAATTTTGGGGTCGAGAAAACAGTGGTGGTATTGCAAAAGTATTTCTATTGGCTGAACCTTCAACATGATGTTGGGAAGTACATCAAATCCTGCACTGCTTACTCTATTGCTAAACTGACCATCAAGAAGCAAGGCCTATATACTCTGCTACCTACCCCTAGTCGACCTTGGGAATCCATCTCCATGGATTACATGTTGGGCCTTCCTTCTACTTAGCATGGAAACGACTGTGTTTTCGTGGTCATCGACAGATTCTCGAAGATGGCAATTATGTCGGCCTGCAAGAAGAATATCACAGTAGAAACCATAGCTAAACTCTTCCTTGAATGAGTGTGGGTTCACTTTGGGATCCCACAATATATCATCTCATATTGGGACAGCAGGTTCCTCAACACATTTTGGTCCAGCCTCTTGTCAGTGTTGGACACCAAGTTCACCAAGTCCACAGCTTTCCATCCCCAAACTGATGGTCAGATAGAGGTCGTCAACAGGATGATTGTGCACATTTTGTGCATTTACAATTCAAAGAATCCATGCACATGGGATGAGAACCTTCCCTATGTACAACACAGTTATCACTGGCCTCTCAACAACTCAATCGGCCACAAACCCTTTTAGGTGGGCCTGGGGTTCCAGCCACTATGTCCCATTGATGTATCCATGTCATTTGTGGCTACTCAGGCTGATTTGGCTCATGTTCAGTTTGAAGTTGACAAAGGGAAAAACTTCATTGAGCACATTCAGAACATCTACCAGCAAGTTCATCACATATTGGACAGAGCCAATGCTAAGTACAAGTAACAACATGATCAACATCGGGTGCAACACCACTTCCAGGTGGGCGAAAAATTGTGGCTACATTTGCAAAATGAGTGCCTCACTGGACCCCACCGCAAGCTTTGCCTGCTCCGATATGGGCCATAAACCATCACCAAGGCTGTAGGGAACAATGTCTTCGAGCTCGGTATTCCGCCATTCCTTGGTTTGCACCAAGTATTCAATGTGGATCACCTTCAACCCTATTTACCACCTCTACTGGACACCTCTGACATTGCAGAACAACTCACACCAACAGAGTTAAACCTAGACTGCATGGAACAGGCCACCACAGATTGTATCATTGACATGCAAATCAAGAACACTTGCCAGCAGAAGATCCAATTGTATCGGGTGGTAAAAGCTGGCCAACTCCTTGATCGGGAGTTCATAAATTTTGCTCAAAATTCAGTTATAGGATGGGGTTGAAACCAGTATGGTTGTGTAGATCTCGTCTTCCTGATTCCAGCACCGTGAACGGTTCGAAAAACCGATGTCGTATGAGGAAGATATTGCATTTTGATTGAAATATCAAAAAGGTAAAATTATGATAGTTTGACCAAGTTTGACTGGGATGCATAGTCAACAAAGTGGAGGTACAGTCAGAAAAAAAGAGAATATTCCTCAAAATATTCCTTTCTCAAGACCAATCCATGGATGACAAGTTTCAGGTTTCTATTTGTGGTATGGTTTGGAGGGTCCAATGAGAAGCTACCACGTGGCCAGTCCTGAGGCCGCCACATGGCCCTAAAGCCGCATGTTAAAATTTTGTTGAGGGTCTGTAGGGCTCGACCCCCAGACCTCCCGCCGGGCATGCATAACTATTTACCATCTGCGCTACATTAGTTATTTAACCATATACGAAGTCGGGTTTTATTTAATGTGTAATGCATTTAAGTTTGGGGGTTGGGAATCGCCAGCAGTCCCCACATTGTATTGTCACATGGAAAAATTTAAATGTTAATACCTCCACGCAGTCAACGCTAACGATGGCAACAACCACAGTTCTAAACAGTTAAGCCACATTTGTGGCATGAATTCCGCTAACCATTATGATAACCCATGGTTTGGGGTTGTGCATGTGGTCACCACCCAACCGAAACATTAAATGCACAGTTTAACCGATGGTAAAGTTAGGGGGCTTGCCTAAATTGGTGGGTAGCCCAGTTGTAACTCTAGTTAACTGGAGCTCTCCACTTTTAGTGGAGTATTCCTAGGAGATACTGGGAAAAAGTGTAGGAGGCACAATTTTTGACCATTCTCAGTGAATGAAGAGTCATTTTTGACTAATTGGAGCCTTCTGGAGCCATCGGTGTAGATAAAACAACCATTAGAGCACTGTAAATACATGTAATAGAAAAAATTTAAGCATAATGAAATATGGACAAGCCATTGGGAGTTGGACCAACAAATGTAGCCCAGGAGGGGTGAACTGCTTCATCATGCCTGGTGTGTAGAAATCATGTGGTGACTTATTTCTCTATTTTACACTGCTGTTCAATTTTATTTATTCTTATTTTATGCTTCTAATTCACTAAAAATCATCTACACATTATGGAACAAAACCTCAATCCTTGTGCAAACTAATGAACCAATTATGCACATGTTTTTAAAACTGAAAGACACTTAGCACAACAAAACTAATACAGTCATTTTAGATCATAATGGTATCAGAGCTAGAGTTTTTTCTCTAGTGTTGTTTAGTGCAACGAATTGTTTAACTCTTTTCAAGTTTTAGATGCTTACAAGGCTCAAGCTCAAAAGAGGAGAAGGCAAATTGGTGGAAGCAAGAGGGTCTCAAAAGGAGGCAAAGAAAAGGAGAGAAATATTGCCACAATCTCCACCACCTAGTTCACCTCCTAAAGAAGCAGAAGCTCCATTAAGCATACCTCATGAGGAAGGAGAAATTCATGAATAATTTGACCCTAAGGAGGAAGAAAGAGTGTTCAGGAAAGAATTTCTTGACATGACTGAGATGGTTAGAATCCTTTATCAAGAAAGGAATGAGAGACTGGAAGGAGAAGGATCTAAAATCAAAAAGGAAGGACAAGGATCTTCAGGAGGTAAACATGATGAAGACAAGTCAAATAATGGAAATGGAGGGAATGGAGGCAATGGAGAGTCACCATATTCACCCTCATCATCATCATCATCATCATCTTCTACTTCTTCTTCAGCACATCAGCCACACAAGTCCAAGAGCACTGGTAAAAATCCTTTATTAAAACTTAATGTTAAGTTCTAATTGCCAATGTTTAATGGTGAAGTAAATGTAGACAAGCTAGATAATTGGATTCGAAAATTGGAGGTATATCCGAGAATACATAACCTTCAAGATGATGATACAAAAATTAAATTAGCTTCTTTGATAATGGAAGATGCAGCACTTGTTTGGTGGGAAGAAAAGACAAATGGGGAAATCAAGAAACATGGCAAGATTATTCTATCATGGTCAGATTTTATTGTTGCTATTAAACAACAGTTTCATCCATTAGCTCATATGCAGAAAGCCATCATGAATTGGCAGAACTTTAGACAGTTAAAGGGACAAAATGTGCAAGAATACACCCAAGAATTTATGAGAAGAGATCTTTTATTAGGGGTGGATTTGCAGAGCCAAGACACTTTGCTAAAGTACATAGGAGGCTTACATAGCTACCTGAAACATACTATTCTCATGTTTAACCCCACCAGTCTAGATGAAGTTTGTGTTCGGGCCACAGATCTAGAAGCTAGAGGGAAGACCATTTCTGAATAGGGTAGGAAGAAACCTTTTAAGGGTAAATCCAAGGAAAATACCTCAAAAGGTAAAAACAAAAAGAATGCATCTCGTAAGAAAGAGGGAGAAAAAGTAACTTGTAAACATTATTTAAAAGAAGGCCATGATGAAACTCATTGTTGGAAATTACATCCTAAATTAAGGCCAAAGAAACCCAATAACAAAGGGAAACAGAAAATTGTTGCTACAACTCAACATGATTTAGTATCTGACTTAGATGATGAAACTAAAATTACAGCCATGGGATTGAAGAACATGAAGGGAAAATAAATTGAAACTAAACCCAATACCAGTACATCAAACTATCACATAAACACTCAAAATGAAGAAGAAAGAATATATCTGTTTCATGTGAGGGTCATATCCAACCATACCAAGATTGACACACTATTTACAGTGGGTCACAAGAAAAATTAATCTCTAAATATTTTGTCAAGAAAATTAACCTTGATACCATACCACATCCAAAACCATATCCATTGGGTTGGATTTGTAAGGATGCAAACCTACAGGTTTCAAAGAAATGTATATTGAAGTTTGCAATCACATCAAGCTTTGTTGACATAGTTGAATTAGATGTGGTTCCTCTTGACATAACTGGTATTGTATTAGGGACTCCTTACTTGTATGATAGGAAAGCGATATTCTATCTCCATGAGAAAAAGTATCATTTATTCAAAGATGGCAAGGAGTTCATTGTTAGAGCACACCGCAAGAAGACAAAAATTGCTTTGGTAAATGCCGGACAGGTAATCAGGCTGGTAAATTCAAGTAAGAATTCTTTTCTTCTTATGATTAAGCCTAAAGCTTATATTAATCATGAATATTTTGAAGCATGTGGTCCTAAGTTGAAATAAAAATTATATGATGTGGTTAATGGGCATCATGAGATGTTTCAGGAGCCAAGAGGATTGCCTCCAAAAAGGGAAATTCAACATGAGATTCAGTTGCAACAGGATTGTCCTCTTCCAAACATCGGTATGTATTGCATGCCGATAATGGAGAATGCTAAAATAAAGAGGCAAATCAAAGATATGTTGGATAAAGGAATCATAAGGCCAAGCACCTCGCCATGCGGTTCACCCATAGTCTTGATACCAAAGAAAGATGGGACTTGGTGCATGTGTGTAGATTTTCGAGCTTTGAACAAGATTATGGTAAAAAATAATTACCCACTCCCAAGAATAGATGATTTTATTGATCAGCTAAAAGAAGAAATTTTTTTCACTATGTTATATTTACGAAATGGATATCATCAAGTAAGAATTTCAGAAAGTGATATATGGAAAACTGCATTCAAAACCAAATAAGGACTCTTTGAGTAGCTAGTTATGCCTTTTGGTTTATGCAATGCACCGGAAACTTTCATGCAAGTTATGGATAATGTTTTGCGACCATTCCTTGATGAATTTTTTATTGTGTACTTAGATGAAAATTTTATTTTCAGCAAAACAAGAGAAGATCATGTCTTGCATGTGAATAGAGTAATTGGTATTTTGAAGAAAGTGAAATTGTTTCTTAAGATGTAAAAGTGTGAGTTTGGAAAGACTTATTTGGTCTATTGGGGACATATTGTAGGAGGAGGAGAATTGAGGATTGATCCTTCTAAAGTGGAGGCCATTTTGAATTGGCCCACACCCAAAACAATTACCGAGGTAAGAAGTTTCTTAGGTGCAGCTCAATATTGGAGGAATTTTATTGCTAACTTTTATTCCATCGCAGCTCCTAAGCATGCAGTGACAAGTGTGAAGAAAGGCTTCCAATGGGGAGGAAAACAGCAGCAAGATTTCAAAGCTTTAAAAGACAAGATCATTTCATCTCAAGTCCTTGCATTACCAAATCTGAGACAACCATTCGAGATACAAACCGATGCTAGTGATTATGCCATGGGCGTAATACTTTTGCAGCATGGTAAGCCTATTGCCTGTCATTCAGAAAATTTTAATGGTGTTGTGACTAATTATCCTACATATGACAAAGAACTATATGCATTGGTACAAAGTTTCAAGAAGTGGAAACACTACTTGATGGGTAAAGAGACTATTGTACACACTAATCACCAACCATTACATTACTTGCAGTCACAAACAAAATTGCAGGAATCAAGACATTTCAGGTGGATGGGATTTGTTCAACAATTTCACTTGGCTATAAGGTACAAAAAAGGTATATTCAATAAAGTTGCAGATATTCTTTCAAGAAAAATCATTAATGCTTCTACTTTACTCAAAAATTATTATGTTGTACATGATAGTTACATAGAACAATATGCACATGACATTGATTTTAAAGATGTGTGTGCTAGTTTGAGTGAAGGGAATCAAGTTGAAGAAAAATGTTATCACGTGCATAACAATTTTCAGTTTCATTTGGGAAAACTATGTATTCCACAAGGAGAGAGGCTAAGTGTCATGAGAGAAGCTCATTCTTCTCTTATTGTTGTACACTTTGGGGTAAGGAAAACCATGGCGCATCTACAGAGGTATTGTTATTGACCTCACATGATAGATAGTGTGTCACATTTTATAAGAGGTTGTTCTATGTGTGCAACAAGTAAGCCCAGTAATAGGAAGCTTGGATTGTACACGCCACTACTGGTACCATCAAGGCCATGGGAGAGTGTCTCCATGGACTTTGTTGGAGGTCTACCTATGTCAAGAAACCAACATGATTATCTTTTTGTAGTTGTGGATAGATTTAGTAAAATGTGTATACTTATGCAATGTAAGAAAACCATTACTGACGAAAAAACTACTGAACTTTATTTTCAAAATGTTTGGGTTCATTTTGGATTTCCCACTTCTATTGTTAGTGACAGGGATTCCAGGTTCATTGGGAATTTTTGGTCAAATCTATGGAGAATGATGGACACAAAGTTCAAAAAGAGTACCGCTTTTCATCCACAAACAGATGGACAAACCAAAGTGGTGAACAAAATATTTGTGCATCTATTGAGAGGATATTGCAACAAACATCCTAAGTTGTGGGATGAACAACCGCATTAAATTCAGCACGCTTACAATTGGGCAAAGCATTCTTCAACACAAACCTCACCTTTTGAATTATGTTTTGGGTATTTGCTAAAATCTCCATTATACTTCATGTTAGAGGTTAATTTGGGCATCGTTCCCAATGATCTGGTTAACTAGACATCAACTCCAGGACCAATGATTAAGGGTCTATCATTCCTTATCATTTTAGTTGCTACATGCCCTAATACAAAGAAAAAGACAAATCATTCAAGACTTTCATGTACAAAGGTTTCCAAGATTTGAATTTTATAATATATCATATGAGAGCTCATCAACGCTACCTCTAAAGGGACTAAGTGTGTTGCATATGCAGGTAGCCCCATGCAAGGCTAATCTGCAAAGCACTTCTCGACATTCACAAGTGATTTGGTCACATTGGGAGTGAAATTCTCATTGTTCCGGAATCTCCACTTGGCCAGTTCCTTCTAGAAGAGTTCACATGTGTCAAGCTTCGAATCCAAGTGTCCATTTGACATCTACAAGATTGGGAACATGTCTTGCCTATTATTGGAAATTCATTGATTGTAAAACTACCTTCAGCTCGTCTATAAATTAAGCACGGATCTTAGTGTTTGATAAGGAAGAATTTGAGTAGAGAAATGTTGGTGGAATTTCAATTGAGGAGTTGATTTGAGTGACATATTGTTGGAGATATCTGCATTGTGATGAGGCTGGGATGCTGCTGGAGATGGTGAAACTAAATCAATCACTGGGTTGTAACCTCCCCTTCTATCATTAATAAAGATTACTGCTTATTTTTCCTTATATGCATCTGTATAAGCTTTGATTTTCCATATCATGATTTATTATTTGATGTATATGGTTTATGCTTTATTGATTTAGCTAAATAACTTGAATAGACATCTGTATTATTGCTATCTCTTGCTTTTTAGTGTTCATTCTTTTAGGAAATATTTTTCACAGCCAGCTGGAATTTGAAGCTACAGCAAAAGCGACTGAAGGATATTTTGGAAGCGCTTGGACTCCAAGTAAGCTTCTTGTTTCATTATGTGTGTCTGTTTACAATTAGGAAAGACAGTCGTAAAGTCTTTGACTTGTTGTTCTAGATTAGCACATGTTTAGGGAAGAATGATTTATTTGTAATTCACAATTCCGCATAACAAATTGGCGACTCCACTGGGGAGATTACTGTTTATCCTAGGTGTTTTAGCCTCTGATTTTCTCTATTTATTCACCTAGTAGTTGTTACTCACAACTATTGGGCTTTTTGAAATCCAAATTTGCAAGAGAAGTGTGTTAAACAGCTGTGTTTTTCAATATACACTACACCCAACACACTCTTGGACAGGACACAGTGCTTTGCTGTAATGTTCCAAATGGGGAAGAATAAGATCAGTAGGGAATATCTTAAGATATTACACTATGGATTCACAGAAGTATGGAAACACACCAGCAATTCTAAACCAGAGATAGACTGGTAGGGCATTTACTGGTTATATCACCTCTAAAGAGAGGGTGAAAACCAAAGGCTTCCTGGCACGTTCCAGACTCTTTCTATAGAAGACTGATGAAACATAGAAAGTGTGGGAATGACACACTCCTATTGGATTTTTCTACCATTGGGAACCTTAGATCTACAGATCTAAAGAATGGATCCAAAAGAGGAGAAAAAACCAAACAAGTAAGAAGCGGGAAATTCCACTCTCAGGAAAATCTGCAATAGGCTCAAGGGAGACGATGTATAAGCAATCCAGTGTAAAAATAATGCAGAAAGGGGCTGGGTTCCCTTATTTTAGGCTATTTGGGACCTCCATGCATAGTTTCAGCAAAAAAAAATGGGTTTAGAGGGCTTAAATAGATCTCCCACAATCAACACAAGCTGAAAATCAGCTAAAGGAGAGAGCTGAGTCAATAGAGAAACCCTCCTTCAGTAATTGTGCAGTTTCTGCTGGGAGTCACTGGAAATTAGAAATTAAACTCATATTAAATTATGGTAGCAATAAATCAGATCCATAATGAATTTCCTTTGTATAAGAATTGAATTTACATGAAGCAAGAGCAAGAATCCTTTAGAAATTATAGCAGTAACACATGGAAAAGCTGCAGAAAAGACTTGACAACATTCTATATGAGGAGCTTTAGCTACTGTAGGTTAAGACTCAGATCTACAACTGATATATGGCTGAAACATCATATCCATACCAGATCTGGAAACTACTCAGCCTTCTTAATAAGATCCCCTTGGGGTTTTATCAAAATATTGCATAATAAAGTGTAGATCTAGATTTTAATATACTGAACTGCAGCAAACTTCAGGGATTTCTGAAGATGGCTTTCATTACATTAAATATCAGATCTGAATATGAATATATCAGCAATCTACTTTACAAATCTTCAAAGCGAGAGGCAAGCCTCAATCACCAAAAAGCAAGTACAATGAGAAATCTAGACAGCAGTGAAACATGTACATGAAAATAACGTAGTTCATGGAAGGGACTACGCAGTAGCTTGAATGAAATGATACAGCAGATAAAAATTACAGATTTGAAAGTAAAATGAGAGTGAGATCCTCTTCTGGGTGGTCACAAGACACCCTCCTTGAGAGAAATCTCCTCTAAACAACTAGATCTTGCAGATCTAGTTCACCCACTTGCTGCAACTCACAAGCAACTGCAAAACCCTCAACAGGACCAGCGCTTCTCATAGAGGTGGAGCTTGCCCAAAATTCCGGATAGTGGAGAGATGCATCCCAATATCCTCCAAAGAGCTACTCCATGGAAGGAGGGAGGATTCCTAAACAGGGAATCCTCTTCCCTTAGGATAAACAGCCAAGAGACTAGAGTTGTTGTAGCAACTTCTAAAATTCTTCAATAACCTTTGCTTGTTGCCTCTCCTTCTTTTTATAACATGAGGGCTTGCCAAAACCCCAAACCACCTTCTTCAACTTATCCTCTTTCACATAAGAGATCCTCTTCTAGAAGTATGTTGTGCTTGATGGACAAGCTTCCCTCAAATCTGCACTGTAGGTGGGGCCAAGATTGACCCATTCAAATGAATTTCCCCTTTTCACACTTAGGGGTGTTTAATATAATAGCCCCGATTTATCCCCTTTCACATTGGGCATGTATTTATTCTCAACTTAGGAGTTTAATAAACCTCATTCACATACTTTTATTCATGAATAAAGAAAACTGAAATTAAAATTCAATGTTCCCATTAGCTGCAAAAATTGGGAACATTACAGTCTCCCCCGTCCAAATGTTGCTTGCCCTCGAGCAACTCTTATTGTAGATGCAAACCATCCATTCCCTCCAAATGGAATGCACATAAGGAATGCTTTCTCCATTTGCTGCAATAGGTTATGTATGTTTGGTTCCAATTTGTCTTCTACCAATGCATGAGATGACTTCCAACTGTGAGGTTAGATGTCCTCTTCTTTCATGAAGTACAAGATGACAAATACATGATGTCCAACACCATCACAAACACATGTGATACATAAACTAAGGTAGCTCCTGCCATAAAGGAAAAGCTTCATCATGCAGAACATTCCCCCATCCCATGTTTGTGAACTTAAATAAGCATTGCTATGCCTCCATTCTTAGCCCTGTTGGCCTTGTTGGATCCAAACTCCATCATTTCAGCGTTATGCAAAGAAGAAGGGAAGGAGTAACATGGGTAAACCAAAGATGTCCAACCATATTCTCCCAAAATCAACCACTGGAGCAAGGCCCTTTGCTGCCATCCTCCATATCCTCCATGTAATATGGACAAGCCATGCTTCCCAAAAGATGATGTGCATGTCTTTCTTTGCTGCAATTTATCTTTGATACGTAAGGCATGAACCAGAAAATTATGAGCCATGGGGTGGTCACCATACTCATTCAAAAGCACCAAAGAAACAAGGGATCTTTCTGCCCTCTTTCCTCCTCATGTGCATCATGAAACAAAACCATGCTAATGGACATATGATATGTCACATCAGCCCAATACAAAGTACCATCATCAATGCACATCTTGAGATAATCATGCCAAATTTTTCACCATGAAAAACACATAGACATAGGAGATGTCATGCGGTGGCCATACCTTCTCAAGTGAAACAAAATTGTACATGCATTCTCTTGCTGCAACATAACATTGAAATCCAAGGCATGATTCAGAAAATAATGAGCTATTGGGTAGCAACCATACTCACCCAAAAGCAGCCATAGCAACAAGGACTTTGCAGCCTTCTTGCCTCATCAACATGTGGATCTTGGAGCAACAACACAATGATGAACATGTAAAATGTCTCATCAACATCGTACAAGCAAGCTCCTCATACCACATCATGTGGGAGTCATTCCCCCTCCCAGACCAAGGTTCATGCATGAAATATACCTCCAACAGAAATGCATGTGGACATATGAGACATACTTCAAGCATAGGTGAATACATGGACATAAGATTTAACATGTGATGTCCAACTCTCCTTCTAAAAACCACATCATCCATGCTTCCTCTTCATATAATTTGCTAATGATGTACCAAGCATGAGATAAGAGAATGAGAATCTTTGGGTAGAGATCATGCTTACCCCAAAGCAACCAGCGTTGCCATGCCTCCTTATACCTTTCATAACTTCTCTTCAAGGCATAGATCAGAAAAATAGGTGCCTTTGGAGAGTGATAGGAGTCTCCCAAGGGAAACCAACATAACCAAGCTTTCTGGTCCATATATGTCTGCAAGTGATCATGTGACCCCTTTCTCACCATCCTCATCCACTCACTCAAATATGGAAGTTGAGTGATGTGCTGCATAATCATGGAATTATCCATTTGCAGAATACCATCTCCTTTAACCCACTGAAGAACTTTGCATCTCATGGAATACTGAAATGCATCTTTGTTGAGATCTCTTAGTGAGACCTTCTTCTCATGTATGGTCTTCCAAAACCAATGAAGCTTTGAATCTGTAGCAATACCTCCAACATGCTCCAAGAATGATGAAGCCTCTTTGTCACAGTCACTAAGTGACAGTGCTGTGATATACCTTTGCTTCAAATAAGCACTTTGATCTAGCCCCTGTCTATGCATGGATCTTAAAATAATATGTGCTGAAATCTTATGAATACCTTGGATCAACTAATATGTAGGAACGTCATGAAAAAATACAAGAGTTCCTCCATTCGGATCAATGAAGTCTCCAATTGCTGGCAAGGATGATGGCCTCCTCCCTTCAAGTATACCAACACTGGTATCTTCCTTCTCCTCCTCATGCATCTCCTGATACATGCATGGGACCCCATATGTTAAGAACTCAAGGCTACCTTGCAAAGATGCAAGTGCCTCTTCTCTAGATGAAAGCTCCTTAGCAGCAGGTAGTGAAAATGGAGATCTCTTGCCCAAAGTGAAAAGATTTACATTCTCCTTTGTTTCCTTGGGAGATGTCTCTTTGTAGCTCATCTTTTTCCTCTCCTCCTCAAACTCCTTGAGATTTTCTTCAATACTCTTCAATGTTTGAAAAATAAGAAATGAGATCTCTTCTTCAGTCATTCTCCCTGCCTTGTGATGACAGGAAGTGTATGGTTCTTCCTCTTCATCTTGAAATCCTTTAAGAGTTTCTTTGCATCTCTCTTCTTCATTGCTATACCTCTCACCTTCTTCAAAGAAAGTGGGCATAGTGGATCTATGAGGAGATCTAGGATTCTCCAGTCTTCTGCTTTGCTGATAGGAAGTGCTAGGGCTTCCTTCTTCTTCCTGAAATCTCATGCAGATCTTACTGCAACTTGCTTCTTCTCGAAACCCTCTAGGAGTCTCGGTGCCTCTTCTCTTTCTCTTCTGATTTACCTCTTGGAAGAGGCCCTTCTTAGATCTGAAAAATGTTGAGAATAATCTCATCTTATTCATGTTTCCCTTGCCCTTGATTTCACTGATAGCTTGATCTCACATGCTGTGCAAGAGATCATGCTCTGATACCACTGTAATGTTCCAAATGGGGAAGAATAAGCTTAGTAGGGAATATCTTAAGATATTCCACTATGGATTGACAGCAGTATGGAAACAAACCAGCAATTCTAAACCATATATAGATTGGTAGGGCATTTAATGGTTATATCACCTCTAAAGAGAGGGTGAAAACTAGAGGCTTCCTGGCCCGTTCCAGACTCTTTCTATAGAAGACTGATGAAACACAGCAAGTGTGGGAATGAAAAAATCCTCTTGGATTTTTCTGCCCTTGGGAACCTTAGATCTACATATCTAAATAATGGATCCAAAAGAGGATAAAAAACCAAACAAGTAAGAAGCGGGAAATTACACTCTCAGGAAAATCTGCAATAGGCTCAAGGGAGACGCTATATAAGCAAGAAAGTTTAAAAATAATGTAGAAAAAGGCTGGGTTCCCTTAGGTCAGGCTGTGTGGGACCTCCATCCAGAGTTTTAGAAGAAAAAAAATGGGTTTAGAGGGCTTAAACAGATCTCCCACAATCAACACTAGCTGAAAATCAGCTAAAGGAGAGGGCTGAGTCAATAGAGAAACCCTCCTTCAGGAATTGTGCAGTTTCTACTGGGAGTCACTTGGAATCAGCCATTAAACTCATATTATAGTATGGTAGCAAGAAATCAGATCCATAATGAAGTTCCTTTGTAGAAGCATTGAATTTACATGAAGCAAGAGCAAAAATCCTTCAGAAATTATAGCAGTAACACATGGAAAAGATGCAGAAAAGACTTGACAGCATTCTATATGAGGAGCTTCAGCTGCTGTAGGTTAAGACTTAGATATAAAACTGATATATGGCTGAAAAATTAGATCCATACCAGATCTGGAAACTACTCAGCCTTCTTAATAAGATCCCCTTGGGGTTTTATCAAAATATTGCATAATAAAGTGTAGATCTAGCTTTTAATACATTGAACCGCAGAAAACTTCAGAGATTTCTGAAGATGGCTTTCATTACATTACATATCAGATCTGAATATGAATAGATCAACAAGATACTCTACAAATCTTCAAAGTGAGAGGCAAGCCTCAATCACCAGAAAGCAAGTACAATGAGAAATCTAGACAGCAGTGAAACATGTACATGAAAATAACGCAGTTCATGGAAGGGACTGCGCAGTAGCTTGAATGAAATGATATAGCAGATAAAAATTACAGATATGAAAGTAGAATGAGAGTGATATCCTCTTTCGGGTGGTCACAAGACACCCTCTCTGAGAGAAATCTCCTCTAAACAACTAGATCTTGCAGATCTATTTCACCCACTTGCTGCAACTCACAAGCAGCTGCAAAACCCTCAACAGGACCAGCGCTGCTCATAGAGGTGGAGCTTGGCCAAAATGTCGGATAGTGGAGAGATGCATCCCAATCTCCTCCAAAGAGCTACTCCATGGAAGGAGAGAGGATTCTTAAATAGGAAATCCTCTTCCCTTAGGCTAAACAGCCAAGAGACTAGAGCTGCTGCAGCAACTTCTAAAATTCTTCAACAACCTTTGCTTGCTGCCTCTCCTTCTTTTTATATCATGAAGGCTTGCCAAAACCCCAAACCACCTTCTTCAACTTATCCTCTTTCACACAAGAGATCCTCTTCTAGAAGTACGTTGTGCTTGATGGATAAGCTTCCCTCCAATCTGCGCTGTAGGTGGGGCCAAGATTGACCCATTCAAATGAATTTCCCCTTTTCACACTTAGGGGTGTTTAATATAATAGCCCAAATTTATCCCCTTTCACATTGGGCATGTATTTATTCTCAACTTAGGATTTTAATAAACCTCCTTCACATAATTTTATTCATGAATAAAACAAACTGAAATTAAAATGCAATGTTCCCATTAGCTGCAAAAATTGGGAACATTACAGTCTCCCCCGGAAAAATGTTGCTTGCATCAAGCAACTCTTATTGTAGATGCAAACCATCCATTCCCTCCAAATGGCATCCGCATAAGGAAGGCTTTCTCCATTTTCTGCAATAGGTTATGTATGTTTGGTTCCAATTTGTCTTCTACCAATGCATGAGATGACTTTCAACTGTGAGGTTAGATGTCCTTTTCTTTCATGAAGCACAAGATGACAAATACATGATGTCCAACACCATCACAAACACATGTGAGACATAAAGTAAGGTAGCTCCTACCATAAAGGAAAAGCTTCATCATGCAGAATATTCCCCCATCCCATGTTTGTGAACTTAAATAAGCATTGCTATTCCTCCATTCTTAGCCCTGTTGGCCTTGTTGGATCCAAACTCCATCATTTCAGCGTTATGCAAAGAAGAAGGGAAGGAGTAATATGGGTAAACCAAAGATGTCCAACCATATTCTCCCAAAATCAACCACTAGACCAAATCCCTTTGCTTCCATCATCCATCTCTTCAATGTAAGATGGACAAGCCATGCTTCCCAAAAGATGATGTGCATGCCTTTCTTTGCTGCAATTTATCTTTGATACATAAGGCATGAACCAGAAAATTATGAGCCATGGGGTGGTCACCATACTCATTCAAAAGCACCAAAGCAACAAGGGATCTTGCTGCCCTCTTTCCTCCTGATGTGCATCATGAAACCAAACCATGCTAATGGACATATGATATGTCACATCAACCCAATAAAAAGTACCATCATCAAAGCACATCTTGAGATAATCATGCCAAATTTTTCACCACGCAAAACACATAGACATAGGAGATGTCATGCGGTGGCCATACCTTCTCAAGTGAAACAAAATTGTACATGCCTTCTCTTGCTGCAACATAACATTGAAATCCAAGGCATGATTCATAAAATAATGAGCTATTGGGTAGCAACCATACTCACCCAAAAGCAGCCATAGCAACAAGGACTTTGTAGCCTTCTTGCCTCATCAACATGTAGATCTTGGAGCAACAACACAATGATGAACATGTAAAATGTATCATCAACATAGTACAAGCAATCTCCTCATACCACATCATGTGGGAGTCATTCCCCCTCCCAAGCCAAGGTTCATGCATGAAATATACCTCCAACATAAATGCATGTGGACATATGAGACATACTTCAAGCATAGGTGAATACATGGACATAAGATTTAACATGTGATGTCCAACTCTCCTTCTAACAACCACATCATCCATGCTTCCACTTCATATAATCTGCTAATGATGTACCAAGCATGAGATAAGAGAATGAGAATCTTTGGGTAGAGATCATGCTTACCCCAAAGCAACCAGCACTACCATGCCTCCTTATACCTTTCATAACTGCTCTTCAAGGCATAGATCAGAAAAATAGGTGCCTTTGGAGAGTGATAGGAGTCTCCCAAGGGCAACCAGTGTAACCAAGCTTGTTGGTCCATATATGTCTGCAAGTGATCATGTGACCCCTTGCTCACCATCCTCATTCACTCACTCAAATATGGAAGTTGAGTGATGTGCTGCATAATCATGGCATTCTCCATTTGCAGAATACCATCTCCTTTAACCAACTGAAGAACTTTGCATCTCATGGAATACTGAAATGCATCTCTGTTGAGATCTCTTAGTGAGACCTTCTTCTCATGTATGGTCTTCCAAAACTAGTGAAGATTTGAATCTGCAGCAATACCTCCAACATGCTCCAAGAATGATGAAGCCTCTTTGTCACAGTCACTAAGTGACAGCGCTGTGATATACCTTTACTTCAAATCAGCACTTTGATCTAACCCCTGGCTATGCATGGATCTTGAAATAATATGTGCTGAAATATTATGCATACCTTGGATCAATTGATTTGTAGGAACCTCTTGACAGAATACAAGAGTTCCTCCATCCAGATCAATGATGTCTCCAACTGCTAGCAAGGATGATGGCCTCCTCCCTTCAAGTATAACAGCGCTGGTATCTTCCTTCTCCTCCTCATGCATCTCCTGATACATGCATGGGACCCCATATGTTAAGAACTCAAGGCTACCTTGCAAAGATGAAAGTGCCTCTTCTCTAGATGCAAGCTCCTTAGCAGTAGGTAGTGAAAATGGAGATCTCTTGCCCAAAGTGACAAGATTGAGATTCTCCTTTGTTTCCTTGGGAGATGTCTCTTTGTAGCTCATATTTTTCCTCTCCTCCTCAAACTCCTTGAGATTTTCTTCAATACTCTTTAATGTTTGAAAAAGAAGAAATGAGATCTCTTCTTCAGTCATTCTCCCTGCCTTGTGATGACAGGAAGTGTATGGTTCTTCCTCTTCATCTTGAAACCCTTTAGGAGTTTCTTTGCATCTCTCTTCTTCATTGCTATACCTCTCACCTTCTTCAAAGAAAGTGGGCATAGTGGATCTATGAGGAGATCTAGGATTCTTTGGTCTTCTTCTTTGCTGATAGGAAGTGCTAGAGCTTCCTTCTTCTTCTTGAAATCTCATGCAACTCTTACTGCAACTTGCTTCTTCTCGAAACCCTCTAAGAGTCTCAGTGCTTCTTCTCTTTCTCTTCTGATTTACCTCTTGGAAGAGGCCCTTCTTTGATCTGAAAAATGATGAGAATAGTCTCATCTGATTCATGTTTCCCTTGCCCTTGATTTCTCTGATAGCTTGATCTCAGGGGTTGTGCCAAAGATCATGCTCTGATACCACTGTAATGTTCCAAATGGGGAAGAATAAGCTTAGTAGGGAATATCTTAAGATATTCCACTATGGATTGACAGCAGTATGGAAACACACCAGCAATTATAAACTATAGATAGACTGGTAGGGCATTTACTGGCTATATCACCTCTAAAGAGAGGGTGAAAACTAGAGGCTTCCTGGCCCGTTCCAGACTCTGTCTATAGAAGACTGATGGAACATAGAAAGTTTGGGAATGACATAATACTCTTGGATTTTTCTACCCTTGGGAACCTTAGATCTATAGTTCTAAAGAATGGATCCAAAAGAGGAGCAAAAACGAAACAAGTAAGAAGCGGGAAATTCCACTCTCAGGAAAATCTGCAATAGCCTCAAGGGAGACGTTGTATAAGCAAGCTAGTGTAAAAATAGCACAGAACAGGGCTTGGTTCCCTTATTTTAGGTTGTGTGGGACCTCCATGCAGAGTTTCAGCAAAAAAAATGGGTTTAGAGGGCTTAAAAAGATCTCCCATAATCAACACTAGCTGAAAATCAGCTAAAGGAGAGGGTTGAGTCAATAGAGAAACCCTCCTTCAGGAATTGCGCAGTTTCTGCTGGGAGTCATTGGAAATCAGCCATTAAACTCATATTATAGTATGGTAGCAAGAAATCAGATCCATAATGAAGTTCCTTTGTGGAAGCATTGAATTTACATGAAGCAAGAGCAAGAATCCTTCAGAAATTATAGCAATAACACATGGAAAAGCTGCAGAAAAGACTTGACAGCGTTCTATATGAGGAGCTTCAGCTACTGCAGGTTAAGACTCAGATCTACAACTAATATATGGCTGAAAAATCAGATCCATACCAGATCTGGAAACTAATCAGCCTTCTTAACAAGATCCCCTTTGGGTTTTATCAAAATATTGCATAATAAAGTGTAGATCTAGCTTTTAATACACTGAACTGTAGAAAAATTCAGAGATTTCTGAAGATGGATTTCATTACATTACATATCAGATATGAATATGAATAGATTAGCAAGCTACTTTACAAATATTCAAAGTGAGATGCAAGCCTCAAACACCAGAAAGCAAGTACAATGAGAAATCTAGACAGTAGTGAAACATGTACATGAAAATAACGCAGTTCATGGAAGGAACTATCACAATAGCTTGAATGAAATGATACAACAAATAAAAATTACAGATCTGAAATTAAAATTAGAGTGAGATCCTCTTCCAGGTGGTCACAAGACACCCTCCCTGAGAGAAATCTCCTCTAAACAACTAGATCTAGTTCACCCACTTGCTGCAACTCACAAGCAGCTGCAAAACCCTCAACAGGACCAGCGCTGCTCATAGAGGTGGAGCTTGGCAAAAATGCCGGATAGTGGAGAGATGCATCCCAATCTCCTCCAAAGAGCTACTCCATGGAAGGAGGGAGGATTCCTAAACAGGAAATCCTCTTCCCTTAGGCTAAACAGCCAAGAGACTAGAGTTTTTGCAACAACTTCTAAAATTATTCAACAACCTTTGCTTGTTGCCTCTCCTTCTTTTTATAACATGAGGGCTTGCCAAAACCCCAAAACACCTTCTTCAAATTATCCTCTTTCACACAAGAGATCCTCTTCTAGAAGTACGTTGTGCTTGATGGATAAGCTTCCCTCCAATTTGCGCTATAGGTGGGGCAAAGATTGACCCATTCAAATGAATTTCCCCTTTTCACACTTAGGGTTGTTTAATATAATAGCCCAGATTTATCCCCTTTCACATTGGGCATGTATTTATTCTCAACTTAGGAGTTTAATAACCCTCCTTCACATACTTTTATTCATGAATAAAGAAAACTAAAATTAAAATGCAATGTTCCCATTAGCTGCAAAAATTGGGAACATTACATTTGCATAGCACTCTCTCCCTTTCGGGCCTGTGTTGCAAAGAACTGTCTCTCTTTAGAGACTGTGTTACCTCCTGAAACCATCCAAATTCCCTTGAATTTTTCTTTATAATTTGTTTCAGTTTGTTTTCTGTTTTGTTTTGAAAATCCCAAGCCTCATATTGACCAGTGAACCTATCTACCTCTTCCTCCTTTGAAATAATAGTTTGTTCAATGTTTGTTTAAAGCGTTTTTCTTTCTCATTGACGAATTAATTTCAAAGTATTTTTATTGTCACATTAGATCCATTCGGTTTTGAAAAAGGAAATTGTCGTAAAGTCTTTGTTTCCTGATAGGAGAAATTGTTGTTAAATTCCTCATTTTTCCTTCGAAAGAGATTTTTTTTTTTGTATTCCTCATTTCTCAAAAGTAAAAGGCATTTGACTTTATTGATTTAGTGCACTTATTTTCTTTTGTGCATTCATAACATTAAAGGAAATGAAAAGAAAAACCTACATTTGCATGTAATGGTTTGTGTGTTTTGCAAAAGGAATAGTTAGGAAATTTGCATTTAGTATGTGCTCATTGATTTGTTTTCTCACAAATTGATTTCTCTTTCCCTATAGTAGCTAGGATTTTCATTGAAAAAACTAAAAGTGAAAGATTGCTTATCATTCTTAGTTTGAATTTTAGGAATTTCCAATACATCGTCATGGTGAACCTTTTAAAGGAAAATTGATAAACAAGATCAACTTAAAATTTATCTCAATTTACCTAACAAAGCATTGGAACCATAATGATAAAATTTAGAAGGTCTAGGCTAGAGACATGTTCCGGCGTCATAAAACATAGCAGTTGTCATTAACTTGTCTGCAATACATTCTATGTGTGATACCTCACTCCATGTACGTAATTATATTGTAGCTCATCCATGTACTTTTGGGTATATCGGGCAGTGTTACAGTACGAAAAGTATAAAGGGGTGCTCTCATTGTGCAGTTTTGCATCATACAACGCTAATACAGACTTGGGCCTCCACGTACCTTCGGGTATATTTTGGAGGAAAAATTTTAGGTGCTATCCATCCATAGTGAACTGAGTCGACTGCCTTGTAAATTGTGATACATAGAACACAAAATTCGGGGATATTGCCTACCCTTACTTCTTGGTTTGCCAGAAGGTATTCCACAGTTCACAGTTTCTTAGTAAACCCTTTTGCCTAGCATTACCCTTTTATTTTTTTTATTTGTTTTTGGTTAACATAAATCAGTAATCATGGAAGAACAAAATTCTTTCCCCCATCGTTCCCGTAGATTAGCATTAAAACCACCTTTACCACCAGAAGTTGCTTCTGGTAGGCAAAGGCAATATCGATCTGCCTATTCAAGTACAATTCGTACCTCTGGTGAAACATCATTTTCCCATAAACCAGAGTTAGCTCAAGTTTTTTCTACACATCCCAGTTCGTCTACTGTTGTCGAAATGGAGTCTTCATAGTTACCCATGGTCACGATCCATCCAATCAGTGAGACCATACCTCTTGAACCCGACGTATTTCAACCAAAAATTGATCCAGATCTTGTCTCTTATTTGCCAGAACATCTGAAATCGAACAACCAGAATTTTTTCCTCCCTTAGTCATTCCACAAATTTCTGTAGCCATTGAGGTTCCCATATCACACAATCAACCACCTGAAATATACTTTGGGCCTGACGGTGAAATACTTCGACCTGTTTTAATTGTGATTGAAGAAATCCCACAAGATGAGACACCTTTAACTCCAACCCATTTTGGGAAGGACATTTACTTGTACGAGTCTTTTCCTCAATCGACACCATCTGCTTTTGTTGATCTTGTTCCTATTCAAACTCCCGTCGATCTTAAAGGGTACATATTTGGTCAAGTAACCATGCCTGAACCAACATCTTCGGTTCGCCCATCTGTTCCAATTACGTCAGTACCTACCCTCACTACCTCGTCGATGTTTACAACTTCACCAGAGTCATATTTTCATGGTAGGCCTATGGTCCCATCAGGTTATAAATCATTATCTCGAATTTATTCCAGTGCATCTTCAAAACCATGGTCTCTACCAATGTCGTCATCCGATATTTTAACTGGTAATCCTATAGTAAGTACTGAACAACTTGATTATTTATATACATCATTACGGAAATATCAAACCAGTCCTTCTGGGTCTATTCCTTTAAGTACCATATCAACTGGACTCCCAACATTTGGAGAGAAATGTTTTCCATCTTACTATCCTCCTCATGATGGGGGGCAACCTTTGGTCACCCAATATGACAGTACTCCGTCACTTTTTGGTCAACCTAATGTCGAAATGAATGTTTGTAAATGGCAGCGCACTCTGCCTATCCAACCACAAACAATTGTACATTCGTATCAATCAGTTCAACCTGTTACATCCACATCATTACCACTTGTTAATACATCTTTACCCTTGCTACATAATAAAAATTTTGTACATCAACCTTATCAAGCGAGTCCTTCAACTAAATACCCTCAAATGTTGGGTCCACAGACTCCAAATCCTTTGGTTAATTTACAACAACCTGTATCCGAAATCATTTATTCACAAGCTGGTTTACCATTTTATGGGATTTCACAATCGCAACCTGGTTATACTTATCAACCGAATCCAGGTTATCCTACTTTGGGTTATAACATTGGTGGACAGACCCCTTGGCAACCTCAGGCGCAAATGCCTCAAAATTCATTTCAAAAATTATCATATCTAGGTTTTGGTCAAGAGAATCCTCAAGCATTTGCTTTTCAAACAACCCCTATCTGGGTTACCAACAACAGATTCCTTATGATGGTGCTCAAAGGCCTGTTGCTCAAGAAATTCCATCTTACCCTGGCTATGCTCAACTTGACCTTAATAGACAGTTGCCTTTTTTTGCAAATTTAGTGTTACCATATTTAAATCGGTTAACCAATTATCCAATCAACTATGCTCCTTGGTGGCCGATGATACCTCAAAAATTACCCTCAGATATTCCAAAGTTCAATGGAAACCCTAGAGAAGATCCATCGACTCATGTCATGACTTATCATTTATGGTGTTCATCAAACTCCCTGAATTATGATTCTATTTGACTACGTATTTTCTAGCATACACTCACAGGTCTGGCTGCAAAATGGTACATTGAGTTACCTAGAGCTTCTTTTGATAATTTCACTACCCTAGCTACTATCTTTTTGACTCATTTCCAGTTACCCATCAGATATGAAACTGGAATGGAACTCTTGACTAATTTCAAACAGACTAATGCTACTCACATTTCTGATCATATTCATGAGTTGCGTCATCGTTGTAGAATGGTTAAGACATTTGTTCCAGATTAGCTCTTTGTTGAATGGTGTGGCTAAGAGTGGCGTTGTCATAGAAGAGAAAATTATCGCTCGTGCCCAATATTTAGAATTGATTTATACTCAGTCTGGCACGCTCTATGAAAAAATTCCTAATGCGCCGAGATCTAATTTTAATGTTCCTCCTCAATTAAAGGACTCTCATGCCGGAGATGGCTTGATAGGAACTACAAGCACACACCACACTATTGCATCTGATCCTTCTCCTGCTTCCGAAACTAATGTTGTGTCGTTTGACAAAGGAAAAAGTTAAAAGAAACCCAGAAGTAAGGAAAAGGAGAAATCAAAGAAAAAGAAAACTTCTTACCTACAGGAAATATCATCTGATCAATCGTCTGGACCTAGGAAACCTCGTTATCCATGCATAATCTATAATGAGGAACACTTTGTTAGGGATTTTCCTCACTGTGATGAAGTCTCAAAAATCATCAAGGCTTCTCATGCGTCAGCTGTGTTGACAACCCCATTTCCAAATCCGAACACTAATATGGTTGCTACAGATCCAGCTCCTAGTTCCCAAGTGTTAATGTTATTTGTCACAAAACCTTCAATAGATATTTTGGTGTCAACACATAATAAATATTATGGTAGTTAGGCCACTGATCAACCTACTACCTCGACTACGAATCCGTCTACGGAATCAATACCGCCTACTGCTATTCCTGAGTTGACAATCAAGCCACCAAAGGAAGTAATTCAGAAATCGACATATAATCCTCGAGCAAGAGCTGCACAAAATTATAATATAGTTGAAGATTTGGCTCAATCCCCTTCAGCTATGTCCACTCTTGAGGTATTACAAAATTGTCCCTCCTAAAAATAGGCTTTATTGTCGGCTATTGGTGGAATTGATCCAACTGATTCTAATCTTGTCGTCTTTAATCATACAGGCTATGTGCCACAACTACAAGTAGAATTGGCATTCTACATACAAGTAAATGTTCTAAATCACCTTGTTAATCATACTATTATTGATGAGGGAGCATCTACATGCATTATGTCTCTAAATTGTTGGAAGTCACTTGGCTTGCCATGCTTATCACAATCATCAATGACGTTGAAGGCTTTCAATGGATGGACATATAATCCTTGTGGTATTATTAATAACCTGCATGTCGAACTAGGGGGAAAAATAGTGAATGTTGATGTCGAGGTTATTGACGGACCCCTTGACTATAATATTTTAGGTTATATGCGATGACTGCAATTGTTTCTACATACTTTAGAATGATTGTCTTTCCACATAAAGGTACTATCACAGTCATTAATCAACTATCCTTCTTTGCCTCTGCTTCGTAGGTAACTGGAAGTGTTCCATTTGTTCACATACCCCAACTAGAACTTCAGAAAATTGGTGTAGGACTCTTAAAGGATTTCACTCTCATGGGAACCTTTGCATTACTGCCACCTACGATGTCGGTAGAAATTGCAAGTATAGAGACCTGCTACATGATCTCTTCCACTCTATCTGGATTAAGGGAGAGTACAGGTGATTCTGAAATTGCTTCATTGGATGAGTTTCTGCCACCCAACCCTATTGAGTTGGCATAGAAATCAATCTATCTGGCTTGGGAGGCGAATCTGAAATCAGCATTGCCGAGTGTTTGGGTTGATCGTTCCTTAGATTTTGGTACTCAATTTGATCCATTTTCCTCAATGTTTTTTATAGATGAAAATATTTTTGAAGCTATGATATCAGAAGGAGAACCATGGGAATATTATCATCATCATTCCCATCTTCCTGATTATGAAGAAAACTATCTTAGTGAACTATATCCCCCATCAATAAAAAATTTCTTTTCGAATTATTTACCTATTAATGCAATCGATTCTGAGCGAAATCTGTCAAATATTGAAGAAACCATTTCTATCAACATTTCGACCAAACTTGGAATTGTAGAAAATATTCATGTCGGTGTATCTTGTTCATCATCAGAACTTGAATTATATCGCTCTCTATTTCATGAATTACGTGATGTATTTTCTTGGTCTTACTAGGAAATGTCAGGCATAGATACTAGTATAATTGAACACACTATTAATATGTATCCTGATGTCAAACCGGTGCGTCAACGGCTTCATCTTGTTCATCCAAAGAAAGTCGCTGTCATCAAAGCAGAAGTTGAAAAACTTCTGCGTGCTGGTTTCATTTACCCTATTCCGCTAACTGAGTGGGTTTCCAATATCATTCCTGTCATGAAAAAACAAGGAACCATTAGAGTGTGTGTCGATTATCAGGATGTTAATAATGCTTGTCCAAAAGAAAAATATCCTACTCCCTTTATCAACCAGATTATTGACGATTGTGTTGGATGTGAAATCTTTTTGTTCATGGATGGATTTTCCGGCTACAATCAAATCAATATCCACCTCGGGGATCAACATAAGACAAAATTCATTTGTCCCTGGGGCACATTCGCTTATAGGAAACTTCTGTTTGGTTTAAAGAATGTTGGGGAAACTTTTCAGAGAGAAATGGATTATTCTTTCAATGAAATCAAGCACATTTTTCAACCATATCTAGATGATTTACCAGCGCATTCACGAAATCATATTGATCACCCGATGCATTTGACAACCATTTTCTTACGCTACCGACACTACAAAATATGAATCAATCCACATAAATGTGTGTTTTGTGTTGGTTCTGGGCGTTTTCTTGGATTCGTAGTCTCAAAAGAAGGAATTCAAATCGACCCATTGAAGGTTTAGGTCATTCTTGATTTGCTTGCACCATCAAATTTACTTCAGATACAGAAACTTCAAGGAAAGGCTAACTTCCTAAGAAGGTTCATTCAAAACTATGCCGAAATGGCTAAAGGATTTACTTGACTCTTGAAAAAGGGGGTTCCCTTCCATTGGGACCAAGTTGCACAAGCTTATTTTGATGCTGTCAAGGACACTCTTGTTCGAGCGTCATTAATGTATCCCCCTAATTATCAAAATGATTATTTCCTATATATCACCACGGCTGAAATGACCATTTCTATGGTATTGGTCCAAGTAGAAGATGAAATTGAACATCTGATCTATTATTTGAGTCGTAATATCTATGATACGAAAGTTAAGTACTCATACGTAGAAAATATTTCCTTGGCAGATGTTCAAGCTGTCCAAATATTTCGCCATTATATCCTGCTCCGAAAAACCATTGTTGTTTCAGATTGCAACCCCATGACTTATATCTTATCACGTAAATTGCTGGGGGGGGAATATTCAAAATGGATTGTCATTTTGCAGGAATTTGATTTGGAATTCATCAAATCCAAGTCAAAGAAGTCTTTAGTTTTCGCTAACCTTCTCTATGACCTTCCCTCTGATAGTACTGCAACTACGTCGGAACCATCAACTCCAGACGAATCTTCATCTGATTGGATCATTTGATACTTGGTATGGAGATTTCATCATTTATCTCCAAACTAAAAAATTTCAACCTGATACCTCTCGCTCTAAACAGTGACGTATTCGATACCAAGCCAAAGATTATCTTATCACCGGCGATACACTTTATCGTCGTGGTATCAATACCATTTTAAGGAGGTGCCTCACACATGAGGAGGCCGAAAAAGTTTTAAATGATTGTCATGCTGGGGTTTGTGGTGGACATTTATCTGGATATGCTACCGCACAGAAGATACTCCTCGCTGATTACTTTTGGTCTACCATTTTTCGAGATTGCATCCTCGCGGTCAGAAGTTGTAATGTGTGCCAAATTTTTTATTGTAAAATTCACAAACTGCTAGCGCCAATGCATCCTGTTGTCTCTGTGGGACCATTTTCAAAATGGGGTATTGACTTCATGACCTGTAACCCTCATTCATCTGGGGGGCATGGTTATATTATTGTCGCAGTCGACTATTTTACCAAATGGGTCGAAGTGATGCCTACATTCAACAACACAGGACAAAAAATTGCATTGTTTTTCTTTAATCATGTTATTGCATGGTTTGGGGTCCCATAGGCTATAGTTACAGATCATGGGAAGAATTTTTGCAACCCCATGATGACTGAATTAACTGCCAAGTTAGGATTGTCACATGATAATTCTACTCCTTATTATCCACAATCAAATGGACAAGTTGAAGCTATCAATAAGATTCTTAAACGTATGCTTCAAAGAATGATAGGAGTTCATAAAATAAATTGGAATTTGATCCTGTACTCCGCCTTGTGGGCGTACCAAACCTCAGTGAGAAACGTAACTAGATTTACTCCTTTTCAATTGGTGTATGGTCTGGAAGCTATCTTACCAATCCAATGTGAAATACCATTGTTAACACTCGCAATAGACTTTCTACCTGACATCTCAGAAGAGGAAGCGTGTCTCCTTAACCTCATCCATCTTGATGAAATGCTTCGTGAAGCCCAATTGGCCAACGAAGCACATAAGAGATGTATAAAGGCGCAATACGACAAAAATATCCAGCCTCGCATTTTCTCAAAGGGCGACTTGGTCCTTCTTTACGATCAAGAAACTAATGTAATATGTACAAGAAAATTTGAGCCATTATGGCATGGCCCCTATATTGTCAAAAGAGTTCTTGCTAAGGGTGCCTATGAGTTGGTTGATTATGATGGAATTCCATTAGCATAGCCTAGAAATGGGTTGTATCTGAAATGTTACTATGCTTAATTAGGAGTGTAGTAATTTTTTGTATTATAGTGTATATATATGTTGTTGATTTGCATTCACTATCTTGATTTGTTTTTAGAGTTTTCTTGACGTTAGTAATCCTCTTTACATTTCATCGCATATGTCTGAATATTTGGAACCATTTGTTGGATATGCTGATGGTGCTAGTCGTAGTACGCAGAATCTATCCTCTGCAGCATGGGCCATTTTCGCTCCGAATGGTGAGTTAGTGAGTTTTCAAGAGATTTGTATTGGTAGATCGACGAAAAATATCGTTGAGTATAGCACGTTGATCGAACTTCTCTCTGATGTCATTTCATTTGGTCTTAACTGCATAATCATAAGGTTAGACTCACAACTTGTGGTATTACAACTTACTAGTGTTTATACTGTTAGAAATCCAACACTTGATAGATTGTTCCTAAGAGTTTGACTTTTGGAAAGACATTTTGATTTTATTCAATATCAACACATCTCTAGAAATTTGAGCACATTGATTGATTCATTATCTAATCAAGTTTTAGATAGACATTTGCAACATATGTAAAGAAAACATTCACATCATTGAATAGGATTGCACAATAAACACAGGAAAATGCTAAAATCATATAGATATATAGTTATAGGTTTTTACAAAATTTGTGCCAAGACACAATGGTCATTTGACATCAAAATGTATGCAAAACTTCAAAAGTAAACTAGTGGTGTTCATGGTAACATGCTATAGATCTAGGTATCCTACAAAGTAATCGCATCTAGCAGTTAGGAACCCCAACATTGTGTCATTGTAGTCGCATGGTAACTCTTCGATCCGGAAATCCGGAATCCCGAAGGTCAACCCCTCTATGTGTTGCCGAAGTTCAGCCAAAGTCTCAGCCATATTAAGATCCTGAAGGACTGCTCTCTCGACAACCCTCTCTGCTGGCACATCTGCTTCACACTCTGGTTCCTCTACTGGTTGAACACGAACAACATCTACATTACATCAAACATTTAGTTTAGTCTTGGGAAAACATAAAAATAAAAAAACATTGTATAAACCTTAGAAAAAATAAAAAACATGATCAAAACATTCTCACCCATTGCACCCCACTGAGCGCATTCTAGTAATGCTAAATCTAGATCTCCTCGGAAATCAAAACCTACGTATGCATGCTCATCAATGGCAATAATATGTCACCGGAACCAAGTGAAGAACGTAGTCGAGAACACAATGGTAGATTGGCCTGCATGCCTACCCATGAGTTCTACCCATATCTGCATCCGCGAATCTCTAGGATTGGACAAATCTAGTGTCACATGTTGTGGCTGCATCAGTGGAATTCATTCTAAAGTGAAGGATATAAGGATTGAACCATAACTTGAATTCTTCTTCCTTTCTCCCTTCGCTTTGTTCAGTTGTTCCTTTATCTGAGAAAGAACAACTTCAGACCAGTTGAATACTGTTGGCTCCAAGCATTCTAGCATGTACTGCATATATGATCTATTCGCTACATGTAGTGTAATGGTGCCAACAAGTTTTGCGATCATGAAAAGGATAATTCTCAAAGGCAAATCTCTAACATCCTGGATGTTTATCTTTCCATCTTTGCTTGGCTTTGTCCCTGGATAGAAATATTGCAGAACATAATCTCTCACAATCTCTCCTCCAACAATAGACCCTGAGAGTGAAATAGGCAAGCCTCTCCTCGACAAACCTATGAGAAAGTATACAAACTCAACTTTTATGGGAGCCACTTGGTTCTTAATATGAAATGCCTCGATGGCTGGATCCCATGCTCGAACTAAGAACTCCAAGAGTTCTATTTGTTTCCTCATCCCTGACAACTTGAAGTACATAAGTAGTCCACAATCTCTTAGGGATCTTACTATACCCGGATCATTTAGGGCAATCATATCATGTTATTCATGTTCTCTTTCCCTCCATGTAATCGTCATTGTAATCTAATGGAAACTTGAAATGCAAAGAACTAGGCAAATTTTGGGCATAATGTGAGAAACAAAAATCTAGATTGCACCCAACACACTCCCTAACAAGGGACAGTGTGTTGCATGTAAAAGTAACCTTCGCTTTAATTTCTATGCAACGTAGGTTTCGACATTCAGGGGTGTGTTGCCCTCTTAATGGGAAGAATTTACCCTAGGAGCCTTAAAACCCTGAAAATTTGCAAAAATTGGAAATGAAATGAATACTAAAGGAAAGAGGAGGTTCATGGCACTAACCTGGATCAAACGGAAACGAAATCCATCCACAGAAACAATCGCAATCAACAGCTGAAGTTCGGGGGAAAAATCAGATTCACAGCTCCAAAATGAAAATGGTAACTTTGGAATGGTAAAAATGAATAGTGAAACTACTTTTAATAGTCATTTAATTATTTCAAAATTAAATTTATTGCTATTACTATAGTTTTATTATGTTTTTTATCATGGAACAGGTATTTTTAATCCATTTGATGTTTCTCTGAAATACGTCTTACAAATCACGAACAGATTAGTCATGCAGATTTATTTCAAGAATGATTTAACCACAAAGCAGACTTTTTCTCCTTATTTTTCGAGCTTTGTTAAAAAAGAAAAAGGATTTGAAGCTCACTTTTATCTTTTTTTCGAGCTTCGATAATAGCAAAAAAGGAACCCTTGGAGTCTTCTTTCAGCGCTTTTCAAACTCCGTTAATGTGAAAATATTTCCGAGCACTTGTCTTTTCGAGCTCATAAAATTAAATGAATTGATATCTACTTAGTATAAGTTTAACCCTTTTCCGGACTGAGATAGATTATTTACGAAAAAGGAATACCTTGGTCAAACATGACTAAAGAGGTTCTCTCATATATTATTTTACACTTTTTTGGATATGAGCGACAACTTTACGAAAAAATACTTTTGGAGTTTTCTTTCTTCCTCTTTTTCAAACTCTCTAAATATGAAAAAGGATCGGGCTATCACTGTCGTTAAGCTCGTTAAAACATACAATAGCGATGAGCTTGTCGATCATGGAAAGAATCGAGTTCCATTCATTGCTAGACTCTTTAAATTATTAAATAGCAATACATTACTCACCCGAAGGGTTGAATTATAGATCAAGCAAATGTTATCCTCCTCAAGCTTGTTAAAAACTAAAGAGGTACTAGTCGACAAATGACCAGGGAAAATTTGGGAAAAGTGAACAGAATTCTTTATGGTAGCAAGTCGCTCTTGAACATGACACTTCACTCCATGTCCATGACTGTTTGGGTTGGGTAATATTCTTGACAGTTCATTCACACCTATGTTTCATCATACCTTCACTTCGGTTTTGGGTCAATGCTGCCAACTCATCTCTGTGTCACCAAAATGTTCAAGAGAAGTCATCCAGTGAATAATCATCCTTCTGCAATACTCATAAACCTTCATTCTCGTGACCAGCATCCCTGAAAATTTATTTATCAAGTCATACCTTTGTCTCTGAAATCAGTAACCCTCATTTTGCAATAAGGTGGCTTCCTGTCAACGAAAAATCATTATCTAGGAAGATCACTTAGAAACATCTGATTCTAGTACCATGAGGCTTGTTATAGCATCGACAAGATCCTCATTTCCGAACTTTTGACCGAAAGATTTTGTTTTTCGTTCGACATCAAATCATCTATTCACACCTTATGAAATGTACTGCAGTACCTTGAGGTCTTGACATTAATGGTGGTTCTCTCGCGTTTGTTAAAAACTCACATCATTGGCTGGTAATCAAACAATGTCTTACCATGTTCAACTACAAATAATATATTCGCATGGCTAGACTTGTACCCGAATTATCGAGTGAACGAGATAAGAAGACCCCAGATCTAGTTTCATCCATCCGGGCTGCGATTTCAGGATTGTTGTACACATCATCTGTATGACGACCTTGCATATAGATCGTCATCTGAACATAGGCCTATATCTATAGGCATGTCTATATTGGGAAACATTCCAATGTAGACGACTTTCTGAATTGTGTACATGTTATTAGATTATTTATGTGCTGAAAATGGGAATGCCTACCCTCAGCAATTATGATCAAAGAGGATATATCATGATGTAATGTATTGTAAGATTGATGAAGGTCACCAATCCACTTCATCTCCAACCCATCATAGTGTAAAGCATATCAATCAAAATGTTATTATTATTTTGACTTCATGCTTTACGGGGAAATTTGTTATAGGTCAATTTGGGCATCATTCCTAATGACCTGGTTAACTAGCCATCATCTCCTGGACCAGTGATTAAAGGTCTATCATTCCCTATCATTTCAGTTGCTACATGCCCTAAGACAAAGAACAAGAAAAATCATTAAGGACTTTCATCTGCAAAGGTTTCCAAGATTTGAAGTTTATAATATATCATATGAGAGCTCATTAACACTGCCTCTAAAGGGACTAAGTGTGTTGCATATGCATGTAGCCCCATGCAAGGCCGCTCTGCAAAGCACTTCTTGACATTCACAGGTGCGTTGGTCACATTGGGAGCGTTCTGGAATCTCCACTTGGCCAGTGCCTTATAGAAGAGTTCACATGTGTCAAGCTTCGAATCTAAGTGTCCATTTGACATCTACAATATTGGGAACATGTCTTGCCTATTATTGGAAATTCATTGATTGTAAAACTACTCTCACTTCCTCTATAAATTGAGCACATATCTTAGTGTTTGATAAGGAAGAATTTGAGTAGAGAAATGCCTGTGGAATTTCACTGAGGAGTTGATTTGAGGATGACACATGCTGGATAGACTATTATGATGAGGTTGTGATGTTAAGGAGACAGACACATAAATCAATCACCGGGTTGTAACCCTTATATCATTAATAAATATTACTCGCTTTTTATTTTCCTATATGCATCCGTATAAGCTTTGATTTTTCATATCATGATTTCTTATTTGATGTATATGGTGTATGATTTATTGGATTTATTCAAATAACTTGAATAGATTCTATTATTGCTATCTCTTGTTGGTTAGTGTTCATTCTTGCAGGAAATATTTTGCATAGCCGGTTGGAATTTGAAGCTACAACAAAAGCGACAGAAGGAGATTTTGGAAGCGCTTGGATTCCAAGTAAGCTTCTTGTTTCATTCTGTGTGTCTGTTTACAGTTAGGAAAGATAGTCGTAAAGTATTTGACCTGTTGTTCTAGATTAGCACCTGTCTAGGGAAGAATGATTTATCCTTAACCAAGTACCCTGCATAATACTTCATCTTTGGGAAGGATGTTGCAATTGATGGCCATAGTGATATTGATAAGGCTTGAAATTTCAATGAGAAAATTTAGATTATACATCAACAAGTTCAAGAACAGCTTGAGAAAATTCAAAGAAAATACAAAGGGAGGCATGAAAAACACTGGGTTGATCACAAGTTTCAAGAGGGAGATGAGGTATGGTTGCACATTAGCAAAGAAAAGATTAAAGGGGAAGGTAAAAATCTCAAACCCATTCGCTATGGTCCTTTCAAGATCATAAAGAAAGTTGGTAATATTGCATTCCAACTTGACTTGCATTCTTACAGGCAAATGTATTTAGTTGCTAATGTTGAAAACTTACACTTGTATGAGCCTCCTTTGATCGATGATTAAGGAAGTGATGTTCAACTACCTTCTATTGAATATTTCTCACTAGAATTTCTGGTTGAGCTCAAAGAAGATACAATTCTTGACAGGAGGACAAGAGCATCAAAGAGGGGAAGCGTTGACTACCTTCGAGTTGGGCTCTAAGGCACTAAACCAAGCAAGGAAAAATGGATGGAGGATGGAAAGGTGAGGGATTTTTACCCTCGTCTACTGAACAAGTAATCAAGTATTTTGGGGTCCAAAAGCTTCCCAATGGGGAGGAATGATCAAGAGTTCATAATTTTTTCTCAAAATCAAAGTTATAGGATTGGGTTGAAACTACGATGGTTGTGTAGATCTCGTATTCTTGATTCCGACGTTGTGAACGGTTCGAAAAACTAATGTCATATGAGGAAGATATTGCATTTTGATAGAAATGCCAAACAGGTAAAATTACAACAGTTTGACCAGGTTTGACTAGGATGCACAGTCAGCAAAGTGGATGTATAGTCTGCAAAAAAGAGAATATTCATTGGAATATTCCTTTCTCAGGACCAATTGATTGATGACAAGTGTTATGTTTCTATTTGTGGTACGGTTTGGAGGTTCCAATGAGAAGCTGCGTCGTGGCAAGCCATGAGGCCGCCACGTGGCCCTGAAGCCGCATGTTAAAATTTTGTTGAGGGTCCATAGGGCTTGATTCCCAGACCTCCTGCCGAGCACGCATAACCATTTACCATCTGTACTACACAAGTTACTTAACCATATACAGAGTCAGGTTTTATTTAATGTGTAATGCATTTAAGTTTGGGGGTTGGGGACCATCGGCGGTCCCCGCATTGTATTGTCACATGGAAACATTTAAACATTAATACCTCCACGCGATCAGTGCTAACGATGGCAACAACCATGGTTCCAAACATTTAAACCACAGTTATGGCATGAGTTCTGCTAACCATTATGATAACCCGCGGTTTGGGGGTGCGCATGTGGCCACCACCCAACCGCAACATTAAACGTGCAGTTTAAACATCGCAAAAGTTAGGGGCCATGCCTAAATTTGTGGGTAGCCGATTTTTAACTTCAATTAACTGGAGTTCTCCACTTTTAGTGGAGATTTCCTAGGAGATATTGGGCAAAAGTGTAGGAGGCCCAATTTTCGACCATTCTGAGTTAATGAAGAGTCATTTCTGACTAATTGGAGCATTCTGGAGCCATTGGTGTAGAGAAAACAACCATTAGAGCACTATAACTACATGTCATAGCAAAATTTTGATCATAATGAAAGATGGAAAATCCATTGGGAGCTGGACCAATAGATGTAGCCCAGGAAGGGTGAACTTCTTCATCATGCCTGCTCTGTAGAAATCATGTGGTGTATTATTTCTCTATTTTACACTATTATTCAGTGTTATTTATGCTTATTTTATGCTTATAATTCACTAAAAATTATCTACAAATCATGGAACATCTCCTCAATCCTTATGCAAACTAATGAACCAATTATGCACATGTTTTTAAAACTGAAATACACTTAGCACATCAAAACTAATACAATCATTTCACATCACTCCTACACCAAGGCAAGTGGTTCACTAGAGACCAAGTTCAGCAGAAGTTTCCTCATCTCATGGAGGAACTCAACTCAATGGGGACCATTGCTTCCTAAGGGGGGGAGGAATGATCTAGGAGGATATTGGTGGCAACCCGCATATTCCACTTGGGGCCCCATCATTGTTTCTTACAATTTTGCAGTTTCCTTAATTATAGCACAGTTTACTATTTTTAGCAGTTTTTCGAGTCCTAAACTATTGGAGCCGTTTTGAGGCCCTAAACGATGTTTTTTTGGCATCACTTATTCGGCTAATAGGATTTCATTCTAGAATTGATATTTTTAGTCAACATTTGTATTCCTTGGATAGATATTTCTAACGATGTATCATTTGTGTCAAACGGAGATAGTATGCAAAATTTACGACCCCGAGAAATTGATGTACCAATTTAACTTGATGGGGCCCATATTCTGGTGTTTCATCTCCTAGGGTTAGATTTTTGGATGTTTAGGGTTTTCGATTGTTTCTAAATAATATATAGGCCTTTGGCCTCATTGTAACACATAGTTCAGAGGCATGTAGCCACCACATCTCTTCTCAGAGAGAAGCTACCAGTGCCCTAGCTAGTTTATTTCCATTCTATCTGTAAACAGATTTCAGTTCTTTGATATTGATGAAATGAAGTGTAATTTCCACTACATTTTTATATTTATGGTTATATTTATATTATGTTTCGTTCCTGCATAAATCCGGATCACAATGTTGGAAGACAATGGGTTGAAGGATTTCATAGATAGTGATATTCCCAGACCTCCAGCAACAGATGCTCAAAATCATGATGCATGGAAGAATAATGTAGGAAAAGCGAGAAGGATTATGTTAGAAGGAGTTCAAGATCATATTGTCTCGAACCTCCATGGAAAGGAAACACCATATGCTATGTCGAAGGCCTTAACATATTTGTTTCAAAACAACAATTACCTCGGGAAGTTGGCACTGAAGGACAAGCTCATAAATATCAAGATGGATAATGACGACACGATAGAAAAATACTTGACGAAGTTCACTCAATGGTGAGATGAGCTTGGAAGTGTTCGTATGAGAATTTCTGAGGATGATCTAGTGAGCCTATCACTTTTAGGCCTTCCCAAGAGTTGGAACAACTACTAGGATTCATTGAATGGGAGGGAGAAGATACCATATTGGGAGAAATTGTGGTACGACTTGGTACAAGAAGAGATTCAGCGGAATGCCAGAGATGGATCCTCATCAAAGACTGATGATGAGGATAATTGTGCCTTGGTTGGAAAGGCAAAGAAAGGGAAATGGAAGGCATCCCCTTCTAAATCAAATTTTGGTCAGGAAGGTAAGAACAAATACTTTTCCATGATAAAAAAATTTCAGTGTCATGAGCTTGGACACTATGCTACAAAGTGTTTGCACAATAATACTGACAAGAAACCCTCAAGAGGAGTGTTAGGTGAAGTACTTGATTCACAGTTCAAGTTTGATTTCACTCTCATTGCATGCATGGTGTCATCGATGATGGGTTATGTGTCGTACTTGGATATTGGAGCTTCATTCCATATGACTGGAAACAAAGAATTATTTAGTAACTTGGAGGAGAAGGATCTCCATATGCACATCAAGATGGGAAATGACGGGAGGTATAACGTGATCGAGGTACAATTACCTTTCATAGGTATTTTGATACTCCTCTCACATTAAAATATGTCATGTATGTTCCTGGTTTAAAGAATAATTTAATTTTAGTTGCTATGTTGGAATATCATAGTTATGATGTGATATTTAGCAAATGAAAGGTGTTCCTTCGTCACAAAGCCATGGAAAAAGTGAAGAATATTGAGGTTCGAGTAAAGAACCTCTACAAATTAGATGTAGAAGATTGTGTTGCCTTAAGCACAAAAGCACAAATGGTGTAGAGACGAGACATCGGTGATTTATGGCATAGAATATTGGGCCATATACACCATGGTGCTTTGAAGATCATGTAGCATATTTCTATGGGACTTCCCAAGGGTGCACTTGAGCAATGAGATACATGCAAAGGGTGTACATTGAGGAAGTACACCAAATCCACCTTTCATGATAAGGAAATCCAAGAAAAGGTGATCCTTGAAAGAGTTCACTCATATGTGTGTGGATCATTCTTGACAGCCTCCAAAACAAAACACAGGTATTATGTGATTTTTGTAGATAATTTTTCACGCAAGTGTTGGATATTTTTCATGCAGAAGAAAGATCAGACGTTCTCAAAGTTTTGTGAGTTCAAAGCACTTATGGAGAAAGATATAGGGAAGAAGGTGAAAGCTCTCAAGAGCGACAACAATGGATAATATGTCTCGAATGAATTCAAGAAATTTTTTTCTTCAGAAGGAATTTGACCAGAATTGATAGCACCTCATAAACCACAGCAGAATGGGGTTGCAGAGAGGAAGAACGAAACTATTGTGGGAGTAGCACGAGCAATGTTGCATGATCAGGGCCTACCATTGCATATGTGGGTTGAAGCATGCAACACAAAAATATTTGTGCTAAACAGAAGTACTCTTCGAATAGATGGGATGAGTACACTAGAGGAAGCTTTTTTTGTTGAGATTGCAACAAGATGATGAGCTTAGTGAAAAGAGTCACCTTCACTAAGTGGGCCCGCAGGCTATTTTTGGCACAAGTCTATTTTTAGACATGTCGATCATATTCTATGAGTTGCAGGATTCTATTTGTGGATGGCTGGTCAAGTTGGAAAAAAATAGATGGACTTCTATTTTTAGACATATTGGGCGGAATCTATTTTTAGATTGCCATTCTAAAAATAGATATGTCAAATATTATTAGCTCTTAATAATATTTAGACTCTAAACATTATCTTATTCTCTTGGAGCACTTCAGTTAAGTGCACAGATGTGGCACAGGAGCTTACAGAAGGAATTACACTATTCTTGAGGGTTAAGTGGAGCTATTGCATGTTGACTTCAGTTAGAACTCATGTGACAGAGTTTGGTGGAGTTGATTGAGGAGTTAATGGAGTTGTGTTCAGTTTAACTGAGTTAGACATAGTTGAGCTAGTTGTATCTAGTCTAACCGATTGATACACTAGTGAGAGTGGTGTGAATTAATTATTAATTAATTCACTAATTAATCAACTAAAGAATACATCAGTTAACTTTAGTGCATGGACAGTTTCAGTGGAGACCAGTGGAGAGGTAGGTGAAAGGGTAAGTGTGACTATCAGTTGTGACTATACTGGTGCATGAGTTTGCATCACACATTGACGGAGATGCCAATCAGGATTGCGCAGTGCATACCAGGTGAGTTAGAGTTCATTCAGAGCCAATATTCAGCAGGGATTGTGCAGTAGAGGTAGGCTAACAGGTGGCGAAGATTGGAGCATGTGTTTTGCTAGATCGGACCTTATTAGTGTGTAGAAATTGGAGATTGTACTGAGAGCTTGTGAGGAGCTTTGTATAATGATTGTTACATCATATCTATGACATATAATATACAGATAGTTGGGGGTTTTCAGCTTTAAGCTTTCCCATAAATATTGTGTTCATATGTGAGATCTTTTATGGTTTTAATCTGCGCATGCGATTGTTTTTATTTCCGCAATTAATGATCAATGGTAGAAGAGATTCGGTATTGTACATGAAGTTAAATTAGTGTGTGATCAGGAGAATATTGGTGAATAGCATATCAGTTATTAAAATTTCTACATGGTATCAGAGCGATATTGATCATTGAAGCAATTGCAAAACATTGAAGCGGTTGAGTTTTGAGCTAGTGGAATTCGAATTTGCGCGTGGTGAGCGCCGTGTTGAAGTTGAGATGTATTTCAACTGAGACGATTGGAGTATGCCCTGAGGGAAGCTCGAATATATTGCATGGAAGGACAGGATGGAGGTAGTGCTAGAGGATAATGGGTTGAAGGAGTTCATAGATGCAGAAATTCCAAAACCTGCTTCTAGCGATGCTACCGCACTTCACGCATGGAAAAAGAAGACAGCAAAATGTCGAAGGATTCTGTTGGAAGGTGTGAAGGATCACATAGTGTCCATACTTCATGGTAAAGCTTCTCCATTCTTTATGTGGAAAGATTTGACAAAATTTTTCCAAAGCAAGAGTGACCAGAGGCAGTTGGCACTCAAGGATAAGCTCAGGAATATAAAAATGGAGAAATGCGACAGTATGCCCAAGTACTCCCACGGTTCATCCAATGCAGATGAGCCGGGAAGTGTGGGGGTTACTGTAGATGACGAGGACTTGGTGAGCTTGGCTCTCCTTGGGCTTCCGAAGAGTTGGCATTCCTATCAAGACTCTGTCAATGGTCGGGAGAAATTGCCAGGATGGGAGCGACTTTGGTCTGATCTTGTGCAAGAGGAGATAAGGTGGAATACCAGGGACGGATCTTCATTGAAGAGTGCAGATGAAGAAAATTGTGCGTTGGTTGCCAAATCAAGGAAGGGGAAGAGCAAGAAGAATGCTTCTCAATCCGGTGCGAAAGGCAAGAAGCAGGACATGTCCAAGGTGAAGTGCTTTCATTATCACCAACACAGAGTCCATTACGCCACTAATTGTCCACAGAAGAAGAAAAATAAGCAGGTTGTTGGATCTGCAGCTGGAGAGGCCTTAGCCTTGTAGTTTGAGCTAGATTTTTCGCTGGTCGCATGCTTGGTCTCAAGTGTGATGGGTTCAATGTGGTTTCTTGACAGTGGTACGTCTTTTCATATGACTGGAGACAAAGATTTGTTTACTGATCTGGATGAGAAAGATCTTGGAGTGCACATCGAGATGGGAGATGATGGTAGATACAATGAAACCGGTATCAATACCATTTCCTTTGACAGAGATTTTGGTAAACCCTTCGTATTGAAGGAAGTGATGCATGTTCCAGGACTGAAGAAGAATCTGATCTCAGTGGCCATGTTAGAAGATAAGGGATATGATGTTGTCTTTAGCAAGAGAAAGGCTTTCCTGCTCAGTAAGGCAACTGGTGAAACCTGGAGGATAGGGGTTCGAGTTAAGAACCTTTATCAGTTGCAGGTAGATGGATGCACAGCAATGGCAGGCAAGGCAGAAGGAGTGGTGAGCCGGGATGAGGGCGAGCTGTGGCACAGGAGATTGGGCCACCTTCACCATGGAGCTTTGAAGATACTGTAACAGATTTCTACTGGGCTTCCCAAAGGTACACTTGCACAATCAGATCAGTGCAAGGGATGTACTTTGGGAAAATTTGTGAAAGCCACCTTTCACCAGAAGGATAGTCGCGCCACGACGATCCTTGAGAGAATTCACACAGATGTGTGTGGACCTTTCTTAGTAGCTTCGACAGCAAAGCATAGGTACTATGTGATATTTGTTGATGATTTTTCTCAAAAGTGTTGGATCTTCTTCATGCAGAAGAAGAGCAAGACATACTCAAAGTTCTGTGAGTTCAAGGCACTGGTTGAGAAATAATTTGGGAAGCAGGTGAACGCTCTTAGGAGCGACAATGGTGGTGAATTCATCTCTGGCGAATTCAAGGACTTTTGCAACGCAGAAGGAATTCGAAGAGAGCTCATAGCGCCTCATAACCCACAGCAGAATGGGGTCGTGGAGCGAAAGAACAGAACAATCGTGGGTGTTGTACAGGCGATGTTACATGATCAGGGCCTTCCCATACACTTGTGGGTTGAGCCATGCAATACTGCGGTTTATGTGCAAAACCATTGTCCTCACAGGATACTTGGCATGAGTACACCCGAGGAGACATTTTCTGGTAAGAGGCCTGATATTTTTTATTTGAGGATTTTTCGTTCACCTGTTTACATTCATGTGATAAAGGATGCCAAGAAGAAGCTGGAGCAGACCGCAGAGGTTGGGATATTTGTGGGGTACACTGATACGCCCCACAACTATCGTGTGTATTTTCCAAACAGTCGCAAGACTGTTGTGCGACGAGATATCAAATATCATGAGGAGAAAGCCATGAAGTGTTTGCTTGAGAGGGAGCCACACTTGCATGCAGATGAGGAGCTATTAGTTCCTAAGGATGAGTCTCAGGATGTGGATCAGCCACAAGATGAGGTTCATGGAGTGGAAGAGACCACCTGCGTGGGCCGCCAACCATCGTAGAGGGGCGAAGCGCACTACGTAAGCTGAGCGACTAGCCCAAGATGCAGAAGAAGGTCAGTAGGAGCATCTACATCAAGCAAAGGCGTACGCAGACAACACCGATCTAGACACTAGATACATGGTTTCATGAGTCAATGGTCAGTGATTGCAGCCATCCTCTTTTCGACGAAGCTATGGAGGATTCCGCATGGGTAGATGCCATGGTGGAAGAGTATGATTCGACGGTCAGAAACAGGCATGGGAGATTGTCCCAAGGCCTAAGGTTGATAAATCGTTGGTAGGTTCAAGATGGATCTACAAAGTGAAGTAGGCAGCTGACGGGAGTGTGGAGAAGTACAAGGCAAGATTTGTTGCCCGAGGCTTTTCACAGATTGAGGGGATCGATTATGAGGAGACCCTTGCACCTATCGCAAGGTATTCTTCCATACGGACAATTCTTGCTCTCGCAGCGCAGATGGGGTGGCACATTCATCAGATGGATGTGAAGACTACGTTCCTCAACGGAGTCATTGAGGAGGAGGTGTACATAGAGAAGCCCGAAGGTTTCAAGATCTTCAGCAGTGATTCGCATGTGTGCAGGCTCAAGAGAGCACTGTATGGGTTGAAAGAAGGACCTCGTGCTTGGTACACATGGATAGACAGTTATTTCACCGGACTTGGATTCTCCAAGAGTGAGGCGGATCCTAACCTATACCAAATTGTGGTGGAGGGTAAGCTTTGACGATCATCAGATTCTCTTTAACAAGATGATTTGATACCAACCTAAGGATGAACAAGCTGCAGTTGATACTCTCATGCAAGGCCGATCTTGCAAAAGAGTTTGAGATGAAGGACTTGGGCCTCCTTCATTATTTCCTGGGATTGGAAATTTGGCAGCGCAGTGATGGACTGTTTGTTTCTCAAGGCAAGCATGCCCGGGAGATACTAGAGATGTTCAAGATGCATGGCTGCAAGCCTATTGATACTCCTCTTCCTAGTGGTTGGAGGAAGGAGGATGCTACATCAGCGGATGTAGTGGATGCCACTGTTTACCAACAATTGGTGGGGTCGCTCATGTATCTGGTCAATACACGACTCGACATATGCTACGCAGTTAACTAGCTTTCACAAGCTATGGTTAAGCCTACCAAGCTCTTTTAGAAGGCAAGGAAGCATGTATTGAGATATCTCAGAGGCACATCGGGATATGGAATTTGGTACAGACAATCGGATGAGGTGAAGCTGTGTGGCTTCACGGATGCAGATTGGGCAGGGAGCCCAACTACGTAAAAGAGCACATCCGGAGGGATTTTCACACATCGTGCTCAGCTTGGTACAACAGAAGAAGAGATCCATGGCACGCGCCTGCCAGGAGGCCGAGTATGCCATGCCTGGCTGCATGCAAGGCTATATGGATGAGGAAGATCCTGGTCGGGTTGTTCGGTTCACACTCGGATCCTACTGTGATTTATTGTGATAATTAGAGTTGCATCAAAATCTCGGTTAATCCAGTATTTCATGATAGATCTAAACACATTGACATCTGGTATCATCATATTAGAGATTGTGTGCAGCGGAAGATCATGTTACTTTCATACATTCCCACGGAGGATCAGGATGCTAATATCTTGACGAAGGCGCTCACCAGGAGCAAATTCGAATATCACAGAGGCAAGATAGGGGTGGAAAATAATCCTTATATTTTTGAGAGGGAGTGTTGATATTGCAACAAGATGATGAACTTAGTCGAAAGAAGTCTCCTTCACTAAGTGGGCCCGCAGGCTATTTTTGGCGCAAAGTCTATTTTTAGACTATGTATATTTTTTGACATGTCGATCATATTCTATGAGTTGAAGGATGCTATTTGTGGATGGTTGGTCAAGTCGGAAAAAATATATGGACTTCTATTTTTAGACATATTGGGAAGAATCTATTTTTAGATTGCCAGTTTGAAAATAGATATGTCGAATATTATTAGCTCTTAATAATATTTGGACTCTAAACATTATCTTATTCTCTTGGAGCACTTCAGTTAAGTGCACAGATGTGGCACAACAGCTGACAAAAGGAATTACTCTATTCCTGAGGGTTTACTGGAGCTAATGCATGAGGACTTCAGTTAGAACTCATGTGACAGATTTTGGTGGAGTTGATTGAGGAAGTTAATGGAGTTGTGTTCAGTTTAACTGAGTTAAACATAGTTGAGCTAGTTGTATCTATTCTAACTGATTGATACACTAGTGAGAGTGGTGTGAATTAATTATTAATTAATTCACTAACTATTAACTCATTAATCAACTAAAGAATACATCAGTTAACTTCAGTGCATGGACAGTTTCAGTGGAGACCAGTGGAGAGATAGGTGAAAGAGCAGTGTGACTATCAGTTGTGACTATATTGGTGCATGAGTTTGCACCACACATTGATGGAGATGACAATGAGGATTTCGTAGTGCATACCAGGTGGATTCGAGTTCATTCAGAGCCAATATTCAGAAGGGATTACGTAGTATAGGCAGGCTAATAGGTGGCGAAGATTGGAGCATGTGTTTTGCTAGATCGGACCTGATTAGTGTGTAGAAATTGGAGATTGTACTGAGAGCTTGTGAGGAGATTTGTATAATGATTGTTACATGATCTCTATGACATATAATATACAGATATTTGGGGGTTTTCAGCTTTAAGCTTTCCCATAAAATACTATGTTCATATGTGTGAATGTTTATGGTTTTAATGTGCGCATGAGATTGTTTTTATTTCCTCAATTAATGATCAATGGTAGAAGAGATTCTGTATTGTACATGAAGTTAAAATAGTGTGTGCTCAGGAGAATCCCGGTGAATAATATATCAGTTATTCAAATTTCTACATTTTTCAGGCAAGAAACCAGATGTGGCACATTTTAAATTTTTTGGTTCATCATTTTATTGCCATGTAACAAAAGATGCCATGAAGAATCTAGATCCAACAACTGAGTTGGGAATTTTTGTGGGGTACACTGATGCACCTCACAACTATCAAGTGTACTTTCCAGCACACAGGATGACAGTGGTCAGAAGAGACGTGAAATTCTATGAAGAGAATGCCATGCGAATTTCCCTTGAGAGGGAGCTTCAGTTGCATGAATTTGAGAAGCTCTTAGCTCCAAAAGAAGAACCTCAAAATGTGGAGTAGCCACAAGAAGAGGAATAAAGAGTGGAAGCACCCACTCATGCAGAGACATCCCGAGATGGAAATAAGCACACTAGAGAGGTTGACGGGTTGGTGCTTGATGCTGGAGAGAATGTGGGATCACCCACATCACATCACAGACAAAGAATGTCTTCAAAGCGGTACACTAGATACATGGATCTTATGAGTGAGACTGTATAGATAGGGCCATCCTCTTTCGAGGAAGTAGTGAAACAACCAGTTTAAGTTGATGTCATGGTTGAGGAGTATGTATCCATCATCATAAATAGTGCATGGGAAGTTGTCCCAATACCGGAGGGGAAGTTAGCTGTAGGATCCAGGTGGATCTACAAGGTGAAGCAGGAAACATATGAGAGCATGGAGAAACACAAGGCCATATTTGTGGTAAGAGGGTTCTCTCAAATGGAGGGGATTGATTATGAGGAGACCTTTGCACTAGTTGCATGGTACTCATCAATCAAATCCATCCTTGCACTTTCAGTGCAAATGGGATGGAAGCTACATCAGATGGATGTAATGAAAACCTTCCTCAACGGTGTTATTGAGGAAGAGGTGTACATTGAGCAACTAGAAGGTTTAAAACCTTTGAAAGAAAGTCGCTTTTGTGCAAACTCGAGAGAGTGTCATATGGACTAAAACAAGCACCCCATGCTTGGTACACCAGGATCAACGATTACTTCAACGGGTTGGGCTTCACCACAAGTGAAGCATATGTGAACCTTTACCATATTGTGGTATAAGGTAAACTTTTGATCATTGTACTTTATGTCGATGATTTGATACTAACAGGTCATGAGCAGCTCATCAAGTCTTGCAAAGAGGATCTTGCAAGAGAATTTGAGATGAATACTATGGGGCTCTTACATTATTTCCTAGGATTGGAAATTTTCCAAAGAGATGGGGAGATATTTGTATATTAGGGCAAGTATGCCAACACAATTTTGAAGAATATCCACATGGAGGGAAAAAAATCAAAGGATAGTCCTCTAGTATGAAACTAGAGGAAGGAGGATGCTACTTCAGGCGAAGTAGTAGATGCTACCATCTACATGAAGTTGTGAGTTCACTCATGTATTTGGTGAACACATGACGAGACATATTTTATGTGGTTAACCAACTTAGTCAAGCTATGGTTAAGCCTACCAAGCTCTTTTGGAAGGGAGGCAAGCATGTGTTGAGATATCTCAAAGGCACTATAGAGTTTGGGCTATGGTACAGATGAACAAAAGGAGTGAAGCTTCAAGGATTCACGGATGCAAATTGGGCACAAATTACATGCAACAGGAAATATCACATTAGGGTGCATCTTCAACATTGGCTCACCAAAAATTTCTTGGTATAACAGGAAGTAGATATCAGTTGCACTCAGTTCAACAGAGGCAAAGTACATGGTTGCTAGTCAAGTAGCATGTGAGGCCATCTAGATGAGGAAGATACTTGTTGGATTGTTTGGTCAACAGATGGATCCGACGGTGATTTATTGTGATAACTAGAGTTGCATCAAACTATCAGTTATTCCATTTTTCCATGACAGGTCTAAGCATATTGATATCTTGTATCACCATATCAGAGATTGTGTGCAGAGGAGGATTATTTCATTAGAGTAGATTCCCACACACGAGCATGATGCAGACATATTGATGAAGGCACTGTCAAGAGGAAAATTCGAGTTCCATAGAGGCATGATTGGGGTAGAAAAAAATCCATTTCTTTTTGAGAGGGAGTGTTGAAATTGGAAACAAGAAGAGGCTTCTAATTTAATTTCCCCTTAATTAAATTACAAGGAAATTTTAATTCCACATCACATCACAACTTGTATGAGTTAACTGAGTTGGGAAGACTTAGTTAGCTCAGTCAATTTGAGTTTGAGGTAAAACTGGAGGCATGTAGAGTTCACTCTAAGTTTTAGGGGGTTCAGTTGCAGTTTATTTTGAGTTGTAATTGTTTAACTTAATTATTTGAGTTAAAATAAGTTTAACTAGTTCTAACTGATGGAGGAGCTAGTGAGAGGTCCAGTAAATTAAATTTGATTTAATTCACATGTAGTGATCAATCATATAATTGAATATTTGCTAAAAATAGTTGTTTCATGTTAGTTCTAAGGAAGACCTAGTTTATATTGGAGTTAAAGGGAAGTATACTATCAGTTGTATAATTAGAAAATTGTACGGGTCATGCATGAGGTTAGCAGGATGCCTTAGATGTATTTTGCAATCAATTATTGGGAATTTCCTAATTAATAGGTGCTCAATTTCCCTAGGGATTGCACAAGAAAGGCTAAGCATCAAAAGGAAATAAAATGGCTAAGTATTGGACCAAACTTGCTTGGATTAGAGTAAGACAATAAGAGATAGTGCAGAGAGCTCTCAAGCCTGAGAGAAGCATTGTATTGTCTCATATTATTGACTTATTGCAATATACGGATAGCGAGGTTTTTAGTTGAGGCTTTCCTCGGACAAATCTTTGTGTTGTGCAATTGAAATTATTTCTCTTTATTGTTCATATTATTATGCGATCATAATAGGTTTTCGCAATTTGTAGAATAGATTCAAGTATTTTGTATTAGCATATTATAATATTAATTTAATATATGTGGATTTTCTTCAAGATTCAACAAAAATATATGAACTTATGAGACACAGTTGGATGGTTGGTCAAGTAGCCAAGGCATAGAATAATATGATCCCTTTTCTCCCCGAGAAGGGATAACGATAGATACCCAACAAGAAAGGAAATCATTCATGAATGAAAGCAAGGTTTCAAATCTAGTTATGACACAGATCATTAATGTTTGGCTCCTGGAGTGCACTAATAGAAGTGTTCGGCTCCCTGAGTGATCATGGGATGGTCTGGATCCTTAATCTATTCTCTCATTTCTATTGTGGGATCCTTCTGGTACAAAAGTCTATTAAGTCTAAGGATATAATAACGGTTTAGGAGGTGTAAAACCCAAATCATATAGTTCTAGGAAGAACCATACACACTGCGCCAACAATAGATAAGCAGTAATGAAAAAGACAACCATCCATTCGATGCTAGTTCGCAAGCAAGTGATTGTAGGCAATGTCATAGATGTTAGGGTTCATCAATGTGGAGATTTTAAAGGTAATTCAAGTCGAATCCACAAAGATAATCAGACATTACTTTATAGAAGGGGAACTCTTTCCAGAGTTCAAGTCAAAATACTACATGCACGAGATATAGTTCAACTTGGAGCTGAATAAGAAAGAGGTCACTAAACACAGCAAGGTGCCAACACTTCTTCATTTGTCTACTTGCCAACACTTCTTCATTTTCCTACTTGCGGAATAATTTTCAGGTCAGTCTTTTGGTATTGTGCACTATATGTCCTTTTACAAAATCTAACCAAAAAATGGCCCATCATTTGTAAATATCTCAAGTACAATAACGACCGCATAGAAATTATTGATATATGTCTAACAATATTTAGTGGGGTTCATGGCCTTGTTATCGAGAGCATATAATGTCAAGTAACCAGATCCTGACTACAGAAAAGGAACCACCATCCACAATTAAGTAACGAGAGCCTGCCTGCAGAAAAGGAACCACTGAAATGCAAAAAGCAAGTTTTTGAAACACACATGGACTTGAGCAACGTTCGTGAACCTAAAAAATAGTGTTCCTTGTTTCTATCCCCTGTACCTACTTCTGTTTTCTTTTGTCTCCTTTACCAATAGGTAACTTAGCCTGCCCATCTCAGTAATACACAAAAAATAGCTACACGCGGAGGACTGTCAAGAAGTAACATGTCCAATAACATGTACTAAATGTGGAGGAGTAGTAGGATTGTCGTGAAGTAACATGTGTCATCAATGGCATCTAAAATCAGGCTAAAACAATTTGGATATAAATAAGTTTTCACAACATAAAAAAAATTTGGATATAAATAAGTTGTCACAACATACAACATTCCTAGACTTTGGATAAATATAACTTATCACAATATTTCACATTGGGGTGAGCAAAGCCTGTAATAAGGGGTCAATTTCCTTCCAGCCGGAAACTTTCATTAAAATTTGGATGAATAACCATTTCCACTATAAAACTTTGGTTAAACAGTAATAAAGACAAAAAAAAATTAGTCAACGACACAATTAATTTCTCGTCAACAATATACTGATCGCTATAGTCCAATATATTGATCGCTATAGTCCTACTGAAAGCAAAGACTAATAAAATGAGAGAAAAATTTTAGTTCAAAACTTAAATGTATTTATTAACTTAAAAAATATTGGCAAAATATCATGTTATTATAATAATAAAAAAATATAATAATGTATTTATTTAAATTTTAAAATTAAATAATTTATTTATATTTAAAAAATCGAAATATACTTATATCTATTTCTATTATTATAGAAATTTTCTTTAGTTTGATCATAGAAACAAGATTTTGAAGAATCAAACTTCGATTCTTTCTCCTCTCTTAATGTCCCATAAACCACATTGGTTTTAACGGACCATAACCACCACCATCATCATCATCATTTTATTTATATAATTGAAATAATATATACTTTTGTGTGAGATTACGGTTATAAAATACTAAAAATGATAATATGTGTATCATATTAATATTAAATGTTATAAAAGAGTATATGATTATATTGAAAGTAGTTTTAATGGATGATCGGAAAAAAGATTAGATTTTTTACAAATAGAATGGCCTTGAATGGTCACAAGAAAGACTCGTTTTTTGGTAAATATTTTTTTCTCGTTTTGGAATAACACTTAAACCCATTCGGTAAGAAATATTATTTATCTAGGTAAGAAAAAAAGGTAATTATCTGAAATTGCATTTTTCAAGAATTCAAGTTTAAATTTAAATTTTCTAATTTTTTTTTCAAGATTGGAATTCATAGATAGTGATATTCCTATACCTGCACTAATAGATTCTCAAAATCATGATGCATGGAAGAAGAATATAGGAAAGGCAAGAAGGATTCTATTAGAAGGAGTTCAAGATCATATTGTCTCAAACCTCCATGGAAAGGAAACTCCATATGCTATGTCGAAGGCCTTAACGTATTTGTTTCAGAACAACAACGACCATGGGAAGTCGGCGATGAAGGACAAGCTCAGAAATATCAAGATGGATAACGTCAATATGATACCAAAATACTTGACGAAGTTCACTCAATGGTGACATGAGCTTGGAAGTGTTGGTATGAGAGATTTTGAGGATGATCTGGCGAGCCTATCACTTTTAGGCCTTCCCAAGAGTTGGAACAACTACTAGGATTCATTGAATGGGAGGGAGAAGATACCATAGTAGGAGCGATTGTGGTACGACTTGGTACAAGAAGAGATTCAATGGAATACCAGAGATGGATCCTCATCAAAGACTGATGATTAGGATAATTGTGCCTTGGTTGGAAAGGAAATGAAAGGGAAATGGAAGGCATCCCATTCCAAACCAGATTTTGGTTAGGAAGGCAAGAATAAAGACTTGTCCATGATAAAAAAAATTCAGTGTCATGAGCTTGGAGACTATGCTACAAAGTGTTTGCACAATAATATTGACAAGAAGCCCTCAGGAGGAGCATTAGGTGAAGTACTTGATTCACAGTTCAAGTTTGATTTCACTCTCATTGCATGCATGGTGTCATCGATGATGGGTTATGTGTGGTACCTGGATATTGGAGCTTCATTCCATATGACCAGAAACAAAGAATTCTTTAGTAACTTGGAGGAGAAGAATCTCCATATGAACATCGAGATGGGAAATGACGGGAGGTATAATGTGATTGAGGTATAATTACCTTTCATGGGGAGTCTGATAATCCACTTACATTAAAATATGTCATGTATGCTCCTGGTTTAAAGAATAATTTAGTTTCAGTTGCTATGCTGGAAGACCGTGGTTATGATGTGATATTTAGAAAATGAAAGGTGTTCCTTTGTCACAAAGCCATGGGAAAAGTTAAGAATATTGGGGTTCGAGTAAAGAACCTCTACAAATTAGATGTAGAAGATTATGTTGCCTTGAGAACAAAAGCACAAAAGGTGTAGAGACGAGACATCGGTGATTTATGGCATATAATATTGGGCCATATACACCATGGTGCTTTGAAGATCATGTAGCATATTTCTATGAGACTTCCCAAGGGTCCACTTGAGCAGGGAGATACATGCAAAGGGTTTACATTGAGGAATTACACCAAATCCACCTTTCATGATAAGGAAATACAAGAAAAGGTGATCCTTGAAAGAGTTCACTCATATGTGTGTGGACCGTTCTTGACAGCCTCCACAACAAAACACATGTATTATGTGATTTTTGTAGATGATTTTTCATGCAAGTGTTGGATATTTTTCATGCAGAAAAAATATCAGACGTTCTCAAAGTTTTGTGAGTTCAAAGCACTTATGGAGAAAGATACAGGGAAGAAGGTGAAAGCTCTCAGGAGCGACAACGATGGATAATATGTCTCGAATGAATTCAAGAAATTTTTTTCTTCAGAAGGAATTTGACCAGAATTGATAGCACCTCATAAACCACAGCAACATGGGGTTGCTGAGAGGAAGAACAGAACTATTGTGGGAGCAGCACGAGCAATGTTGCATGATCAGGGCCTACCATTTCATATGTGGGTTGAAGCATGCAACACAAAAATATTTTTGCAAAACAGAAGTTCTCTTCAAATACTTGAGATGAGTACACCAGAGGAAGCTTTTTTCAGGTAAGAAACTAGATGTGGCGCATTTTAAAATTTTTGGTTCATCATTTTATTGCCATGTAACAAAAGATGCCATGAAGAAGCCAAATCCAACAACTGAGTTTGGAATATTTGTGGGGTACACTTATGCACCTCACAACTATCAAGTGTACTTGCCAGCACACAGGATGATGGTGGTCAGAAGAGATGTGAAATTCGATGAAGAGAATACCATGTGAATTTCCCTTGAAAGGGAGCTTCAGTTGCATGAATTTGAGAAGATCTTAGCTCCAAAAAGAAGAACCTAAAGATGTGGAGTAGCCACAAGCAGAGGAACAAAGAGTGGAACCACCCACTCATGTAGAGAGATCCTGAGATGGAAAGAAGCGCACTAGAGAGGATGACAAGTTGGTTCTTGAAGCTAGAGAGAATGTGGGATCACCCACATCACATCGCATACAAAGAAGGTCTTCAGAGCCATTAACTAGCTACATGGATATTATGAGCGAGACTATATATATAAGGCCATCCTCTTTCAAGGAAGTAGTGCAACAACTAGTTTGGGTTGATGTCATGGTTGAGGAGTATGAATCCATCATCATAAAGAGTGCATGGGAAGTTGTCCCAAGACTGGAGGGTAAGTTAGCTGTAGGATCCAAGTGGGTCTATAAGGTGAATCAAGAAACATATGAGAGTGTGGAGAAACACAAGGCCATATTTGTGGTCAGAGGGTTCTCTCAAGTGGAGGGGATGTATTATGAGGAGACCTTTGCGCTAGTGGTAAGGTACTCGTCAATCAGATCAATCCTTTCACTTTCAGTGCAAATGGGATGGAAGCTACATCAGATGGATTTAAAGACAACCTTCCTCAATGGTGTTATTGAGGAAGAGGTGTACATTGAGATACCAGAAGGTTTAAAACCTTCGACAAAGAGTCGCATGTGTGCAAACTTGAGAGAGCGTTGTATGGACTAAAACAAGCACCCCATGCTTGGGACACCAGGATCAATGACTACTTCACCGGGTTGGGCTTCAGCACAAGTGAAGCATATGTGAACCTTTACCATATTGTGGTAGAAGGTAAGATTTTGATCATTGTACTTTATTTTGATGATTTGATACTGACAGGCCATGAGCAGCTCATCAAGTCTTGCAAAGAGGATCCTGCATGAGAATTTGAGATGAAGAATATGGGGCTCTTACAATATTTCCTAGGATTGGAATTTTTCCAAAGAGATGGGGAGCTATTTGTATATTACGGAAAGTATGCCAACGCAATTCTGAATAATATCAACATGGAGGGAAAAAAAACGAAGTATAATCCTCTAGTAGGAAACTAAAGGAAGGATGATGCTACTTCAGGAAAAGTAGTAGATGCTACCATCTACAAGAAGTTGTGGCTTCACTCATGTATTTGGTGAACACATGACGAGACATATGCTATGCGGTTAACCAAATTATTCAAGCTATGGTTAAGCCTACCAAGCTCTTTTGGAAGGGAGGCAAGCATGTGTTGAGATATCTCAGAGGCACTACAGAGTTTCAACTATGGTATAGAAGAACAAAGGGAATGAAGCTTCAAGTATTCATGGATGAAAATTGGGCACAAATTCCATCCAACAGAAAGATCATATTAGGGCACATCTTCAGCATTGGCTCACCAACAGTTTCTTGGTATAGCAGGAAGTATATATCAGTTGCACTCAGTTCAACAGAGGCAAATTACATGGTTTCTAGTCAAGAAACATGTGAGGCCATTTGGATGAGGAAGATATTTGTTAGTTTGTTTGGTCAACAGATGGATCCGACGGTGATTTATTGTGATAACCAGAGTATCATCAAACTCTCAGTTAATCCACTTTTCCATGATAGGTCCAAGCATATTGATATTTGGTATCACCATCTCAGAGATTGTGTGCAGAGGAGGATTATTTCATTAGAGTACATTCCCACAGAGGAGCATGATGCAAACATCTTGACGAAGGCACTATCAAGAGGAAAATTCGAGTTCCACAGAGGCATGATTGGGGTAGCAGAAAATCCATTTCTTGCTGAGAGGGAGTGTTGAAATTGGAAACAAGAAGAGGCTTCTAATTTAATTTCCCCTTGATTAAATTAAAAGGAAATTTTAATTCCACATCACATCACAACTTGTACGAGTTAATTGAGTTGGGAAGACTTAGTTAGCTTAGTCAATTAGAGTTTGAGGTCAAACTGGAGGCATGTAGAGTTCACTCTAAGTTTTAGGGGGTCTAGTTGTAGTTTATTTTGATTTTTAATTGTTTAACTTAATTATTTGAGTTAAAATAATTTTAACTAGTTCTAACTAATGGAGGAGCTAGTGAGAGGTCCAGTAAATTAAATTTGATTTAATTCACATGTAGTGATCAATTAGATAACTGAATATTCGCTAATAGTAGTTGTTTCATGTCAGTTATAAGGAAGACCTAGTTGAGATTAGAGTTAAAGGGAAGTATACTATCAATTGTATAATTAGAAAATTGTACGGTTCATGCATGAGGTCAACAGGATGCCATGGATGTATTGTGCAATCAATTATTGGGAATTTCCTAATTAATATGTGCTCAATTTCCCTAGGGACTGCACAAGAAAGGTTGAGCATCCAAAGGCAATAAATTGGTTAAGAATTGGACCAAACTTTCTTGGATTAGAGTGAGACAATAAGAGATAGTGCAGAGAGCTCTCAAGCCTCAGAGAAGCATTGTATTGTTTCATATTCTTGACTTAATGCAATATACAGATAACGAGGTTTTTAGTTGAGGCTTTCCCCAAATAAATATTTTTGTTGTGTGATTGAAGTTCTTTCTCTTTATTGTTCATATCATTATGCGAACGTAATAGGTTTTCGCAATTTGTAGAATAGATTCAAGTATTTTTTTTTAGCATATTATAATATCAGTTCAATCTATGTGGATTTTCTACAAGAGTCAACAAAATATATGAACTTATGAGACACAATTGGATGCTTGTTAGAGTTGCCAAGGCAAAGAATAATATGATCCATTTTCTCCCCTACAAGGGCTAACGATACATACCCAACAGGAAAGGCAATCAATCATGAATGAAAGCAAGGTTTCAAATCTAGCTATGACACAGATCATTAGTGTTTGATTCCCGAAGTGCACTAATAGGAGTGTTTGGCTCCCTGAGTGATCATGCGATGGTCTGGATCCTTAATATATTCTCTCATTTCTATTGTGGCATCCTTCAGGTATAGAAGTCTATTAATTCTTAGGGTATAATAATGGTTTAGGAGGCGTAGAACCCAATTCCTATAGTTCGAGAAATAACCATACACGTTGCACCAACAATAGATAAGCAGTAATGAGGAATACAACCATCCATTCGACGCTAGTTCGCAAGCAAGTGATTTTTGGCAATGCCATAGATGTTAGGGTTCATCAATGTGGAGATTTGAAAGGTAATTCAAGTCAAATCCAAAGAGATAATAAGACATTACTTTACAGATGGGGAAATCTTCCCAGAGTTCAAGCTGGAATACTACATGCACGAGATACAATTCAACTTGGAGCTGAATAAGAAAGAGGTCACTAAATACAGCAAGGTGCCAACACTTCTTCATTTGTCTACTTGCCAACACTTCTTCATTTTCCTACTTGAGGAATAATTTTCAGGTCAGTCTTTTGGTATTGTGCACAATATTTCCTTTTACAACATCCAGGATCAGAATAGGAAAAAAAAGGGCCCATCATTTGTAAATATCACAAGTACAAAAATGACCCCATATAAATTATTGATATATGTCTAACAATATTTAGTGGGGTTCATGGCCTTGCTACCAAGAGCATCCAATGTCAAGTAACCAAATCCTGACTACAAAAAAGGAACCACCATCTGAAATTAAGTAATGAGAGCCTGCCTGTAGAAAAGGAACTGTTGAAATGTAGAAAGCAAGTTTTTGAAACACACCTGGACCTGAGCGATGTTCGTGAACCTCAAAAATAGCGTTCCTTGTTTCTATCCCATGTACCTGCTTCTGTTTGATTTTGTCTCCTTTACTAGCAGGCAACTTAGTCTGCCCATCTTAGTAATACACAAAAAATAGCTACACGCGGAGGATTGTCAAGAAGTAACATGTCCAATAACATCTACTAAATGTGGAGTATTAGGATTGTCGTGAAGTAACATGTGTCATCAATGGCATCTGAAATTAGGCTAAAAGAATTTGGATATAAATAAGTTTTCACAACATATAAAAACTTTGGATATAAATAAGTTGTCACAACATACAAAATTCCTGAACTTTGGATAAATATAACTTGTCATAATATTTCACATTGGGGTGAGCGAAGCCTATAATAAGGGGTCAATTTCCTTCCAGCCATAAACTTTCGTTAAAATTTGGATGAATAACCATTGCCGCTATAAAAATTTGGTTAAACAGTAATAAAGCCAAAAAATAATCAGTCAACGACTCAATTAATTGCTCGTCAACAATATGTTGATCACTATAGTCCAATCTATTGATCGCTATAGTCCTACTGAAAGCAAAGACTAATAAAATGAGAGAAAAAGTTTAGTTCAAAACTTAAATGTATTTATTAATTAAAAAAAAATTAGCAAAATATCATGTTATTATAATATAAAAAAATTTAATAATATATTTATTTAAATTTTAAAATTAAATAATTTATTTATATTTAAAAAATCAAAATATACTTATATCAATTTCTATTATTATAGAAATTTTCTTCTCTTTGATCATAGAAACAAGATTTTATTGGTTTTAACGGACCGTAACCACCATCATCATCATCATCATTTTATTTATATAATTGAAATAATATATACTTTTGTGTGAGATTATGGTTATAAAATACTAAAAATGATAATATGTGTATCATATTAATATTAAATGTTATAAAAGAGTATATGATTATATTGAAAGTAGTTTTAATGGATGATCGGAAAAAAGCTTCTAGATTTTCTACAAATAGAATGGTCTTGAATGGTAACAAGAAAGACTCATTTTTTGGTAAATATTTTTTTCTCGTTTTGGAATGAGACTTAAATCCATTAGGTAAGAAATATTCTTTGTCTAGGTAAGAAAAAAAGGTAATTATCTGAAATTTCACTTTTCATGAATGCAAATTTAAATTTAAATTTTCTAATTTTTTTTTTTTCAAGAATGGAATTCATAGATAGTGATATTCCCATACCTGCAACAATAGATGCTCAAAATCATGATGCATGGAAGAAGAATGTAAGGAAGGTGAGAAGGATTTTGTTAGAAGGAGTTCAAGATCATATTGTCTTGAACCTCCATGGAAAGGAAACTCCATATGCTATGTCAAAGGCCTTAACATATTTGTTTCAGAACAACAACGACCATGGGAAGTCGGTGCTGAAGGACAAGCTCAGAAATATCAAGATGGATAACGACAACACGATACCAAAATACTTGAATAAGTTCACTCAATTGCGATATTAGCTTGGAAGTGTTGGTATGAGAGTTTCTGAGGATGATTTGGTGATCCTATCACTTCTAGGCCTTCCAAAGAGTTGGAACAACTACTAGGATTCATTGAATGGGAGGGAGAAGATACCATAGTGGGAGCGATTGTGGTATGACTTGGTACAAGAAGAGATTCAGCAGAATACCAGAGATGGATCCTCATCAAAGACTGATGATGAGGATAATTGTGCCTTGGTTGGAAAGGCAATGAAAGGGAAATGGAAGGCATCCCATTCCAAATCAGATTTTGGTTAGGAAGTCAAGAAGAAAGACTTGTCCATGATAAAAAAAATTTAGTGTCATGAGCTTGGAGACTATGCTACAAAGTGTTTGCACAATAATATTGACAAGAAGCCCTCAAGAGGAGCATTAGGTGAAGTACTTGATTCACAGTTCAAGTTTGATTTCACTCTCATCGCATGCATGGTGTCATCGATGATGGGTTATGTGTGGTACTTGGATAATGGAGCTTCATTCCATATGACTAGAAACAAATAATTCTTCAGTAACTTGGAGGAGAAGAATCTCCATATGCACATCGAGATGGGAAATGACAGGAGGTATAACGTGATCAAGGTACAATTACCTTTCTTAGGTATTCTGATACTCCTCTCACATTAAAATATGTCATGTATGTTCCTGGTTTAAAGAATAATTTAGTTTCAGTTGCTATGTTGGAAGACTGTGCTTATGATGTGATATTTAGCAAATGAAAGGTGTTCCTTCGTCACAAAGCCACGGGAAAAGTGAAGAATATTGGGGTTAGAGTAAAGAACCTCTACAAATTAGATGTAAAAGATTGTGTTGCCTTGAGAACAAAAGCAAAGAAGGTGTAGAGACGAGACATCAGTGCTTTATGGCATATAATATTGGGCCATATACACCATGGTGCTTTGAAGATCATGTAGCATATTTCTACGGGACTTCCGAAGGGTGCACTTGAGCAGGGAGATACATGCAAAGGGTGTACATTGAGGAATTACACCAAATCCACCTTTCGTGATAAGGAAATCCTAGAAAAGATGATCCTTGAAAGAGTTCACTCATATGTGTGTGGACTGTTCTTGACAGCCTCCACAACAAAACACAGGTATTATGTGATTTTTGTAGATGATTTTTCACGCAAGTGTTGGATATTTTTCATGCAGAAGAAAGATTAGACATTCTCAAAGTTTTTTGAGTTCAATTCACTTATGTAGAAAGATATAGGAAAGAAGGTGAAAGCTATGAGGAGTGACAAAAATGGATAATATGTCTCGAATGAATTCAATAAATTTTTTGCTTCAGAAGGAACTTGACCAGAATTGATATCACCTCATAAACCACAGCAGAATGGGGTTGTTGAGAGGAAGAACAGAACTATTGTGGGAGCAGCACGAGCAATGTTGCATGATCAGGGCCTACCATTGCATATGTGGGTTGAAGCATGCAGCACATCAATATTTGTGCAGAACAGAAGTACTCTTCCAATACTTGGGATGAGTACACCAAAGGAAGCTTTTTTCAGGTAAGAGACCAGATGTGGCGCATTTTAAAATTTTTGGTTCTTCATTTTATTGCCATGTAACAAAAGATGTCATGAAGAAGCTAGATCTAATAACTGAGTTGGGAATATTTGTGGGGTACACTGATGCACCTCACAACTATCAAGTGTACTTACCAACACACAAGATGGTGGTGGTCAGAAGAGACATGAAATTCGATGAATAGAATACCATCTGAATTTCCCTTGCAAGGGAGCTTCAGTTGCATGAATTTGAGAAGCTCTTAATTCCAAAAAAAAGAACCTCAAGATGTGGAGTAGCCACATGCAGAGGAACAAAGAGTGGAACCACCCACTCATGCAAAGACATCCTGAGACGGAAAGAAGTGCACTCTAGAGGTTGACATGTTGGTGCTTGATGCTAGAGAGAATGTGGGATCACCCACATCACATCGCAAACAAATAAGGTATTCAGAGCAGTAAACTAGCTACATGGATCTTATGAGCGAGACTGTATAGATAGTGCCATCCTCTTTCAAGGAAGTAGTGCAACAACCATTTTGGGTTGATGTCATGGTTAAGGAGTATGAATCCATCATCATAAACAGTGCATGGGAATTTTTCCCAAGACCGGAGGGTAAGTCAACTGTAGGATCCACATGGATCTACAAGGTGAAGCAGGAAACATATGAGAGTGTGGAGAAACACAAGGCCATATTTGTGGTCAGAGGGTTCTCTCAAGTGGAGGGGATTGATTATGAGGAGACCTTTTCACTAGTCGCAAGGTACTCATAAATCAAATCCATCCTTGCACTTTCAGTGAAAATGGGATGGAAGCTACATTAGATGGATGTAAAGACAACCTTCCTCAATGGTGTTATTGAGGAAGAGGTGTACATTGAGCAACCAGAAGGTTTAAAACCTTCAACAAAGAGTCGCATATGTGCAAACTCGAGAGAGTGTTGTATGGACTAAAACAAGCACCCGATGCTTGGTACACCAGGATCAACGACTACTTCATCAGGTTGGGCTTCACCACAAGTGAAGAATATGTGAACCTTTACCATATTATGGTAGAAGGTCAAATTTTGATCATTTTACTTTATGTCAATGATTTGACACTGACAGGTCATGAGCAGCTCATCAAGTCTTGCAAAGAGGATCTTGCAAGATAATTTGAGATGAAGAATATGGGGCTCTTACATTATTTCCTGGGATTGGAAATTTTCCAAAGATATGGGAAGCTATTTTTATATTACAAGTATGCCAATGCAATTATGACGAATATCCACATGGAGGCAAAAAAATCAAAGGATAATCCTCTAGTAGGAAATTGGAGGAAGGAGGATGCTACTTCAGGAAAAGTAGTAGATGCTGCCATCTACAAGAAGTTGTGGGTTCACTCATGTTTTTCGTGAACACACGATGAGACATATTCTATGTGGTTAACCAACTTAGTCAAGATATGGTTAAGTCTACCAAGCTCTTTTGAAAGGGAGGCAAGCATGTGCTGAGATATCTCAGAGGCACTACAGAGTTTGGGCTATGGTATAGACGAACAAAGGGAGTGAAGCTTCAAGGATTCACGGATGCAAATTGGGCACAAATTCCATCCAACAGAAAGATCACATTAGGGTGCATCTTCAACATTGGCTCATTAACAGTTTCTTGGTATAGCAGGAAGTAGATTTCAGTTGCACTCAGTTCAGCATAGGCAGGGTACATGGTTTCTATTCAAGCAACATGTGAGGCCATCTAGATGAGGAACATACTTGTTGGTTTGTTTGGTCAACAGATGGATCTGACGATGATTTATTGTGATAACCAGAGTTGCATCAAACTCTCGGTTAATCCATTTTTCCATGATAGGTCCAAGCATATTGATATTTGGTATCACCATCTCAAAGATTGTGTCCAGAGGAGGATTATTTCATTAGATCACATTCCCACATAGGAGCATGATGCAGACATCTTGACGAAGACTTTCAAGAGGAAAATTCGAGTTCCATAGAGGCATGATTGCGGTAGCAGAAAATCCATTTCTTGTTGAGAGGGAGTGTTGAAATTGGAAACAAGAAGAGGCTTATAATTTAAATTCCCCTTAATTAAATTAGAACTAAATTTTAATTCCACATCACATCACAACTTGTGTGAGTTAACTGAGTTGGTAAGACTTATTTAGCTCAGTCAATTCGAGTTTGAGGTCAAACTAGAGGCATGTAGAGTTCACTCTAAGTTTTAGGTGGTCCAGTTGCAGTTTATTTTGAGTTGTAATTGTTTAACTTAATTATTTGAGTTAAAATAAGTTTAACTAGTTCTAACTGATGGAGGAGCTAGTGAGAGGTCCAGTAAATTAAATTTGATTTAATTCACATGTAGTGATCAATGAGATAACTAAATATTTGCTAAAAATATTCGTTTTATGTCAGTTATGAGGAAGACATGGTTGAGATTGGAGTTAAAGGGAATTAGTATACTATCAGTTGTATAATTAGAAAATTGTACGGTTCATGCATGAGGTCAACAGGATGCCCTGGATGTATTGTGCAATAAATTATTGGGAATTTCCTAATTAATAGGTGCTCAATTTCCCTAGGGATTGCACAAGAAAGGCTGAGCATCCAAAGGCAATAAATTGGTTAAGTATTGGACCAAACTTGCTTGGATTAGAGTGAGACAATAAAAGATAGTGCAGAGATCTCTCAAGCCTGAGAGAAGCATTGCATTGTTTCATATTCTTGAATTAATGCAATATGCAGATAATGAGGTTTTTAGTTGAGGATTCCCCCAGATAAATCTTTGTGTTGTGTGATTGAAGTTCTTTCTCTTTATTGTTCATATGATTATGTGATCGTAATAGGTTTTCGCAATTTGTAGAATAGATTCAAGTATTTTGTTTTAGCATATTATAATATCATTTCAATCTAAGTGGATTTTCTACAAGAGTCGAAAAAATATATGAACTTATGAGACACAGTTGGATGCCTGGTCGAGTTGCCAAGGCAAAGAATAATATGATCCCTTTTCTCATCGACAAGGGCTAATGATAAATACCCAAAAAGAAAGGCAATCAATCATGAATGAAAGCAAGGTTGCAAATCTAGCTATGACACAGATCATTAGTGTTTGACTCTCAAAGTGCACTAATAGGAGTGTTCGGCTCCCTAAGTGATCATGGGACGGTCTGGATCCTTAATCTATTCTCTCATTTCTATTGTGGCATCCTTCAGGTATAGAAGTCTATTAATTTTGGTTTGTAAGGAAGATACTTGGTGGTTTGTTTGGTCAACAAATGGATCCGACGGTGATTTATTGTGATAACCAGAGTTACATCAAACTCTCGATTAATTCATTTTTCCATGATAGGTCCAATTATATTGATATTTGGTATCACCATCTCAGAGATTGTGTGCAGAGGAGGATTATTTCATTAGATTACATTCCCACAGAGGAGCATGATGCAGACATCTTGACGAAGGCATTGTCAAGAGGAAAATTCGAGTTCCACAGAGGCATGATTGGGGTAGCAGAAAATCCATTTCTTGTTGAGAGGGAGTGTTGAAATTGGAAACAAGAAGATGCTTCTAATTTAATTTCCCCTTAATTAAATTACAAGAAAATTTTAATTCCACATCACATCACAACTTGTACGAGTTAATTGAGTTGGGAAGACTTAGTTAGCTTAGTCAATTCGAGTTTGAGGTCAAACTGGAGGCATGTAGAGTTCACTCTAAGTTTTAGGGGGTCCAGTTGTAGTTTATTTTGAGTTTTAATTGTTTAACTTAATTATTTGAGTTAAAATAAGTTTAACTATTTCTAACTGATGTAGGAGCTAGTGAGAGGTCCAATAAATTAAATTTGATTTAATTCACATGTAGTGATCAATCAGACTACTGAATATTTGCTAACAGTAGTTGTTTCATGTCAATTATAAGGAAGACCTGGTTGAGATTGGAGTTAAAGGGAAGTATACTGTCAATTGTATAATTAGAAAATTGTACGGTTCATGCATGAAGTCAACAGGATGCCTTGGATGTATTGTGAAATCAATTATTGGGAATTTCCTAATTAATATGTGCTCAATTTCCCTAGGGATTGCACAATAAAGGCTGAGTCCAAAGGCAATAAATTGGTTAAGTATTGGACCAAACTTTCTTGTATTAGAGTGAGACAATAAGAGATAGTGCAGAGAGCTCTCAAGCCTAAGAGAAGCATTGTATTGCTTCATATTCTTGACTTAATGCAATATACAGATAACGAGGTTTTTAGTTGAGGCTTTCCCCAGATAAATCTTTGTGTTGTGTGATTGAAGTTCTTTCTCTTTATTGTTCATATGATTATGCGAACGTAATAGGTTATCGCAATTTGTAGAATAGATTCAAGTATTTTGTTTTAGCATATTATAATATCATTTCAATCTATGTGGATTTTCTACAAGAGTCAAAAAAATATATGAACTTATGAGACGCAATTGGATGCTTGGGCGAGTTGCCAAGGCAAAGAATAATATGATCCCTTTTCTCCCCTGTTAGTGTCGGTATCTTCATCCCTCCGTCAGTGATCAAAATTCTCTTATTGCATTGCATATTAGGTGTCTCACTTAGTCAGCTGCATTCCATTAGGAGCATGGATCATCTGACGGTAGTGGCTTTTATACATTTTCCCTCATGTCCTTTACCTGCTGGCCCATTTCCTTTCATCAAGATCATCTGGATTCACTTTTTGTCCTTAAATTTGTAAGAGTCATTTCTAGGGTTGTCAGTCCCATTAGGTCTAGGGTTTCATCAATAAGGTCTTCAAAATGCCCAATAATGGTCAGCAGGCGCATGAGGAAGTTGAATAAAGTTCCAGTACTAAAAAATTTTCATCATCATATGCCTAGAAATGTATTTTTCCTCAAAACTCTGTTTTGAAGAAAAATAGAGTATTTTATCTTTTATGTATAAATTTGATGTAATTTCAAGTTTTCTCATATGTAAGAAATTTCAAAGGCAACCCTGGTCACCTTGTCAAACTTCAGCAACCCTGCAAGGCAAACAAAAATCAAATTATTCAGTTAATCAGAGGCAAAATGAAGCAAACTGCCTAAAACAGAGTTTAAAAAAAAAGTGTCAAAGGTGACATTACAAAAGTGGGTTTTTAGAGTGGAAAATTAAAAGCCTTTGGTATATAAGTCATTTTTCATGTTTCAAAAGGCTCATTTGCATTCCAAGAAGAGAGAGTGAGCAAGAAAGGGCCGTGTTAAAACAAAGAGAGCATAATCACAGCAAAGTCGTGCAAGTTTGTGGGTGCGGCGCATTGGCTGAGAGGCGCGACACATAGAGCTGGAGCGATGCATTGGGTCGGCCTCTACAGTGGTGAAAACACACAGGCGCAATGCACATAACCGGCACAGCGCATTGGGTTTGTGGCACGGCGCGTAGAGTTGCCAGCTGTTTTAAACACAATTTCATTGAAAACTCAAATTTGCTCAGCTGCCTCCGGTCCAAAGTAAGTCAAGCAATCCCTCCAATGCCATAAACGTGTGTCTTATGATTTTTATGAGGATTTAATTGAAAAAAAAATTCAAACCCTACTTCCTTGCTCAATACATCATAGCCTAGGGTTTGTAAACTGGTTCTTGTGGTCTTCACTCCCTTATCTTTTATTCCTTCACTGTTTTTCTAGTTTCATCAATCCATTTCCATATCCCTCATATCCCTAAATTCATCTACTCCTATCCTAATTCCCATTATCCCAAACCCTAGCTACAAGATTCCCAAACCCAAAATGCTATCCCAAAAGCCTAGAGGCTGTCCCTAAAACCCTTCAATTCCCCAAATTCCAATTGGAAATATTCCCAAACATTCCCCTTACCCTCTCCCTCCATAGTCCTTCACACATTTTCATACATTTGGCAGCAAAAACCAAAGACAACTAAACTCTTCATACTCATCTAAGACAACCCAGACTTTGGAAAACATGGAGACAAATTCCTCTTATGACCGAGACGGTGACTCTACAACCGAATTGCATGCGCCAAGAAGACCTCACAAGAGTGGTAAGCATGTAAGGGAAGAGCCTACTTCACTTGCTGAGCTGCAGGCCTGCCCTCTTGCTATTACATGTTTCCAACAACAGTCTTGTTATCAATTTTGTGAGATGGTTGCTAGAGTCCAGTATCATCACGAGTTGGCCAGATTGTTTGTTCTTCATCTACATAATGGCCAAGTCACTCTTGCAGGTGTGACATTCACCTTGACACCTGATTCTATCTCTCTAGCAACCAGTATTCCAAATGTTGGAGAGCAATGGAATAAAAGGCAGCAAGTTGATAGGGAATAGTATGAGCCATACATCAAGCCTGGTTTTTTGAGACAAATTAGCAGAGTTTTTCCTTTTCGGTACCTAAAGGATTCATACACTCCTTTGATGAAACTCATTATCAAATATTTCAACTGTGAGGGTTGGTTTTCTCACTTATATGCCTATCACATCAGATTGCTGATGCACTTTACCAGGGTGAGAATGATGAAACTCCCATATTTCATGTGCCGAAATATTGAGAAGATGACCACCCTAGTGCAAAAGAAAACTTCTGAGCAGCAGTATAACAATATCTATCATTTTGCACTCATCAAAATTATGGTTATCCATCAGCTTGGTTTGCAGGACATTTCATGGGAGGATTTCATTTCTCATGAGTTCTTCACAGCCCCTCAGGTACCTCTGGAGGCTTTTCATGAGGCAGGTGAACCTTCACATCAGCAGGAAGGTCATGAGACACAGACCGCTAGTGTGCCGGTGTTTGTCACCTACCAGAGGGGCACTAGAGGGTTGTTTGCAGCAGCCAAGCGAGTATTATCTCCACCCGGGGTGGAAGGGGTCTCGCTTCTACCATCAGCAGTACAGGTACAGGACAAGGGTAAGATGCCAATACATGATGAGGGGCCTTCAGGAGAGCAGGAGACAGATTTCATCCTCATTCAAGATGATGACACTGATTTGGGCTCACCAAGCTCAAAGTTCAGAGAGATCATTCAGGAGCAGAAGGCGGAAATAAATACTTTTTCCCTCAAATTGCAAAGAGCCCAGTGGATATTCAACTACCTTGAGCAGCGAAACAAATAGCTATAGGATCAGCAAACCATCTTGGAGTTGCAAAACATACGTGAGAACCGGCAAGCTGCCAAAAGGAGAAAAACCGAGATGACATCACTTGAGCAGGAGATTGAGGCTGATCATGAAACTTGGCTTGAAAGGGTAAATATTCATTTGGAAAAGTTGTTGGAGAAGGCCAACAAAGAAAATAACATGTTGAGGCACATGGCCAATCATTATTGGGCGAGAAATCATGTTTGCAAAGCAAGAATCAAAATTTTGAAGGCCAAGTTGAAGAAGGCCTCAAAGCGTCTGAAAAGGCATGATAGACTTCAAATCTTGGCCGAGGCTTCCTTGGACCAGCATAGCACATAATGGAGGACACTCAGCCCAAATTTCAAAAAATTTGGGACACTTTTTGCATTTTTGAAAATTTTGGCCTAAAAACATACTTTTCTGCTCTATGCGTCGCGCCACTTGGCACGCGCTTATGATTGGGGGCTCCTTTTGATGAAAAATCAACATTTTTGTATTTTTAATGGAAAAATATGCATGCCTACCTATGGCCAAGAAATTTTGATAGGTTTTGGGCTTCCAGAAGGGTCAAAAACACCCCAAAAATGACCTTTCTACCCCTTTTTTCGCACACAGGAAGTAGTGTTGGGAGAAATCAGTTTTGGAGGGGAAAATGAAGGCCCAATTCAGAAATTCCACTTGTGTTGGAAAGTAGACAGGCAGACCTTTCTAGAAAGCCCACTTGGAGAAAATTTGGACACCGGGAATGCCTCCAAAATCAGCTGCAAACTAGCGCGACGCATAGAGAAATCAGGTGCGGCGCATTGGAAGATTTTGCTCATTTTTGACTCAGTAACTCTGTTTTTCGCCTAGTTTTTGACAGTTTGACTTTCTTACTTCTAAATGTCAAACTCATGATGTAATTTGATGTAATTTTATGGATATTGATTTAATTTTGTTAAATTTTCACTCATAGAGGTAGATTCATCCATCAAAAGGTGAATTGCAACTGAATGAATCAGTTTCCTAGTTTATAGAGGCAAGCTATTCCATTGCCTACTTTCTAGTTCTCAGTTTAGATTTTGTTGGAACAGCTCCTAAACTTGTGAGTTCGACCCCTAGAGGCTGGGATGAGTGTTTTTTTGTCTATATTTTGTGTTTTTTCAGTCATTAGCATGGTTGGACTTTTAGGAATGCTTTGAGCATCATTGTACATTCATCTCTGCAGTTTGGCAAGGAATAGACCAGGGTTTGCAGCACTCTATGGGATTCTTGTGGTATTTTGGTTTGATAGTGTGTTTCTCTCTATAAATGTAAGTCTACTGTTGTTTCATGTATACCATTTTCCTTCTTATTTCTTCTTAATTTAAACAAACAAGGATAAAGGTAGAATTCATTAGAATTTGCAGTGCTCTACCTAGGGTTTGTTTAATTTTATATGTTTTCAGCTATTTGGAGAGGATCCTTGAAGGTTTCTTTCCCTCTTCAACTCTTCACCTTTCTCAACTCTCCATTTCCTTCAAATTGAAAGTGTCAAATCAATTGCCTACCTTGCCCCATTCAGATCTTTGCAAAACTGGGCCTCATTCCCCAGACCCAAAATTTTCCATTCCCTTTGATCCAAAAAAACACCCTTAAAATCAAATTGAACTCTTTTTCATATATACCTAGCCTAAAATCATCCTTCATTCAAATTCATCTCAAGCCTCACTGACCATTTTTTGCGAGATTGACAAGGAGAGAGCCCTCTCCCGATCTGGTAGGGCTAGCTACCAGGTTAAGCGTGGTTTGATGCTACCCTAGACTCTGCCTTCCTCGGCCTGATGTAGATTTAGGCCATAACATAGTGGCGACCATACCGGGGAAGATTGTTTTCTTGTTATTTTTATTTGTTTTATAAACTACAGATGGAGCTTGAAGTTATGCCAGGTAGCCTTCGAACTGCACATTTCTTTGCAAGTGCATAAGTAGATAAACACTGCTTCAGTCAATCTCTGGTCTAGTTTTATAAACGTAACACCTGACTTGTAAATTGCCCCAGTACATCAGAAAATTATAGACTTTTGGGTGATGAGTTTAGAATTTGATAGGCTGAAAAAGTTGATTTTGTCAGTTTGATTTTTGGGAATAATTCAACACACTGGCTTCTAGACAACACACCAGGGCAAATCCGGATCCTGATCCACCTCCTGTGTATGAAAATCCAAATATTATTCCGAGAATCCTTCGTCGAGAAAGTCTTGTGACTCCTATGTTCAAATCTCATTCATGTCCTGCTATTTTTGAGTATCTCGAAGATCTTGAGTTTGACGAACAATTTGAGTTGTCATTGTTTGAAACTAAGTCTGAAAGTGTTGTTAGTTTTACTGTCCTAAATCCAGAGTTTGTCAAATATCTTGAAATTGAAAAGGCCAATAGATTTATTGACAGTTATATCCTAAATCTTCAGAATTCCATTGTGGCAACAAACATTCTCGAATTCATAGATTTTGCATCTGCAACTCTTGGGTCATCTGCAATTACATCTATTTCACAAATTCCTACCGAGCCTCCTTTCATTCCCACCATTCCTGTGCAACCTTCTATCTCTGATCAAAATTCTACAGTAGTATCACCTCCATCCACTCCACATACACCTCATACATCAACTACTCCGACTCCTCCTATATCCCCAAGCCCGGTTGTAAATCCACCTAGAGCAATGGCTGCCCGATTTTCACCCCTTGTGTTGCCTCAAAATTTGGATAACATGCCCGCAGATTATCAAAGTAAAATTCCATTGTTTTATGGCACCCCTCAAAATGTTACAACTCAGCAACATGTGGATAGGATGGCAAATTTCTTTGACCTTCATGAGATTGATGCAAAAAATGTGACAATGAGACTGTTTGTTCAAACCTTTGGAGGTGAAGTAAGGAAGTGGTTCAGATCTTTTTTGGCTGGTAGTATTACTACATTGGCTAATATTCAAAGAAAATTCTTGGATCGATGGGAAGTGAAGAAAGACCCTCTTCAGATCCTTTCCGAATATGAGAATATCAAGTGGAACGTTGGTGAGTCTGTTCAAGATTATTGTATTAGGTTCAACTCTGTTTACAATGCAATTCCTACTGATATAAAGCCACCGATGGGGTTGGCTTTGATTAATTTTCTGGACGGTTTCGATCCTGATATGGCCTATCAATTGAGAGAAAGAGATCCAGCCACTTTGGAAGACATGCAGAAAATTGCAGTCAGTGTTGAAGCAAATCTGCTTGCCAAGAGAGCTAGAATGAGAGCTGAAAAGAAAGTAGCAATAAAGGAAGAGGTTTCCACTTCAGAGCAAGTGCTTCGTAAGATGGAAAAGATGTTTGATAGATTAAACATTGATAAGTCTGAACCGCAAGTCAGAAATCCTAATTTTCGTGGCCAGCAGCAACCACAATTTAGAATCAAGAAAAGAGAGCAGCGAGCACAAGAACAAGCAGTACAGCAACAAGTGAAGACACCCTTACAATAGAATTTTGTACATGGTCCGGAATTAGATGATGAGGATAATATAATTGGAGAAGAGAATCATTTCTTTACACGTGATGATATGCCAATTTTTATCATTGAAGATGAGGAGTATTCCGAGAACTCAACTGTACAAAGGGACGAGAATTTCATCTTGGTGAATGAAACAGCTCTTGAAGTAGAGTCTGATGACTATCAGAGGGGGTACATGAATGCTTTGACCGCCCAGCAACAACAATATTCACTCAGAAGTAGAGATGTACCCATTAATCCAATTCAAAAAAGAAAGGAAGTGACAGCACCAAAGAATGATCCACTCGTTGTGCCGAAAAAGGGAAAAGAGATAGCTGATCCCACTGATATCAAATCATCATCAGCAAATGAAAGATCCAATCAGCCAAATATATCAAAGGAGAAAACTAAAAAGAAGGATGTTCTAGCTAAATATGTAGAGAAAACTTCAGTTTTTAACTTAGAAAATGAAATTGCTAAGTTAAAAGTATCCATTCCTTTGACTGAATTGATGAAGAATAGCAGCTATAAGGGTCAGGTGTCTAAGATTTTGAGTTTAGATCCATTTTCTGATATGGTAAATGTGGAAGATGATCAACCTGAGTTGATTTTTGGTCCAGCATTGGATGGTACCTCCTTTTTACATCAGCCTTAGGTTGCACGACTATGTGTTACACAATGCTATGTTTGATTCCGGAGCCTCTCATAATCTCATGCCTAGGGAATTTGGATTGGATATCACCAGAAAGTATCATGACCTTTACTCTTTCGATTCTAGTAGAGTAAGATGCATTGGGCTTATCAAAGATTTGGTGGTCAGTTTGGATCAGATTCCAACTAAAAATGTTTTGATGGATGTGTTTGTGGCGGATATTCCTCCTAGATTTGGCATGCTTCTTTCCAGATCTTGGGGAGCGAAACTTAAAGGGACATTGCAGCTTGATTTCTCCTATGCTACTATTCCCATGTTTGGTCAGATGAGGAAATTATACCGGGAGAAAAAGATGAAGTATATGATTACTAGCAAGGAGAAACCGGTAAATCATCCAATCAATTATGTACATATTGATTTAGAATCATTTGTTTTATATTCAAATAGCTTTAATGACGTAGATAGCCAATTAATTTAAGTAGAAGACATTCTGGAAATCACTGAAAATTTCAGAGAGGTCTTAAAGAAAGAGAGACAGAGACTTGATAGTACCGATGAACAATCAGCCTCCCGACAGCAGCAAAATGTTGATGGACAACAAGGAGAAGCAAAAGAGCAAACAGAATTTCAGCATTTGGAAGAGGACGAAGATGGTTTGTGGACCATGGATTTTGATGGTGCAGTAGGAAGGGACGGTGCTGGAATTGGCATTTGGATACATAGCCTTGTTTCCTCCCCAAACAAAGTGCCAAGTAATGTAAGGGTCTGTTCTTATAAATTGGCTTTTGATTGTTCAAATAATCAGGCTGAATATGAAGCTTTGATTGCTGGTTTGAAAATTCTTAGAAAGTTAAATGCCAAAAGGATTGCAGTGTATGGTGACTCCAAGTTATTTATTAAGCAAGTGAAAGGTGAATATCAAGCTAAGCATCCTCGAATGCGAGCCTACCACAATGCGGTACTAGATATCTTGATATTGTTTTCAGATTATACTTTGCAACGTGTCCTTCGTATTCAGAATGGAATTGTAGATGCACTTGCATCAGCAGAAAGTAATTTGAAAATTCTGATGAATTCAAGCAAAAAATTTTAAATTCATGTGAAGCATCGTCCGACTGTCCCTGACAATAAAAGGTATTGGCAAGTGTTTCAAGATGATAAATAAATTGATGAATTTCTGCAAAATGAAGGTAAATTCAAAGACACTTCTATTGATGAAGAGCATGATGATGGCGAGGTGGATGTAGAAGTCAATCAGATGGAAGTTTTGCAGCTCAAGGATAATGTCATTCCTAAAGGTCTAATACCTTTAGAGGAGCTTTTCGACCAAGTTGATGTAGCTCGGAAACCGAGCTTGCTGCCAACCGAGCAAGGAGTTGAGGATGTGAACATTGGATCAGTAGAAAATCTTAAAATGGTGAAATTTTCTAAGGCATTGCCCCCACAGGTAAAAGCAAAGTATATCATTTTATTATCTTCTTTTGCTGATGTATTTGCTTGGGACTATTCATATTTGAAGACATATTATACAAACATAATTCAGCATACCATCCCGATCAAGCCAAATCAAAAGCCCTTTCGACAGAAGTTGATAAGAATAAACCCAAAGCTACTGCCCTCAATAGAGAAGGAAGTGAATTGGTTGTACAAGGCTGGTATCATCATCCCCATAAGATTTTCAGATTGGATTTCCAATTTGGTGCCCGTGCACAAGAAAACAAGTGAGATTCGCTTATGCATTGATTTTAGGAATCTGAATAAAGTATCTTTGAAAGACAACTATCCATTGCCCAAAATGGATCACATACTTCAGCGAGTAGTTGGAGCATCTTGCATGCCGCTACTCGATGGTTATTCCGGTTATAACCAAATTCTGGTCCATGAGGATGATAGAGATAAAATAGTGTTCACCACTCCGTGGGGAACTTTTCATTATGCTAAAATGCCTTTCGGATTGAAGAATGCTGGTGCAAAGTTTCAACAAGAAATGGATATGGCATTTGAAAATGAAAAATATGTCTTTCTAGTTGTTTATCTTGATGAATTGACAGTGTTTTCTAATTCAGATGAAGAGCACCTTTATCATTTGAAAATTGTATTTCAGCGGTGTAGAAAATATGGTGTATCTCTCAATCCAAAGAAGAGTATGTTTGCCATGGATGAAGGTAAGCTACTCAGTCATATTATATCAAAGGATGGTATCCACATTGATCCAGCTCGAGTGGAAGCCATTCAGCAAATTGATCTTCCCCGAAATAAAAAGGAAATCCAATCATTCAACGGTAAGATGAATTTCTTACGTCGCTTTGTGCCCAATCTTGCAGAAATTTAAGGGAAACCACAAACATGCTCAAGAAAGATAGTGTAGTGAAGTGGACTGAGGAAGCAGTAAAGTCTTTCAATTTGGTGAAATTGGCCCTTTCTTCAGCTCCAGTTTTGATCAGCCCGGACTATACTCAGGATTTCATTTTGTTTTCGTTTGCCTCGGATCATACTATGGAAGAAGTCTTAATGTAGAAAGTATAATATTATTGAGAAGCAAGCTCTTGCCTTGGTAAAAGCATTGAAAGATTTTCGAGTTTATATTCTGCATTCTCACATCCTTGCTTATGTTCCTAATGCTTCTGTTAAAGAAGTCTTAGTGCAAACAGATCCAGAAGGGAGACGAGGCAAATGGATTGCAGCCTTGTTGGAATATGACGTGGAGATAAAACCTACAAAACTTATCAAAGGACAGGGGCTGGCTAAGCTAATGGCTGAGTCAAATTTACATGCCTTGGACATTAATCTCATTGCTGCTATGTCAGAGGAAAATGAAGAAAGTTCGCCTGTTCAGGTATCAGAAATTTTTGTTCTTTCTCCTTGGTATTCGGACATTGTGTATGTACTCCAAAATCTGTCACCACCACCTGGAATGGCTAAGAACAAAAGTAGGACACTGAAATTGAAGGCTGCCAAGTTTTTTATCATGAATAATGCGCTCTATTGGAAAGATACTGGTCGTGTCTTGCTCAATTGTTTGGTTGAAGAAGAGGAAAAACAGGTTATGGAAGACTTTCATAAGGGAGATTGCGGAGGTCATCTTTTCTGGAAGACAACGGCCAATAAAATTTTGAGAGCAGTATATTATTGGCCAAATCTCTTTGTTGATGTGTACAAAATGGTTAAAAGCTGTCATGAATGTCAGATTTTTGAAGGGAGGAGAAAATTGCAGCCTTTACCACTCAAGCCCATTGAGGTAAGTGCTCCTTTTCAGCAATGGGGTTTGGATTTCATTGGCAAGATCCATCCTACTTCTTCAGCGCAGCATAAATGGATCCTTACAGTGACAGAATATTTTACTAAATGGATTGAGGCGATTCCCACTAGGCAGGCCACAGATTCGGTAATAATTTCATTTCTTGAAAACAATATTTTGTCTCATTTTGGCTGTCCAAATAAGTTGATCACTGATAATGCAGCAGCCTTTAAATCTAAAATAATGATTGAATTTTGTAATAAGTATCAAATAAATTTGGGGCACTCAACTGCATATCATCCACAAGGCAACAGATTGGCTGAATCCTCAAATAAACCCTTGGTTAATATTATTAATTAGCTGCTGGAAATAAACAAGAAAGGTTGGCATAAGAAACTGGTTAATTCACTTTGGGCAGACAGAGTAAGTCAAAATAAATCTATAGGCATGTCCCCTTTTGAGCTCGTGTATGGTGTTGACACTGTATCCCCGACCTCTCTCGCAGTTCCAATGGTTAAACTTCTGCAGGAAGCTGGCAGCGAAGATGATCATTTGCAACGAAGAATTAATCAAATGATCCATTTACAGCAGACTAGAGAAGAGGTTTTCCAAAACATTTTCAAGCTACAAGAGAGAATCACGAAGATATATGATCGAAAGGCAAAGGCGAACAAGTTTCAAATAGAGGAAGTGGTGCTAAAATGGGACGCGAGAAACGAAGATAAAGGTAAGCATGGCAAGTTTGAGAATATTTGTAAAGGACCCTTCAGAATTGCTGCATATCGAGGCCAAAATGATTTCCTTTTGAAATAAATGAATGGAGAAGATTGTCCAAGTGGGCCGGTCAATGGTCGGCTACTCAAACGGTACTATTTTTGAAATGTTTTCTGCTGTCATATGTATCACTGTACATACCAGTTTGTTTAAATTTCATTGCAAGTGTGTGCTATCATCATTCTTTCAGTTTGGGGCCTGAGGTGAAGGCTATAAAACTAAAGGTTGATTTCAGTTTTGGTTTAGTTTTTTTGAGTCAGGTCTTTCAGTCGATTTCAGTCTTGAAATTGAGTCAGTCTTGAGTCAGATTTCAGTCCTAAAATTGAGTCAAGAGTTTGGTTTTGGTTTGTCGAATTTATTGATTCCATAGCCCAATGGATCAAGGCACTACCTGCTTTCCCAGATATCTGTAGTTCTTGGCACCTCCAAGGAGCTACCATCCCCATTGGAGCCAATGTTAGTGTCAGTATCTTCATCCCTCCGTCAGTGATCAAAATTCTCTTGTTGCATTGCATATTAGGTGTCTCACTCAGTCAGCTACATTCCATTAGGAGCATGGATCATCTGACAGTAGTGGCTTTTATACATTTTCCCTCATGTCCTTTACCTACTGGCCCATTTCCTTTCATCAAGATCATCTGCATTCACTTTTTGTCCTTAAATTTGTAAGATTCATTTCTAGGGTTGTCAGTCCCATTAGGTCTAGGGTTTCATCAATAAGGTCTTCAAAATTCCCAATAATGGTCAACATGCACATGAGGAAGTTGAATAAAGTTCCAGTACTAAAAAAATTTCATCATCATATGCCTAGAAATGTATTTTTCCTCAAAACTCTGTTTTGAAGAAAAATAGAGTATTTTATCTTTTATATATAAATTTGATGTAATTTCAAGTTTTCTCATATGTAAGCAATTTCAAAGGCAACCCTGGTCACCTTTTCAAACTTCGGCAACCCCACAAGGCAAACAAAAAGCAAATTATTCAGTTAATCAGAGGAAAAATGAAGCAAACTGCCTAAAACAAAGTTTAAAAAAAAAGCGTCAAAGGTGACATTACAAAAGTGGGTTTTTAGAGTGGAAAATTAAAAGCCATTGGTATATAAGTCATTTTTCATGTTTCAAAAGGCTCATTTGCATTCTAAGAAGAGAGAGCGAGCAAGAAAGGGTCGTGTTGAAACAAAGAGAGCAGAATCACAGCAAAGTCGTGCAAGTTTGTGGGCGCGGCGCATTGGCTGAGAGGCGCGGCGCATAGAGTTGGCGTGACGCATTGGGTTGGCCTCTACAGTGGTAAAAACACACAGGCGCGATGCACATAACTGGCGCGGCGCATTGGGTTTGTGGCGTGGCACATAGAGTTTCTAGCTGTTTTAAACATGATTTCATTCAAAACTCAAATTTGCTCAGCTGCCTCCGGTCCAAAGTAAGTCAAGAAATCCCTCTAATGCCATAAACGTGTGTCTTATGATTTTTATGAGGATTTAATTGAAAAAAAATTCAAACCCTACTTCCTTGCTCAAGACATCATAGCCTATGGTTTGTAAACTGGTTCTTGTGGTCTTCACTCCCTTATCTTTTATTCCTTCACTGTTTTTCTAGTTTCATCAATCCACACTAGTACATTTGGGGGAAATTCCGACACTTGGTTCCGACGCTTTTGACCAAATGTCGGAAATTTCCCCAAATTTTTTCAATCCCGCCTGAAACCATCGCTATATCGACGTTTAGAGAAAAGTGTCGCAATACCGACACTTAGACAAAGTGTCACAATTGCGACGTTTGGAGGAAGATGTCGCAATTGCGACACTATGCCCCAAAGCGTCGGTATTGCGACCACTGCCTCCAAACGTCGCAAGTGTGACACAATGTCTAAGTGTCGCAATTGTGACGTTTGGAGGCATCCGTCGCAATAGCGACGCTTTGTCTGCCGTCAGTATAACGACACTTATATGCACGCTACATAAAAATACGAAACTTATATGCGCGCTACATAAAAATTATTTTATTAAAAACTACATTAACGTCTGATATCACGCGTGCATTCGCCCTCCACTCTTGCAGAACAGCATTCGCCCTCAGCTCTTGCAGAACAAAATTTTCCCTCAGCATTCACCCTCAGCTCTTGCAGAACAGCATTCGCCCTCAGCTCTTGCAGAACAGCATTCGCCCTCAGCATTTTCCCTCAGCTCTTGCAGAACCGACGTGGCCGCCCGAACGGCTGCCTCAGCTCTTGCCCGAGCCAGCATTTGCCCTACAGCCGGCCCGCCCTCGGCTCTTGCGAAACAGCATTCGCCCTCGGCATTCCACCTGGCTCTTGCAAAATGGTCTTGAAGTTCTTCTTTGCGGAATAAGCTTCCTCTATGGTAGGGTTTGACTCTGTTTGGGTTTTTTGGTCGATTCCATTGGATTGTGATATTGATTGGGATTCTTGGATTCCTCTCTAGATGTCTTCCAATGTTCTTTCGGATGAGTTTCAAAGAGGATGTGTTAGATGTGTTTGTGCTTGCATGAATTTGACTCCACCAGTTTCATGAAGTTTAAGCTATGGATTTTAGTTCGACAAACTCATCCATCTCAACACCCAGTAACGAATTGCCCTTGGTCTGATCTATATTGAAGGTGAAGTGAAAAGTGGTAGAGAATGGGAGATCGAAAGTCATCAACTTTATCACAAGGGTAGTACTCCAGATCGAAATTGATGAGCTTTAGTTCTCCAGATTTGGGGATTTTCTGATATTTGGGGATTTTCTGATGACATACCAAAGGTCACATCCATACAACCATATCAAGGTCAATGTTGAGATCATTGTCATATAGATATACATCACTGATATATAGGGTTAATATCATCATCACTATCCATGGAAACCAAATGGTTACAAAATTTGTGATTGTGGTTGGCTCATTTATAATTATTACCCATTTACAGTAGAGCATAGAAACACTAAATATGGCCCGAGCAGAGCCTTTACAACAGGCAATGGAATTGCAGTTGCTTCATCAATAACCAATAGCTCCACTTGAGAAAAAATTTCATAATCTTGGGGCTGGATATACTGCAGAGCAAACAATTGTAGTTATCATTCGTACTCCAATATATTAATATAATTTTTACATTGAACTGAAGAAAGGGAAACAAGCAAATGCTAGCCATCATACAATGCTTTGACATAAGAGTTTTGAGTGACATACTTGAAAAAAAGAAATCATCCACTGATATTTATAATCATTTGAGTTATTCAAGTTAAACACAATGTCAAGAATCAAGATTCAATACCCTCTATTATCTTCATCACCCAATACAAGATTTAAATTTTTCCCAAAGAAACGCTTATTAATTTGGCAGCCATTATTTCTCCCTGCTTTAAAAACCCTACATTTAAATGAAAACAATCATTGCATTTCAACTACAAAAATCTATTAGTGTTCAAATGTACATGTGTGCATCACTTGCGTAGGGTATTCCTTTTCCACTTTCACATTATCCAAGAATGTGTGCAGTATAGTTCATATTTTTTGTGATTTAGATTATCTTGAAAAAGGAAAGGTAAATTATTTCCCATGGAAAAATAAGGTTTTCCCTTTTTACTATTGGAAATGGTACAACAAAGTTCCATTTCTACATGAAACTCCTATGAAACAGGAACCAAATAAAGGCCATGTCCTCAATGGACATCATTTGGCTTTGAAAATGGCCATTGCACCGTGTTGTTTCTTATATTACATCACGATAGTTTCTTAGGTCATTTCTTGTTTCTTGAGATGAAAAACAACCAAAGAAATTGTGAAGATCCTTTCGAGAAATAAATGACCATTTCTCAATCATATCTCAACTATTTTTTATTTTATTCAGTGGTTGCTTACTTTGAGAGAAATTTGACACTTTTATAAGGAATATAACATAAAAACACAAAATGGGAATGAATTGATGAGGTAGATGTCCTTTAGTTGTTGTCAATTAAGAATTGATAATACACGATGCATGTTATGTACTACAAACTAGATTCCTTCCTGGAGTTAGGACACAGAGTATTGAATCAAATTTGTAGTTTCTAACTTCTTGTATTGGTTCATCAATCTTGAAATTCAAACATTGCATGTCTTCATTACTTCATGTTTGAATAATTTGCATTATATCGTACAATAGGAAATTAGGAATTATGATTATTATTACTTTATGGATCTGTTAAGTTACTTTTAAGTTTGCATGGTTTAGTGTGAAATTATTCTAGTATGCCCCTAGGCCCAGGTGAAGGAATGCCAAGGACTGAGAACCCTAGTTTTTAAATGGTATTGTTTCTTATACCCAAAAAACCCTCAACATCACTTCTTATTAGTTCTTAACAATAGTGTTGTAAACAATTTGAGAATTGATATAGCAAAATCTCGCACTTCTGAAGATAAAGTCCTAAAGCTAAAGTGTGATACCATGTGTAATTCAATAGCCCCATTGTCACCTCACCAACCTCTTTTCACTTCGGGCTAGCTCATTTCCAACTCAAGGGGGGTTCTCCCTTATAGATGTTAGGGATCTAATGTCCCAACCAAACCAATTCAAGAGCCCCCTAACTCTCTATGTTTACTACTATCAATCAAAATATTGAACAATAGGGTCAGACATGCATCCTGAAGATAAAATTGCCAGGGTATTTTTGGGTAATTTCAAAGGGAAAGTCCCCAAACACATATAATCAAGGAATTATAACGTGATTTCAAACATTAAATATCAACAAAATCGTTTAAAGGATATTGAAACGAAAAAGGTGATGGAAGATAGAAAGTGCCTTACTTAAATGCTCTAAGGATTTTTCAATAGTTTCTCCAAAAGCTTCACTTCAAGGCCCTTCAAGATCATCTCCAACAATGCTATACCATCAGCTTCAACAATGTTGCTCCAAAAATGTCCTCAAGGTCTTCACAACAAGTTTACTAGAAGTTGCTCCAACAATATATTCAATAAGGTCTTCATTGTCAACTCGTCTCTTGTTTGGGTGCCTTAATGTGCAATGACATGTTTCGAGGACTGAATTCAATGCAAGGCATATTTGAAACTCTAACTCTATCTTCCGGTGTCTTATTAGAAATTATTTCAGTTTTCATTTTGTGTTTTCAAGTTAGATATTGTTTTCAATTTTTTACATTTATAATTTTATTTCAATGTGGCAGACTGATCAGGGCAGTACAAGAACAACCCCGAGACGGGATGATCGCGGAAAGAGGCCAGCGGAAGAACATGTAAAGTGCCAGCATTGCTCTATCTTCAGGTATTTTAGTTATTTACATAATTGAAATAATATTAATTTTGTTCAAATATGCAGACACCTAGCCATGGTACGCTTGATGATTCCCTCTTTGAGTAAGAGCTTTCTTCATCCCTATCTCCAGTGCTCTTGTTGCGAAAAAAGGCACGAGATGCAAGGTCGAAATTTAATACTTTGATAGACGCGCCTCAAACACCTGAAACAGAAGAGAGGATAAAACAACTTATGAGCCAGCTAGAAACATATCAGGTAATAATAAAAATTCAAAAGGATATTTTTTTTGTTCTGCATGAGATGAATTGTGATAGTTTGATTTTTTATTTTTACATTGACTAAACTAACAAAAATTTCTTTTTTATGTAGCGTTTTCTGGAAATTTCTGAACCCGGTGTTGGTGGTAGTGGGACACAAGGGCAAGATATTTCCCAGCAACCCTCTCGTACACCTTCTACTCCTTTAGGTGCCAGCTAAGAAACACACCCTGCCCAAGCAGACACCCAGCCAACCGTTGAACGTGTTGGCAGTGATGAGGCTGATATGGCCAACTACATTATTGCGTTTCCTAGAGCTACACGTGTCAGCTCCATAGGGACCATTAATGGCACGTTGTTGGTGAACGATGAAGGTGTCCCTATAAAGCACGTACAACTCCCAGGTAAATTTTAATATTTTAACTATTTCATGTACTCTATCTAAAACACATTTATCATGATTTTTATTTTTAAATTAATGATAAATATTTTTTTTCTGTGTAGGAAACAATGAGTTCTACAGGTTTTTGGAGGGCCATGCGTTGGTAATTTTTGGCCCAACCATACGCACAGGGTGGAATTCCCAGAATTCCAACCTGAAAAAAAAAACTTCTAGATTATCTAGAAGCCCTTTCTGGGGTCGGCACATTTGACAGAACAGCGGTGACTCGGGTAGCCGACAAATATTTGAAATATACCAGGGACACCTATAGGACGCAATTGAAATTTAACCCTAGATACGAGTGTCCTCTCACAGTTCCAGAGAGTGAGTGAAGAGCACTCATCCATGACGGAAAAGAGAAAAGGGCAAAGAAAGAAGGGAAAATGCCAACTGGACCCACAAGGTAAATTACAACTTTAATTCAATAGCTTTAATTTTCTCTATGTCTAAAATAAAAGTGTGCTACGTCATATCTAACTTCAATATTTTGATGCTAGGTTGCCTAACACCTCAAAGGCAACCAAAGCTAGGATTGAAAAAAAGGGCCATCACAAGCTAGGCCAGGGCGGCTACTTGAAATTAGCTGCAAGAATTGTAATTAAGTAGCTAAACATATTATAATTAATTGTATCGTCTTCCAACGTTTTTGTAATCCTATCAAATATGATTAAAAATACACAATCATATGTAATGTAGGGTGATGACTTCGGAACAGAAACTACAGAGGAAGATAAAAATATCGCTTTCCATTTCGGCTATCAAGCCGTAGTTGAACGTCGCAGAAGCTTGGGGCAGGTCCCAAGATCCAGAATGCCTAATAAGGTAAAACATTAACCTTTCAATATGTTTGTTTTCGTCCATAAATTTAATGTCTAAAAAATTTGTTTAAATCAGGGGAGCAGCACTACCGACGAGGCAAATAACCCAGTTTTAGAGCCAGATGTAGATGATCCTCACGTGCAACCTGATCATTGTAGTGGGGACCAGGCCGACAATGCTACTATCAGTGAGGGTCGTTGTTGAGCCCCAATATTGTTCTTTCTTTTATCTTACTTCACTCCATTTTCCTTTTTCCATTGTTATCCCAGGCCCAAATGATCAATGAAATTAGTTAAAATTACTTTTAGAATGAATAACATGGCTAACTTGATAAGTTTTGTGATTTTGTCATTGTAATGCATTTTGAACTGAAACTAGCTACAAAATGCAGACATTCTGTAGCTAACCGCCAATTCTGCAGCTGTCTTCACATTCAAGCATGTTCCAGGTGTCCTCTCAAGAAAAGCCACACATGGGTTTATTCCACATTATGTCCTCAACGTTTGTTGCTCACCATGAAGAATGAACTGAATTCTGGACGTGGTTTTGTACGTGGGAACTCATTCAAGGAGGCAGACTTCTAATAGGACAAGGACAGTCTAGATGTCCTTTGTCCCTTTACACTGCCATCTTTAGAGTCCTAGTACGATTTTGATATGAAAATACAATGATCCCCGTATTGTTGCAAGTTCTGTTATAAATATTTGTTATAAATGCACTCGGGAAACCGAGAGACAAGCTCTAGATTTTGATTAGATTTCATGGATTTACTGCTATATTTCTGAAGACCGAGAATACTCTGTTTTAAGTTATTTTCCTTTAATGAAGAAGATAGCATTGCTTTGAACGCGTTGAGTTGATTTTGAGTTAGATTACGTCTGGTGGTAGAGGGCCCCTGCCTCCTGAACGGCTTTAATTTCATAACTTAGATAAGTATCTTAGTTCGTTTTCACGTTTTTGAAGTTTGAGTTCATAGTTAATTTCATTAGTCACTATAGCTATACTTGTTCTAAGAAACTCTTCCAAAAGATCATTATAATGAATGAGAAATGGCTGTAGTGTTATAGATTTTAATTGCAATTTCTTTTATTCATTATCACAGTTGAACTTATTCTAGTAAACTCTTCCAAAAAATCATTATGATGACTAAGGCATGACTTTGATACTGAAGGTTTCAGTTGCTTGTTTACACTAAGTAGCATAGCTGATCTTACTCTTAAAAAGCTCTTCCAAAATATCATAACAATGGGTAGGAAATAGTTGTGATGTCTTAGTTTTTAATTGTAATTGCTTTCAGTCTTTATGTTTGCATTTGCATTGAATTGTACAGCCAGGATTGTTCTAACAAGCTCTTCCAAAATACCATTCATGATGGACAAAATAGGCTGTAGAATTCCATAGATTAATTGCATGATAACTTAGTTAGGGCACTCCGGAGTCAAATTGTATTCAATTCATGCTCTGTTATTTCGTTTTAAGTTTGATAATGACTTGTTAGTTTAGCACTGTTTATTGTAGACTGGTAGCACTCTAGTTCAGTTCTAGCTTAGCCCACTGTATTTACATTCCACATTTAGTTGTCATCCATTGCATATTAAATTACATTAGTTGTTAAACTTAAATACCACAGCCTTCATTATTTAACTTCTTTTGTTCCAAACATATATTGACTCATAATCATCTGAACAGAAGATAATATCAGTCCAAGGCCTGGAGTACTTTTGCAACCTTTTTACCATTTCATAAACAAAGCCTTTCCTCAAAAGACTACTCTAAAAAGAAATCTATAACTTTTGAGTAAGGTTTAGTGATGTTAAACTAAGTTGCCGAATAGAATTAGGAGCTAGTTTTAGAGTAGAGATCTTATGATGTTACCAATGTTCTTCTCCAAATATGTTTCAACAAACCTCTAATCATGGATAAGATGTTGTATCATTATAAGTTGATTGTTTAATTGTTTAGTTAGGAGAATTTTTACACTTAGCTGCCCATTCCTCAAGCTCTTCCAAAATATCCTTAATAAATGGATTGGACAAGTTAAGTTTATGTTGTGATTCATTTTCTTGAAGTCATTATCAAGCTTTGTATTCTGCTTAATTCATATTTTAGGTTTGGTTCTATTTCAGTCTTTGCATTGTCATTTGTCATTCATAACTTAGGCTTTGCTTTGTTTTTAACCAGTAGCTTCTTTCCACCAGCATTTAGTTCTTTTCCTTGTGAACATAAAACCATCAAAAGACCAAAAACATCATAAAACACTAAACACAACGCAGTAAGAAACAAACACCTAGGCACATACAGTGCACTTCACTTCAGCAGTTTACCAACCCTGGTTGACAATTACATGAACTCAATTTAGGAGACTAGGTTGAGCCCAAACATTTTGGCGGCGTTGCCTGGGAAGTGAAAACTAGGTAACCTTTGTTTCTTAACTCCCAAAAACAATTATATGCGTAGAGAGAGAGACTTAAGGGGTAGATTCATAAGCAGCAGAAGCAAAAGTTTGATTCCTAGAACTCCACTTGTTTCACCTAGACCAAGAGATAGTACACCTTCAACTCAGACCCACATTCCATCCTTTACTGATCCTGGACTTATAGAAGACCTAAGATCAAATATTCCATTAGAGAAACCTTCCACTTCATCCACTGAACCTGCCTTAGAAGAAGATCCAAAGACTCCTGTTAGGGACACAAACTTTTCCACTTCCACAGGAGAATCAACCATGGCAGAAGAAGGGGGAGGAGGAGTCTTTAATGGAGAACACACATTATTTGGAGTAGAGGTAGAGGTAGAGGAGAAGGAGGTAGAGGTGCAGAAGGAGGAAGAGGTAGAAGAGAAATGGGAAGCTCTTTTGGGTTCCCTATAATAGATGAAGAAACCAACACAACCATGAAAAACATTTCACCCTCTGTCCTTCCAAACTTCTATGGACTTAAAACTGAAGATCCTGAAACCTTCCTATTTGAATTTGAAATCTTGTGTAGAACTTATGACTACTTACAAGATGCTCAAAAACTTAAACTATTTCCTTCAACATTGAAAGGAGCAGCATTGAAGTGGTTTATGAGTTTGATCAACAGTTCTATTAGGACATGGGAAGACATGAAACAAGCATTTCTAGAGATGTATTTGGATTATTGTATGCCGTTCAATCATAAGGAAGAAGTGTTTAAGATGTTACAAAAAGAAGATGAAAACTTGGAAGATTTGTTGGAGAGATTTCATTACAACATCAAAAGAGAAAAAATGGAAAACTTAGATCAAGACACCTTAAAAGCTCTTTTGTTGAAAATGATTAGGGATGAATGGTTGGATATCCTTAACATGATGGGAAAAGGGGATATATCACAGCTCACATTACCTGAAATATATGAGTTATGTATCAACCTTTTAAGAGGGAAATTTAAAACTGTAAAAGGTCCAAGAGATCCTGCTCTTGCAAGGGCAAGTAAGTCTGCTTCTGGGACAGTAAGTAGGTCAGAAATAGGACATATGCTTGATGATTTCAAAACTGACATCTTAGGGAGTCTTAGTGAACAAATAGACACCCTTAAGATACAAAACAAGCAAAAAGCTGAATCTGATGCCTTGGCAATCTTTTGTCCCAAATGTAGAAAGAAACATGCCTTGAGAGAGTGTCCTTTGGATGTAAAAGTTGTAGAGACCTGTGTCATTTGTTTTGAAAAACATGAGACCAAGAATTTTCCTTCCCTTCATGGTCTCAAAGCTGCCTTTCAAGAGGAAAATCCTACAGATTCCATAGAATCTCTCAATTTTGTCTCTAGAAGGCCTTGGCAAGGACCTCAAACACAAGGATTCCATGATCTAATGTATAACCAACCTCCACCTTGGAATTCTTGGCAGCAACCTTGGCCTCAATTTCAAAATCAAACTCAAGCTTGGGCATAAGGAGCACAAAATCCCTATGGAAGATACTCTCAGTACTATCAGTATCCACCATCCTATCCACCATACCCACATTTTTATCCTCAAAATCCTCAACAAAATTTTCCTCAAAATCCTCAACAAAATTTTCAACAAAATCCTCAACAACATCATCAGAACCTACCACATCAAAATCAACCACTTCCATTACCATTTCCTCAAAAATCAAATCAGTTACCTGCTCAACCCATACCAAACCCCAATAATAAAAATCCTCAGAACACATACATGATAGAAGGCCAACAATTTCCAACTTATCTAATTACTCCTTTAGACCTTAGTGATGTTCAACTTAGGTCTGGAAGAATACTTGAAAAGAGGAAACCTTCTGTGATCATACAAGAACAAGATAACTCTGAGGAAGATTCTATATGAGTGAATAAAAGTCTTGAAGAAGATACATCTTTTCAAGACCCAAACACTGAAAAATTAAAGCAAAAAGATCCAATAATTTCAACTCTTGTATTAGAGCAACCATCCACATCTACTTCTATACCTCCCTTTCCAGAAAGATTACAAATTGATAGAGGTGTAGAAAAACAAATTATGGTGCCTAATTATGATTTTCTAGATGAGCTGAGAAATGTTTGCATTAAAATTCCATTATTACAAGCCATCAAGGAAATTCCAATTTTAGCCAAAACAATAAAGGAGTTGAGCATGAAGAAAACAAGAAAAAGAATAAGAGAAACGAAGAAAATTCAACTGGCAGGAAAAATAGCAGACATTATGATGGGTAAGATTTCTATTCCAAAGTATCTTGACCTAGGAAATCCAGTTGTTAAAATTCACATCAATGGAATTGAAATCCAAAACACACTCATTGATTTAGGAGCAGCAATCAATATCATGAGTAGACAAATCATGGATAAACTGAAACTTCCTAATCTTCTCTTCACACCCACATTATTACAATTAGCAGACAGATCTGTGATCAAACCTGATGGGGTAATAGAAGACATTCCAGTGTCCCTAGATTCTTGGGAGTACCCTGTGGATTTCATGATCCTAACTCCTAAGAATAATCTAGGAGGACATCATGTTATATTAGGAAGACCTTGGTTGGCTACAGCTGATGCTTTTATTAGTTGTAGATCCGGTGATATGTACATCTCTGATGGTAGTTCAACTAAGAAATTCACTTTGTATCCTCTAGCTAGGAAAATTACAGATTTAGATGATACTCAATGGATAGAGGATGAAGAAGATTTACAACCTCTCTTCACAATTTCAGAAATTAGTGAAGATAATCAAATTCTGAGTACTCTAGAAAACTTTGAATCCTCTTCAGAATACAAACATGAATCACTTCAAGAGGGATCCAAAATTGAGTTTTTGTCATCAAGACAGATGTCTCTTCATTCTATGGATAAATTTGGCAGCTCTACAAGTGAGATATTTCCAGGCAAAACTTTGAACATAAATAAGAACCTAGAAAAATCTCAACAAGAAGAGTTAGTCAAAGTATTATAGAGACATTCTTCTGCATATGCATGGGACTACACTAACATGAAAGGGATAAGCCCCAAGACTTGCACTCATCACATCTATATAGAGGAAAATTGTAAACCAATCAGACAACCTCAAAGAAGGATGAATCCAAATCTTCAGGAGATTGTTAAAGAAGAATTGCAAAAATTGTTAAATGTCAACTTCATCTATCCCATTTCAGATAGTCAGTGGGTTTCTCCTTTGGTAATTGTGCCAAAGAAAAATTGTAAATGGAGGGTATGTGTTGACTATCGAGAATTAAACAAAGCTACTCTTAAAGACCATTTTCCCTTACCATTCATAGATCAAGTGTTAGATACATTAGTTGGCAAAAAGTACTTCTCATTCCTAGATGGGTTTAGTGGTTACAACCAAATCCAAGTAGCACTTGAAGATCAAGACAAAACCACATTTACCTGTCCTTGGGGTACCTATGCTTACCGAGTATTGCCATTTGGATTATGTAATGCACCTGCAACATTCCAAATGGCAGTATTAGGAATTTTTTCAAATCTAATACATGATTGTGTAGAGGTATACATGGATGATTTCACAGTTTATGGAAACACATTTGAAGAAGCCTTAGCAAACTTGGAAAAAGTTTTAAATAGATGTCAGGAAGCAAATCTTTCACTTAGTCATGAGAAATGTTTCATGATGTTTACTGAAGGTATTGTTTTGGGGCATCACATTTCAGGGGATGGGATTAGAGTTGATGAGTCAAAAGTTGAAGCCATCTCTAACTTATCTATTCCAAGTTGTCAAAAAGATGTTAGGAGTTTTCTAGGATTTACAGGATATTATCGGAGGTTTATAGAAAACTTCACCAAGATAGCATCTCCACTCTTCAAATTACTTACCAAAGATTTTGAATTCAAATGGAATTCTGATTGCCAGTTAGCCTTTGAAACCCTGAAAACAAAAATTTCTGAAGCACCTATTTTAAGGGGACCTAACTGGAAGTTACCTTTTCATATCTCAATAGATGCTTCTGATACAGCTCTAGGAGCAGTATTGGGACAAAAATACCTGATTCCTTATGCCATCTACTATACCAGTAAAAATTTGACTCCTGCAGAGTTAAACTATACTGTAACTGAAAAAGAGTTTTTAGTTGTTGTTCATGCCATAAACAAATTCAAACACTATATAACAGGCTATGAAACTTTTGTTCACACAGATAATTCTGCAATTAGATACTTAATGAACAAATCAATTACTAATGGCAGAGTTATAAGATGGTTATTGCTTTTACAAGAATTCAACATTACCATTCTAGATAGGCCTGGAAAACAAAACACAGTAGCTGATTTCCTATCTAGACTCCAAAACATCAAAGATGACACTCCAGTTGAAGATCAATTTCCCGATGAATATCTTTTTGCAATTTCTACCCAAACTCCTTGGTTTGCTGACATTGCTAATTATTTAGTTTTAGGAAAATTTCCTTCAATAATGAATGCAAGAGATAAAAGAAAAATCATTTATGACAGTGCAAAATATTCATGGGTTGCTAATGAGTTGTACAAGACAGGTCCAGATTTGATCATTAGGAGATGTGTTCGGGAAGATGAGATGCCCGAGATTCTCAAAGCATGTCATGATGAACCTTGTGGCGGACACTTTGCTGATAAGAGGACAGCCTATAAGATCCTTCATTTAGGATATTATTGGCCATCCTTGTTTAAAGATGTTAAAGAGTATGTCAAAAGGTGTGACAGTTGCCAAAGGGTAGGGAAACCTTCTCCTTCATGTGAGATGCCATTACAACCTCAGGTACATATTGAACCTTTTGAAAAATGGGCTTTGGATTTTGTAGGACCTATTAGTCCTCCATCAAGACAAAAGAGATATATATTAGTTTGCACTGATTATGTTACCAAATGGGTAGAGGCCAAGCCATTACTTTTTGCTAATGAAGCATCCGTAGTTACTTTTCTTTTTGAGGATATTTTTACTTGTTTTGGTGTCCCAAGGGAAATTGTTACAGATCAAGGAGCTCAATTTACATCAAGGCTAGTGGAACAAATGATGGAGAGGTACAAAATCAGGCATAGAAAATCTACTCCTTATCATCCACAAGCAAATGGTCAAGTGGAATCTACTAATAAGATCATTGAAGGAATCCTAACAAAGACTGTTCATTTACATAGAAGAGATTGGGTAGATAGGCTTCCTGAAGCCTTGTGGGCCTACAAAACTACATGGAGAAACACAACAGGTCATACTCCTTATGAACTTGTTTATGGAAAGCAAGTTTTGTTTCCCATAGAATTCCAGATTCAAACCTTCAAAATGGCAGTTCAGCTAGGACTTGATTTAACGGAGGCACAAAAGCATAGATTGGAGCAGATTAATGAATTGGATGAGATTAGACAAGATGCAGTTCAGAAAACAAGTCTAGTCCAACGGCAAAGGACTAAATGGCATGACAAGTACATCAAAGAGAAGAAGTTCAAAGAAGGTGACTGGGCTCTCTTGTTTGATTCAAAATTCAAGGATTTTCAAGGTAAATTTCAAACACATTGGCTTGGGCCATATGAAATTGTTGAAATTTTTGACAATGGAGCAGTAAAAATCAGGACAATAGATGAAGAAGAGGTCACTTTTCTTGTGAATGGTCATAGATTGAAGCCGTATCACAAACCACTCTCAAGAGAAGAATTTGTCAAGAAGTTCCAGGAAAACAGTGATGTGAAGTTAATGAAGAAGAATCTTTCTTCTTCATCAACTTGATTAAATTTTCTGAAGTCATTTCTTTGAAAAAAAAATAATAATAAATAAATAAATAAAGTATAAACATGAAAACCAATCACTGATTGGCATGTTTATACAGAAAAGATAGGGTGAAAATCAGAGTCTTTCTGACACTCTAACTTTTCCATTTTGTTTCTGCAAGCAGTTGTTACAAAATCATAAGTTCAAATCCATTGCACTTATGATCCATCTCATTTCATTCCATTTACTTATCCATCCATACTCCATTTCATTCATTCATTCATACTTCACTTCATTCCATATTTCATTCATCTCATTCCATACTTCATCCACCTCATTTCCATATCAAAATTTAAAGTTTGATGTTTTTCTGCAAATGAATAACACATGTCATGGATTCCAGGCCATTTCTTATACTCTTCCACTCCATTTTATAAATTGTAATCCATCCCATTCCATCATTCACTTCATACATATTCCATTATACCATGTTTCATCATCTATCTTCACCCATTCCATAAAATATTCCATGTATATTCCAAACCACTCCATTCCATGATTAAAATTCTCTACAGGTACATTCTGCAGCTAAACAAACATTCTGCAGCTAATCAGACTTTCCGCAACCAGACAGTCATTCCGCAGCTACAGATCCTGAAGGCACTGATCAACAAACATTTGAATTGCAACAAGATGATCCAGTATATCCATGAACAAGCAAAATCAAGAAGAATTATGAAGACTCACAAAGTAATGGTTTCCAGAGGAGAACAAAGTATATGAAGACCACAAAAATCAGATGAAAAGCAAAGGTAACAAGTTTTGATTATAATGGAATATCATAAAATTTAGTATAGTTTTAGTTATGAATCATTCGAAAAGTTGTTTTGATTATTTTTATTGATCATGCCAAATATACCCTCCACAAAACTTTGGATAAAAATCCTTCATTTCAAATTCTATACCCAATCATCATTTAAGTGGTTAAAAGGCTGAAGTGTTTGATTTTCTTACGTCACCCAGCCAAATCATTTAATGATGATTTTTGAATCTGTTGTAAAAAAATCTCCGTAGTCTTTTCACTCATTGATTTGTTTTCACCTCACTTCATTAACTCGTTCCATAACCACTCCCTATTACTCCATCCCGTAGCCAACCCTTCATCATTTCATTCTGTAAAACAGAGGTATCTCTATCACCGTGAGCAGAGGTATATTAGCTTGAAAGTTGAAGCCACTGTCACCGTGAAGTAGAGGTATATCAGTTTGAAAGTTGAAGCCACTGTCACCGTGAAGCAGAGGTATATCAGTTTGAAATTTGAAGCCACTATCACCGTGAAGCAGAGATATATCAGTTTGAAGATTGAAGCACTATCACCGTGAAGCAGAGGAATATCAGTTTGAAGGTTGAAGTCATTGTCTCCGTGAGAAGAAAGAGTACAAATCCGAAGATTGAAGAAGAAATTATGGGCCTCATCGTGAGAACTGAACCAGTGGGCACAAAATACCTGGAATGATACCCTCAAAGCAGAGAAATGTTGCAACAGGCAGGATGGCTACAATTCCTCGAGAAATTTAATGGCTTCCACAAAGAAGTTACTAAAACATTTGCAAGGACATTCAAAGGAGCCGAGGTTGAAGTTGGAGATGCTAAATTCACTGTCACAGAGGTTTTTATTGCAGAACCAACAGGATTGCTTAGACATGGAGAAATATGGTTTAAAAACAGAGAATTTTATAATGAATCATGGAAGCAGATCCTCAAATCACCAAGTATGGATGTCACTGTGTTTAAAAAGGGAATTCCAAGCTCTGCATTAAAGAATAAATGGAGAAACATATTGCTTATCTTACAAAAATTTATCACTTGTGAAGGTAGATATGGTACTTTCTATGTTTACCATATTAGGTTGATAATGCATTTCTTAGAGGAAGAGCTAAATTTTCCCTATTTCTTGCTTCAAATTTTAAAAAAGATGGATTCAAGTGTTCAAAGGAGAGTCCAATTCCTAGAGACAACTCTATACCATCATGGCTTGGTTAAGATTTTAATTGAACACCATTTAGCCAAAACAAAAGATACTTGGGATAATTTCTTGGTAAGAAATCACTTTGAGGAACCAAAAGAGCCTTCACTTGAACATCAGCCTACAAGGAGAAGCAGAAAATGGAGAGCCTCTAAAATTGAAATCGACAAAACAGTACAGGAAAGTAGTGAAGAAATAATCTCTGAGAAGTTGACTCAGATTAAGAGACAACTTAAGGAAGAGAGGGTAATCAGAAAATCTGCCACAGAAAAAGGAGAGGGATCATCCCAGCCAAGAAGAAGCCATAGACTCAGGGGGAAACTAAGGAAAACATAGATCAAACAAACCAGGGTGATAAACATAGAAGATGAGGAAACCTATATTGAAGAAGATGTTGAAGAAGATTTTGATGAAGAAATCCCTGAAATTGACCCTGCACAGCAAGAAGTTTATGACTATGTTGAAACATTGGAAAGGAAAGCTTCAGAGAGTAGAGATATAACCCCTAGTCCTCCACTGTCCGAAATAGATGTGTTAAGAAGAGATAGGTATGAGATGGAAGTACTTAATATACATATCAAAACTGAGAATGATATTCTGAAGGAACAAGTCAAACTCAAAACCAGTATGAACTCAACCCTGTCTCTACAGATGGACAAAGTGGAAAAGGCTAATGAAAAGTTGAAAAAGAGGAACAAGAAGCTAATCAGGGCACTTACCAATTTAAGGTTCAAGTTAGTCATCAGGAAACCCAGAAGACCTTTAACTTCCAGGCAAAGAAGAAGAAGGGGGTTGGATGTTCTTGCAGAAGTCTCTAAGTTTATGGAATAAGTTGCATGAGGACATGCAAGAAGTCAGCAGTGGGGGTATGTTGAGCCCCAAGATTGTTCTTTATTTTATCTTACTTCATTCCATTTTCCTTTGTCCATTGTTATCCCAGGCCTAAATGATCAATGAGATTAGTTAAAATTACTTTTAGAATGAATAACATAGCTAACTTGCTAAGTTTTGTGATTTTGTCATTGTAATTCATTTTGAACTGAAACTAGCTACAGAATGCAGACATTCCGTAGCTAACCGCCAATTCTACAGCTGTCTTCACGTTCAAGCATGTTCCAGGTGTCCTCTCAGGAAAATCCACACATGGGTTTATTCCACATTATGTCCTCAACGTTTGTGGCTCACCATGAAGAATGAATTGAATTCTGGACGTGCTTTTGTACGTGGGAACTCATTCAAGGAGGCAGACTTCTAATAGGACAAGGACAGTCCAGATTTCATTTGTCCCTTTACGCTGCCATCTTTAGAGTCCTAGTACGATTTTGATATGAAAAGACAATGATCCCCGTATTGTTGCAAGTTCTGTTATAAATGCACTCGGGAAACCGAGAGACAAGCTCTAGATTTTGATTAGATTTCATGGATTGACCGCTATATTTCTGAAGACTGAGAATACTCTGTTTTAAGTTATTTTCTTTTAATGAAGAAGACAGCATTGCTTTGAACGCGTTGAGTTGATTTTGAGTTAGATTCCGTCTGGTGGTAGAGGGCCCCTGCCTCCTGAATGACTTTACTTTCGTAACTTAGATAAGTATCTTAGTTCGTTTTCACGTTTTTGAAGTTTGAGTTCATAGTTAATTTCATTAGTCACTATAGCTATACTTTTTCTAAGAAACTCTTCCAAAAGATCATTATAATGAATGAGAAATGGTTGTAGTGTTATAGATTTTAATTGCAATTTCTTTTGTTCATTATCACAGTTGAACTTATTCTAGTAAAATCTTCCAAAAAATCATTATGATGACTAAGGCATGACTGTGATACTGAAGGTTTCAGTTGCTTGTTTACACTAAGTAGCATAGCTGATCTTACTCTTAAAACACTCTTCCAAAATATCATAACAATGGGTAGGAAATAGCTGTGATGTCTTAGTTTTTAATTGTAATTGCTTTCAGTTTTCATGTTTGCATTTGCATTGAATTGTACAGCCAGGATTGTTCTAACAAGCTATTCCAAAATACCATTCATGATGGACAAAATAGGCTGTAGAATTCCATAGATTAATTGCATGATAACTTAGTTAGGGTACTCCGGAGTCAAATTGCATTCAATTCATGCTCTATTATTTCATTTTAAGTTTGATAATGACTTGTTAGTTTAGCACTGTTTATTGTAGACTGGTAGCACTCTAGTTCAGTTCTAGCTTAGCCCACTGTATTTACATTCCACATTTAGTTGTCATCCATTGCATATTAAATTACATTAGTTGTTAAACTTAAATACCATGGCCTTCATTATTTACAAAACTTCTTTTGTTCCAAACATATATTGACTCATAATCATCTGAACAGAAGATAATATCAGTCCAAGGCCTGGAGTACTTTTGCAACCTTTTTACCATTTCATAAACAAAGCCTTTCCTCAAAAGACCACTCTAAAAAGAAAGCTATAACTTTTGAGTAAGGTTTAGTGATGTTAAACTAAGTTGCAGAATAGAATTAGGAGCTAGTTTTAGAGTAGAGATCTTATGATGTTACCAATGTTCTTCTCCAAATATGTTTCAACAAACCTCTAATCATGGATAAGATGTTGTATCATTATGAGTTGATTGTTTAATTGTTTAGTTAGGAGAATTTTTACCCTTAGCTGCCCATTCCTCAAGCTCTTCCAAAATATCCTTAATGAATGGATTGGACAAGTTAATTTCATGTTGTGATTCATTTTCTTGAATTCATTATCAAGCTTTGTATTTTTGCTAAGTCATAGTTTAGGTTTGGTTCTGTCTCAGTATTTTCATTTGTCATTTGTCATTAACAAATTAGGCTTCACTCTGTTTTTAACTAGTAGCTTCTTTCCACCAGCATTTAGTTCTTTTCCTTGTGAACATAAAACCATCAAAAGACCAAAAACATCATAAAACACTAAACACAACGCAGTAAGAAACAAACACCTAGGCACATACGGTGCACTAAAACGTGATTTACCAACCCTGGTTGACAATTAAATGAACTCAATTTAGGAGACTAGGTTGAGCCCAAACAGCTGTGACGGTAATTAATTTCCACTTATAATTTTTTCTAATTATACCTTGATGGTTGTCCTTATAACTTTTTTTGTTTAAATGACAGAGAATGTTTCCCTTGAGGATCTTACCACCAGAGAGGAAGACAGGGCAACAATCCCAACGACGACAACTGGTGCACCAGGTAAATAATCTCATTGCAATTTTTTTTATTAATATTACCGAACTAGTTCAATGATATTTAAAAGCTGACAATTAAAATTTAATATTATCTGTTTTTGTAGGCGATGCCCCGTCACTGGATGAGCCCAGACATCGTGAATACGCAACTAGGTCAGCAGTGCGGGTTGAAAGGCACGAAACAGGAGCAGAACACGATGATATTGATGATGTAATTAGGAGCTTTAAAAATAGGAAGAAGAAAAAGAAAATTTGACAATGTAAAATATTGTATTATTATAAGACAAACGTTACCATACTTGGAACGTTTTTTTGCGTTATATAAAAAACTCATTTATCATATTATTTTTATGTCAAGCATTAATTACAATGTTTCCTTGCGTACTTTTTGTTGAATTGTTTTTTTATTAGTTATTGAATATTTTTTTTTATGCTCATGAAAGTAAAAAATGAAATATAGATTGGGTATTGGGGAATTGAGAGTGATGTGAGGGCGGGGGGGGGGGAGGGGCCATAAGAGCTTCCACCTTCACGTGGTTGGCCCTATTTAGTAGAGAATAATTTATTGGAGTGATTTAATCTTGGAGCAAACCTCCCTCGATCCAGCGTAGCAACAAAAAAGTCACTGTTGACTTAGTTGCTACTCTTTCAGATCGTGGGAGGCTTGTTCCAAGTTCATGCGACTCCAATAAATTGTTATTGAAATGAAGAGGAGCTTATTCGGGTATGTTTTGACATTTTCAACATATGTTCTAACATTATCATAAGAATGCATCTTAGAGTAAAAAATACTACATCAATTACTTGTATTTATTGTATAGATAATGATGGATTTTGATTGACTTGACAGTGCAGGTACAAATCCTCTTGCATCATGAGCAATACAACTTGTCAACCAGGGTCATGTCCAGGATATTTTTGCTTGTGCGCTTGACCAGGTTCGTAATGTCACATTTTGTAAGTTCCTTTACGGTTCATAATTCAATATTAAGCTTGTGCACGATTATTATCTAGGTTTTTTGTATGTGTTTTTTCATCTATTTGATTGTAAGCAACTATGCATGTTTCCTGTTGTTCACTATGATTTCTCCCATTACCACTCCCAGGATGAATCCGACTTTATTGTTACATAGGTTACTTTCTTGTTACTATGATTTCTCCATTTACGATTTCATAGGTTACATCATGTAAAGTTGTCAATCTCAGGTTGGTGATGAGCTTTAGTTCTCCAGATTTGGGGCTTTTCTAATATTTTCTCCCTCATGTCATTCATGCATCACCTCGTTGTTTGAGCATGCCAATTGTCTACCACTTGTACCAATTGGCACATGTCAATCTCTGAGTGGTGCCACATTTCACCTATTTTCAGTGAGATTTTAGGGTTTCTCTAACATAGCTTCAGAAATCCGATTCAGTGCCTGCTTGAATATCATCTCATAATACTCATGGTTTGGATTGATGAGCATGTTCTGAATGGTTGGTTGATTCATAAGAACCACCCATATAGTCATCTTGAGATATTTCAGAAGTTTTCTCGGGTTTCTTTTTTCACCGTTTCTAGTGGGTGGGATGGTGTGGGGTGATCCAATAATATTGGTGCTCTTGTAGTAGGGAATTTGTTTTTGGGGATATAAAGAAGAATTTGATGTAGATATCCCATTGGATGCATTCATAGATGGGCACGAGAGGTAAAGAATTTAAATTAAAAATATTCAACCTCTAGCATGGCAACTTGAAGGCCGCGAGAGACACTGGTTAAAGATTGTTTTGTGCTAGCCTTAATATAGTCGTGATTTCTTTCTATTATCTTAATGCAAATATATAGTCTGGTCTCATTAAAATGAGGATTGTGGCTGTATTTCTCTTTGGTTGTTTCTCTCTCAATGCTCCAGAAGTTGCCAAAAGTTGCGATAGTTGTTTAGTTTTCCTGTTACAACTTAAAAGTGGTTTTTAGCAATGGGAGTCATGTTTTTTAAGGTTCATACTAATATGAAAATCTTGTAATTCTATATTCAGGATAAGAGAAGATGGCCTCTGCTTTGGGCAGTATGACAACAATTGCCACATCTACCTAATTGGGTAACAATGGAAAGGGGAAGAAGTTGGGTGCAATGTTTGATAATTATGGAAAACAATTGTCTTCTCTTTCAGTTTTTTCACCCATTTCCTTTAATCACTCAAGCAGAAGAGGGACTCTGAGATTACGCGATAGAGAGAAGGTAGTTAATACAAGAGCTATGGAAAAGGAGTTGCACTTCAACAAGGATGGCTCAGTGACAAAAAAATTGCAGGTCAGAGAAAAAATTATGTTTAAAAGAAGGTCACCTGCACATGAAACTTCACTGCGGTGGATCTTTCCTTATCCACTTATATTCGATTTTAATGTGTTATTTTAATTTTTCATGGAGGGTTGTTTTGGCATATGGTCTAGCATTCAATTGGACACTTACTGAAAGCATTGTCAATTTGTCTTGTAGGCGGTGTGAAAAAACTTGCTGATCTTGTTGGAGTCGCCCTTGGGGCGAAGGGAAAAATGTTGTCTTGGAGAGCAAGCATGGTTCTCCGAAAATAGTTAATGATGGTGTGACAGTAACTAAGGAGGTAATTTGTAGATGTGTGCTCTGGTTTTCTTTTTAACGTTGTATTAGTTCCCCCTCTTAAATGTCTTAGATTTGGTAGGTATAATTTGAAAACTCAAAGGTGAAAGGAAACATATTTGTTACCCAGTGGTCTCCTTGGCCTATGGACTAGCCACATTAGAGTAATGCATAAAGCTTTTCACAACAATAAAAGGAAAGGGTTATGGCTGAGTCAAATTTTATTATTATTGACAGTGTAATGAAATGTATCTCAATGTTATGGTTTTGGCCTTTTTATTGGTTGAATTAGAGGACCCAATTGAAAATATTGGGGCCAAGTTGGTAAGGCAAGCTGCGGCAAAGACAAATGATTTAGTTGGGGATGGAACCACAACATCTGTTGTTCTTGCACATGTTGGAATATTGAAAAATTCCAGAACAATGAATGGAAAATAAATCTCCCTTCCTCTAACACAGAGAAAATAAAAATTTCTTTGACAGGAGACAGAGTTTCAATACTTTGAAAACAAACTTATATTCCCTTCAATAACTCAAAAAAAAACTATTACACTTCTTCCTCACTGAGAGGGATTACAAAATTATGACTGCTACAAAACGCAGTGCATAAAACCAACTCACTGTCTGTTCAAAACAAACATACTTTGTCTCTAAAACACTCTGTTGTGTTTTTCACTTTCGCACTGCTGTGCATACACACTTAAAAAGTTACACTCAGTATTTCACTTTTTACACACTGCTGTGTAATAAAAAATTTACGTACTGTCTATAAAAAAACTACCAAGCTTTTTTGTCCTTTTTATTTTTATATGTTGTAACATATAAAACATATTATAATAAACCCTCTTTTTAAAAAAATAAAATTAAAACTAAATTCTATGGCCCACCTTTCATTTCGCATATGATATATATATAACATATGTTTAAAAAATATGTATATATTAAAGCATACATAAAATTAAACTATCAAAACATTAAATAACCCTTTCCATCGGAATTCAAAAGTTTGAATAGATTGAATTTCAAACCAAATTCGCGTTCCAAAATGGGATGCTGACGTCTGCCTAATTTGTAACACGAATTCTCAATCCAATGTGCCTTATAAAAAATTCGGGTCCGGTTTTCAGGTTTTCAGATTCCCTTCAATTTCATGCGATCCAATATTAATGCTCCACGTGTCCTCCTTTTGAATTTACAAAACTGGGGGGTAAATTTCTGTTTGTTTAATTTCTGGTTGGTGAATTGCGTTAATGTTGGTTGTTGTGTTTAAATACAATCCTGTGTAGAAATATGGTTGCGGCTGTCTACAAAAAAAATTTGCAGGAATTTTAAATGCTGAATTAAATTTCTGGACAACGTGCAAGCAACCTCCAAAAAAAAATGTTGTTGCTGCATCCGTCCTTCTGCTGCAGCAGTTGAAGTTAAAATTCAACAGCACAGGGTTTAATAAGTGAGGGTGTAAAGGTAAATTTTTGTCGATAGTACTAGATTAAGATCATCTATTCATTTTTGTAGGGTCTTATGGTGTTTGGTTTTTTAGTTTTGGGTTGGGCTTATTGAGTCTAAGATAGTTTTTGAGTGAAAAAATTGCTATCGGGTATTAAAAATTTTTGGTTCTTTTGTCAAAATTTATGAGCTTGTTAGGAAATACAAAACTGACAATGGTTGTATCTTAAATTTGTGGAAAATAATTTGAAATGAAACCATTTTGTTTAGGTTGTTGCAGCAGGTGCAAACCCCATTCAAATTACTAGGGGCATTGACAAGACAATAAAGGCCCTTGTTTCGGAACTCAAAATTTTGTCAAAGGAGGTAAACACTTGCCTTTTGAGTAGGCTGGTTTTCCTTTTTGTTGATGGTTTGGTGTATCTAATTGAATTAGTTGCCTAAGGTATTTTTGGTTGCAAACTCCTTTTCATTTTTCATGCAGTATTGGCCTTGTGGAATACATTTGATTGTGTGGTCTTGTTAGATCTACAACATTTGTAGTTGTTTAGTCTTATGGCCGAGGTGCACTTTTATTATGGAAATAGTTGATGCAATATTGTCATTTAATCCTTACTGCAGGGTAGCATGTTGAGAAGTTTCTTGTGAAAAATTTGGTATTCAAAATGAAACTTGATCCTATATAGCATCATGCACTTGACTTCAAAATTCATATTCAAAGTGTGCCAGACAATTCTTGGAAAATTTCAAATATTTATGTTGTTTTAAACCATTATCTTTTTCATGTATTGGATGCTGAAAATGAGAAAAAGACTTTGGTATGAAACCAACTGGTGAATAATTTCCAGCAAAACAACCACTTCCAAGACATGATTTATAAGTAGAACATATGTACTTATGAAGCATAGAAAGATATCCTTGATGCATTGTCAATGTTTGGCTAGGGTTATTTTTGGAGAAAATAACTCATTATTCCTAGAATAGTTATCTTCAATACAAGTAAATGCCAGAGAAGAGAGATCATCGTGTGACATAAACCTATTAACAAAAGTGAACAGGGGATGATTATTAATTATGGCATACTAAGTTGTCAGTGATTTTGACTATTTGTCTTTAACATGTAAAAATGTTAAATTCCAAACTTACATCATCATGGTTTGGCACCATGAGCTTGACTAATTTTCCACCATGCTCATAATTTCATTGTTGTCTTCATATCTATAAACAACGTTTCAAATAATAATAATAAATTTCTATAAGAAAAATCCAGACCTCCATGTTGCTGCTCCTTGTGAGACAAAGTCAAAATTGCATTATACAATCTGACACATAAGAATCTCCTATATCCCGGTGGTATGTATCCAAATTCTTATAATAGTGTCTTCAAGACTTATGTTGACATTGCCAATGAGATATTTAAGAAATGAAATATGGAGTCTTCTTCATTGTTGTATATGTAATAGTCTTTTATTAATATACAGATTGATGGTTTTGTCTCTCTGAAAATGAAATGTAAAAATAATTTATTGTGGTCAATTGAAAAGTTTTTTTTTTAAAGCTTTTAATTATGGAAGGGTGACATAGATATATGCCCTTCTAATTGAAATTCGAACCTTCCCTTCAAATTTGATCACTGTGTGGGACCTTAACAAACAATAAAACTATTCCGCCATGCGTTATATAAAACATATAACAAAACCTTTGTCAAAACTTCAAACGAACCCTTTAGCCGTGGGTATTTCATCACGAATTGATCATTTTACCATGTACCTTCTTCTAGAAGAATATTCTTCCACTTGATTAGGTACTTCATAATGGTTATATGTCAAAGAGATACAGAATGTTTATCTATAACTTTTTGTGGTTCAAGAATAAACTTTCATTCTTCATCTAATTTTGGAAGTTCTATTTACATTGGCATATTTTTTCCCAAAACCTTTTTTAGGCAAGATACATGAAAAACCTTATGAATGCAAGAAGAAGGAAAATATAACTTCTATACCACTTGTGCAATCCTATGAATAATTATTTAGGGCCATAACATTTTTTAGCTAATTCTTTATTCTTCTTTTTCTTGAATGAAGATTGCTTATAATGCTATAATCTAAAAATACCCAATTACCCTCCTCAAATTATCTTTCACTTCAATGTTGTTCCCCTTGTTGTTTTATCATTTTTCATGTCATTTGAAGGTTTTCCATAATAATTTTCAAATTTTCTTTAGTATTTTCCATATGTGACTCTGTTTCCTATACTTTGGACTTATCTTGCAAAAAGTATAAGATACTAGGAGTTGGATATCCATAAAGGGCCTTAAATGGGGAAATTTTAGTAGATGTGTGATAGGTAGTATTATATTACCATTCTTCCTTGACGAACCCACTTCATCCATTAATATTGATTTTCTAAAGAGTAACATTGTAGATAACCTTAAAAACATTTGTTAACTATTTTTGTTTGACCATTTGATTGTGTTTGATATGTAGAACTCATGGCAGCTAGTGTTTCTCCACTCATATTAAATAATTATTTCCAAAAGTTTATTGTTACTATTACTTTATGAAAACCATGAAGACTATGAATTTCTTTCACGGACACTTCTGCCACTTGGCTTGTTGTTTATGTACTTTGAGCTCTACAAAAAAATCTACAAAATGTGTCTATATAAATGACCACAAAAATGTAATACTTACCTTTATATTTCAGTAACCCTGTAATAAATTCTATTGATATATCTTCTAGTCTTTGAATATGTATGTGGAATGGTTGAAGTAACCCTAGAGATTTTACTATCTCTCTTTTATTTATTATGCAAACCTGACCTTCTCTTACAAAATTTTGAATTTATTTCTTCATTCCTTCCAAAAATATATTTTTTGATCCTTTGAGATGTTTTAAGGAACCCTGCGTCCTACCATCAGAGAGACATGGGGCTCCCTTAATATTTGTTTATTCAAATATGCTTGCGTGCATAAAAATATTCTACATTTGCACCAAAGTATATCTCTCTTTCACTCCCAATGCTCCATAAAGTTCATCCCATCCTTTATAAATTTTAGTTTTTGTTTAGTACTATTGTCATTTTTCCATTATGGCAAGCTTCTTCTAGCCACCTAGGAATAGAAAATGTAATTGGATATAAATTTGAGACCTCTTCTATTTTAGAAAGAGCATCATGTACTAAATTTTCCTTGCCCTTTTTGCAGATTATCTCAAAATTAAAACTTTGCATTTTTTCTCCTCATTTTTTTTAATCTTCTAATGAAAATCATAGCTTCAAAAAATACTTTATGCTATCATGGTATATCTTGACTTTAAAGTACCTCCCAATGATATACTATCCCCATTTTTTGTTGCATGTAATATTTCTTCCATTTATTTTTCATACGTAGATTTCACCAAATATTTTATTTGAATTCCTTGCTTTTAAAAGCCAATGATATCCCTTATTGTGTTAATGTTACGTAAATTCCTTGTCCTAGTGCCTCACACTCTACTATGAATGTTTTACCAAAAGTGGGTGCAACTGATGTTGGTGTAGAAGACATGGCATCCATTAAAAGAGAGAATGCCAAAGTAGCCTCATTATTCCATATAAATGATATTTTCTTCAAGAGATATGTGAGTGGACTTGAAATGCATGCATAATTCTTAACAAATGATCAATAATATCATGTAAGTCTAAAAAATCTTCTAAGAACCTTGATTTTCTTAGGAATAGGTCATTTTGTAATAGCTTGCATATTTTGAGGCTCCAACTTCACTTCTTCCTTTAAAACAATATGAACCAAATACTCGAATTCTTATTTCCCAAAAGCACATTTGGATATTTTTACATAAAAATGATTTTTCTCAATAATTTATATAAATTTTCCACATGTTTAGTGTGGTATTCCCATGATTTATTATAAATATGTGTATTATCAAAGAAAACCAACACAAATTTTATAAGATGGGATCAAACAAAATTGTTCTTAAGTCGAGCCCACCGGACTTCAAACAGCGATAAACCATAATTCAAACCAAATTCGCGTTCCAAAATAGCCTGCTGACGTCGGCCAATTTTGTGACGCGAAAACCAAATGAATTCTGCCCTAATATTTTTCGGGTCCGAAGTTGGGCTGGCATACGGAGGGAGAGTTGTGACGCGAATTTCTTATCAAATTCTCCCTAATATTTTTTGGGTCCGGATTTCCACTGCGCGAGCGGCCCAAACAAAGATCCGCTCAAATCAATTTCTGCCATGTGTCCTCAATCAAATGTTGCCCTATTCCTAGATGCAGGTGCATTCGATGGCGTTTAAGGCGATGGGACATGGATGTGGCGATTTCCTATCAATCGCATTAAGTTTTAACGCTGTTAAATTAAGTTCCAAGGTTTTCACATCAAATTGCATTAAGTTTTAACATTGTTCAAGATCGGACCTCCACTCCTGTTAGCGGTTCCGCATGCTCCAATATGATCTGGCCTTCGGCTCTCATTAATGATTAGAGATCAATTATGACGGGCGTCCTTCGATTGCATTGCAGTCTGGTCGATAAAATGGTGTTTCACTATGGTTTTTCAGATGAGTCGGTTGCTAGGTTACACTGCCTTCTCACTGTGACGAGAAGGAGAAGTGGCTAGCTGAACTGCTGCTTAGACCTTGCTGCATATCTGCATTTCTCTTGGTCTGGTCTGTGTCTGTCTTCCTATGTTTCTTGGAATTCTGCTTCTCCATCTCCTCTTGTTCCCACTGCTGAGACTGCACCCATGCCTCGCATGCATCAAAGGATGCGTTGCTGCAGGGGGAGCACTAGAGGTCAACCCCTGCGCACTCCCTCCAGCCCCTCAACCGAGTCGTCTTCCCAGTCCAATGATTATCACGCAGGTCGCTATCTAGATACTAGAAGTGGGCGGGGTCGGGTTCTAGGATCTGGCCACCGTATGGGCTCCCCTTCTCCTCATTTCCCCACCGCTTCACCTTCTCCCACGACGCGCACTGCGCTTTTTGCGTTTAATTTCTCTCTGAACCGCCCACGAATCACAGCTTCAATTACTGTGGTTTTCTGTGAGGAGGCCCAAATGGAAGAACAATGCACCCGTCTGGTGGGTCTGAGCTCAGAAAAATCCGGCCAACATTCGGGCCTTCAGGAGGGGAGCGGTGGCATGAATGTGGAGGTAGCACCTGGCGATCCTGGACCTTCCGAAGGATGGTGCCGAATCTTCGAGGAGCCACTGGAGGAGTAGTTTGGTTAATTTGTTTTTCTTGCTTCGCGGCCCACTTAATTGGGTTGATTTTAGATTATATTACTGTGTTGGACCTCTGTAATATTTTTGAATTTTGTAAACGTTCAAGACTGGTTTCCCCGTATGAGGGCAGTCTTCTTAATTTTTTGATTTTTTGATGACAAATTTTCCATGAGTCTGGGCAATGTTTTTGACTTCGGTGTAATTTTATTCCCACTGTTAATAGATTAACTTTACTTAGAAAAAAAAATGTTGCCTTGTTTCTATTTTAAACCTATTTTTTGAAATACAGAGCCATGTTTATATGGTCTACGTATTATACTCTTTCTCTGTATATCTACAGGAACCTTTTTGCTATGAACAGGGTGGATGCTGTAGCGGGCTACTAATGGAAACAAGCGAGCTTGAACCTTACATCTCGGATGCAACAGATGGTTACCAATTTTGGAATCAAGCAAGCCTGATCTTACAAGCGAGCCTGGGTTTCTGCAGATGGTTTTTATTTCCGGGAACAAGCGAGCCAGAAGATATAATCGACCCTAGGTTTATACATATTTTTGCTCTATCATGGATGCTTTTTGTGTGAGGTGTATATCAACAGTACATGTCTCTGCACATTTCCTGTATCCGCTTTATGATACTATTTTATGTGTTGACAGGTTATCACTCTGCCTTCAAAATTAGCGATGCTGGTTTATTGATATGGTCTGATGGTATTTTTATATTTTGGACATATCACACTCCTCACATGATTAGCGTTTTTCTCTGTTCAAGGATTTTGGGTACTTTAATTTGTATTTGGAACAATGGAAGTCGGTACTCTATCTGTTGCTTTACTATTCTACATACTGCTATTTCACTTTCTTATAGATGCCTCGGGCATATTTGGATGCTTTCTCAAATTGTCGATAATCTCCATGTGGACCGTTACTGGGTTTTATATCAAGTCCCTGTATGTGACATGGGGTATTTTTCTATCATTGTCTAGGGTGGGACTTCACTTTTCTGGATGGATATTTGGGTTCCAATCTTCAGATGTGAAAATGTAATGACTTCATGGACTGTTTTACTTCATATAATATATTCAAAACAGCATTTTTTCTCTTGTGAAAAAAAAATGATTAATGTTTATCACTCTGCCTTCAAAACTAGCGATGCTGGTCTATGTTGCTGGTTTATTGATATGGTCTGATGGTATTTTTCTATTTTGGACATATCACACTCCTCACATGATTAGTGTTTTTCTCTGCTCAAGGATTTTGGGTACTTTAATTTGTATTTGGAACAATGGACGTCGGTACTCTATCTGTTGCTTTACTATTCTACATACTGCTATTTCACTTTCTTATAGATGCCTCGGGCATATTTGGATGCTTTCTCGGATTGTCGATAATCTCCATGTGGACCGTTACTGGGTTTTATATCATGTCCCTGTATGTGACATGGGGTATTTTTCTATCATTGTCTGGGGTGGGACTTCCACTTCTCTGGATGGATATTTGGGTTCCAATCTTCAGATGTGAAAATGTAATGACTTCATGGACTATTTTACTTCATATAATATATTCAAAACAACGTTTTTTCTCTTGTGAAAAAAAAATGATTGTTTATAGTCGAAGCGCTGTGGGGTGGTTTATTATATTAATATTTCACGGTCATTGGAACGCCCACAATTCATAACAAATATTGGAGATTTACTATCCTGTTTTAAAGTTTCATTTTTTTTTTTAAATTGAACTCATCGTCGGTATACCGACGCCTTGTAAGCGTCGGAATTGCGACAGCTTAAAAACGTCGGAAGAGCGACAGTATAAAAACGTCGGACGAGCGACGTTCAAAACGTCAAACCACATTTCGTCGGAATTGTGACAGTTTACAAACGTCGGAAGAGCAACGTTCAAAACTTCGGACCACATTTCGTCGGAATTGCGACAGTTTACAAACGTCAGAAGAGCGACGTCCAAAACTTCGGACCACATTGCGTCAGAATTGTGACAGTTTACAAACGTCGGAAGAGCGACGTTCAAAACGTCGGACCACATTTCGTCGAAATTGCGACAGTTTACAAACGTCGAAAGAGCGACGTTCAAAACGTCGAACCACATTTCGTCGAAAGTGCGACAGTTTACAAACGTCGGAAGTGCGACGGTTTAGGAAACGTTTGAAGAGCGACGCTTGTTTGGAAGCGACGAAAAAAGTGTCGGTAGTGCGACACTTTGTAAGTGCGTCGGAATTGCGACAGGATGGAAAACCACGTTTTGCCTGTCCCTGAATTGTCGCTCTTGCGACGACTATGTGTCGAAATAGCGACGAATTGGCCGTCGGAAATTGGGCCAAATTTTCTAGTGCCATTTCCCTATCCCTCATATCCCTAAATTCATCTACTCCTATCCTAATTCCCATTATCCCAAACCCTAGATACAAGATTCCCAAACCCCAAATGCTATCCCAAAATCCTAGAGGCTATCCCTAAAACCCTTCAATTCCCCAAATTCCAATTAGCAATATTCCCAAACATTCCCCTTACCCTCTCCCTCCATAGTCCTTCACACATTTTCATACATTTGGTAGCAAAAACCAAAGACACCTAAACTCTTCATACTCATCTAAGACAACACAGACTTTGGCAAACATGGAGACAAATTCCTCTTATGACCGAGACGGTGACTCTACAAGCGAATTGCATGCGCCAAGAAGACCTCACAAGAGTGGTAAGCATGTAAGGGAAGAGCCTACTTCACTTTCTGAGCTGCAGGCCTGCCCTCTTGCTATTACATGTTTCCAACAACAGTCTTGTTATCAATTTTGTGAGATGGTTGCTAGAGTCCAGTATCATCACGAGTTGGCCAGATTGTTTTTTCTTCATCTACATAATGGCCAAGTCACTCTTGCAGGTGTGACATTCACCTTGACACCTAAGTCTATCTCTCTAGCAACCGGTATTCCAAATGTTGGAGAGCAATGGAATAAAAGGCAGCAAGTTGACAGGGAACACTATGAGCCATACATCAAGCCTGGTTTTTTGAGACAACTTAGTAGAGTTTTTCCTTTTCGGTACCTGAAGGATTCATACGCTCCTTTGACGAAACTAATTATCAAATATTTCAGTTGTGAGGGCCTGTTTTCTCGCTTATGTGCCTATCACATCAGATTTCTGATGCACTTTACCAAGGTGAGAATGATGAAACTCCCATATTTCATGTGCCGAAATATTGAGAAGATGACCACCCTAGTGCAAAAGAAAACTTCTGAGCATCAGTATAACAGTATCTATCATTTTGCACTCATCAAAATTGCGGTTATCCATCAGCTTGGTTTGTAGGACATTTCATGGGAGGATTTCATTTCTCATGAGTTCTTCACAGCCCCTCAGGTACCTTCGGAGGCTTTTCATGAGGCAGGTGAACCTTCACATTAGAAGGAAGGTCATGAGACACAGACCGCTAGTGTGCCGGTGTTTGTCACCTATCAGAGGGGCACTAGAGGGTTGTTTACAGCAGCCAAGCGAGTATTATCTCCACCCGGGGTGGAAGGGGTCTCGCTTCTACCATCAGCAATACAGGTACAGGACAAGGGTAAGAGGCCAATACATGATGAGGGGCCTTCAGGAGAGCAGGATACAGATTTCATCCTCATTCAGGATGATGACACTGATTTGGGCTCACCAAGCTCAAAGTTCAGGGAGATCATTCAGGAGCAGACGGCGGAAATAAATACTTTTTCCCTCAAATTGCAAAGATCCCAGTGGATAATCAACTGCCTTGAGCAGAGAAAAAAATAGCTAGAGGATCAGCAAACCATCTTGGAGTTGCAAAACATACGTGAGAACCGGCAAGCTGCCAAAAGGAGCAAAACCGAGATGACATCACTTGAGCAGGAGATTGAGGTTGATCATGAAACTTGGCTTGAAAGGGTAAATATTCATTTGGAAAAGTTGTTGGAGAAGGCAAAAAAAGAAAAGAACATGTTGAGGCACATGGCCAATCATTATTGGGCGAGAAATCATGTTTGCAAAGCAAGAATCAAAATTTTGAAGGCCAAGTTGAAGAAGGCCTCAAAGTGTCGGAAAAGGCATGATAGACTTCAAATCTTGGTCGAGGCTTCCTTGGCCCAGCATAGCACATAATGGAGGACACTCAGCCCAAATTTCAAAAAATTTGGGACACTTTTTGCATTTTTGAAAATTTTGGCCTAAAAACAGACTTTTTTGCTCTATGCGCCGCGCCACTTGGCGCGCGTTTATGATTGGGGGCTCCTTTTGATGCAAACTCAGCATTTTTGGATTTTCCATGGAAAAATATGCATGCCTACCTATGGCCAAGAAATTTTGACAGGTTTTGGGCTTCCAGAAGGGTCAAAAACACCCCAAAAATGACCTTTCTACCCCCTTTTTGGCACACAGGAAGCAGTGTTGGGAGAAATCAGTTTTGGAGGGGTAAATGAAGGCCAAATTAAGAAATTCCACTTGTGTTGGAAAGTAGACAGGCAGAAATTTCCAGCAAGCCCACTTAGAGAAAATTTGGACACTGCAAAGACCTCCAAAATCAGCTGCAAACTAGCATGACGCATAGAGAAATCAGGCGCGGCGCATTGGAGGATTTTGCTCATTTTTTACTCAGTAACTCTGTTTTTCACCTAGTTTTTGACAGTTTGACTTTATTAATTCTAAATTTCAAACTCATGATGTAATTTGATGTAATTTGATGTAATTTGATGGATCTTGATGTAATTTTTTTAAATTTTCACTCATGGAGGTAGATTCATCCATCAAAAGGTGAATTGCAACTGAATGAATCAGTTTCCTAGTTTATAGAGGCAAGTTGGTCCACTGCCTACTTTCTAGTTCTCAGTTTAGATTTTGTTGGAACAGCTCTTAAACTTGTGAGTTTGACCCCTAGAGGCTGGGATGAGTGGTTGTTTGTCTATATTTTGTGGTTTTTCAGTGATTAGCATGGTTGGACTTTTAGGAATGCTTTGAGCATCATTGTACATTCATCTCTGCAGTTTGGCAAGGAATAGACCAGGGTTTGCAGCACTCTATGGGATTCTTGTGGTATTTTGGTTTGATAGTGTGTTTCTCTTTGTAAATGTAAGTCTACTATTGTTTCATTTATACCATTTTCCTTTTTATTTCTTCTTAAGTTAAAAAAACAAGGATAAAGGTAGAATTCATTAGAATTTGCAGTGCTCTACCTAGGGTTTGTTTAATTTTCTATGTTTTCAGCTGTTTGGAGAGGATCCTTGAAGGTTTCTTGCCCTCTTCAACTCTTCACCTTTCTCAACTCTCCATTTCCTTCAAATTGAAAGTGTCAAATCAATTGCCTACCTTTCCCCATTCAGATCTCTGCAAAAATGAGCCTCATTCCCCAGACCCAAAATCTGCCATTCCCTTTGATCCAACAAAACACCCTTAAAATCGAATCAAACTCTTTTGCATATATACCTAGCCTAAAATCAGCCTTCATTCAAAGTCATCTCAAGCCTCACTAACCATTTTTTGCGATATTGACAAGGAGAGAGCCCTCTCCCGATCTGGTAGGGCTAGCTACCAGGTTAAGCATGGTTTGATGTTACCCTAGACTATGCCTTCCTCAGCCTGAGGTAGATTTAGGCCATAACATCCCCGACAAGGGCTAATGATAAATACCCAACAAGAAAGGCAATCAATCATGAATGAAAGCAAGGTTTCAAATCTAGCTATGACACAGATCATTAGTGTTTGACTCCCGGAGTGCACTAATACGAGTGTTTGGCTCCCTGAGTGATCATGCAATGCTCTGGATCCTTAATATATTCTCTCATTTCTATTGTGGCATCCTTCAGGTATAGAAGTCTATTAATTTTGAGGGTATAATAAGGGTATAGGAGGCATACAACCCAATTCCTATCGTTCGAGCAAGAACCATACACGTTGCACCAACAATAGATAAGCAATAATGAGGAAGACAACCATCCATTCGACGCTAGTTTGCAAGCAAGTGATTGTTGGCAATGCCATAGATGTTAGGGTTCATCAATGTGGATATTTGAAAGGTAATTCAAGTCAAATCCATGAAGATAATCAGACATTACTTTACAGATGGGGAAATATTCCCAGAGTTCAAGCTGGAATACTACATGCATGAGATACAGTTCAACTTGGAGCTGAATAAGAAAGAGGCCACTAAAGACAACAAGGTGCCAGCACTTCTTCATTTGTCTACATGCCAACACTTCTTCATTTTCCTCCTTGCGGAATAATTTTTAGGTCAGTCTTTTGGTATTGTGCACAATATGTCCTTTTACAAAATCCAGGATTAGAATAGCAAAAAAATGGCCCATCATTTGCAAATATCTCAAGTACAATAATGACCCCATATAAATTATTGATATATGTCTAACAATATTTAGTGGGGTTCATGGCCTTGCTATTGAGAGCATCCAATGTCAAGTAACCAGATCCTGACTACAGAAAAGGAACCACCATCCGCAATTAAGTAACGAGAGCCTGCCTGCAGAAAAGGAACCGCTAAAATGTAGAAAGCAAGTTTTTGAAACACACCTGGACCTAAGCGATGTTCGTGAACCTAAAAAATAGCGTTCCTTGTGTCTATCCCCTGTACCTGCTTCTATTTGATTTTGTCTCCTTTACCACCAGGTAACTTAGCCTGCCTATCTCAGTAATACACAAAAGATAGCTACACGCGGAGGATTGTCAAGAAGTAACATGTCCAATAACATCTACTAAATGCGGAGGAGTAGTAGGATTGTTGTGAAGTAACATGTGTCATCAATGGCATCTAAAATCAGGCTAAAAGAATTTGGATATAAATAAGTTTTCACAACATACAAAAACTTCGGATATAAATAAGTTGTCACAACATACAACATTCCTATACTTTGGATAAATATAACTTGTCATAATATTTCACATTGGGGTGAGTGAAGCCTATAATAAGGGGTCAATTTCCTTCCAGTTGGAAACTTTCGTTAAAATTTAGATAAATAACCATTGCCACTATAAAACTTTGGTTAAACAGTAATAAAGCCAAAAAAAAGTCAGTGAGCGACTCAATTAATTACTCGTCAACAATCTGCTGATCACTATAGTCCAATCTATTGATCGCTATAGTCCTACTGAAAGCAAAGACTAATAAAATGAGAGAAAAATTTTAGTTCAAAACTTAAATGTATTTATTAACTTAAAAAAATTTCGCAAAATATCATGTTATTATAATATAAAAAAATATAATAATATATTTATTTAAATTTTAAAATTAAATAATTTATTTATACTTAAAAAATCAAAATATACTTATATCAATTTCTATTATTATAGCAATTTTATTCTCTTTGATCATAGAAACAATATTTTGAAGAATCAAACTTGAATTGTTTCTCCTCTCTTAAGGTCCCATAAACCACATTGGTTTTAACGGACTGTAACCACCATCATCATCATCATCATTTTATTTATATAATTGAAATAATATATACTTTTGTGTGGGATTACGGTTATAAAATACAAAAAATGATAATATGTGTATCATATTAATATTAAATGTTATAAAAGAGTATATGATTATATTGAAAGTAGTTTTAATGGATGATCGGAAAAAAGCTTAGGTTTTCTACAAATAGAATGGTCTTGAATGGTAACAAGAAAGTCTTGTTTTTTCGTAAATATTTTTTTTTCGTTTTGGAATAAGACTTAAATCCATTAGGTAAGAAATATTCTTTCTCTAGGTAAGAAAAAAAAAGGTAATTATCTGAAATTTCACTTTTCATGAATGCAAGTTTAAATTTAAATTTTCTAATTTTTTTTTTCAAGAATGGAATTCATAGATAGTGATATTCCCATACCTGCAGCAATAGATGCTCAAAATCATGATGCATGGAAGAAGAATGTAGGAAAGGCGAGAAGGATTCTGTTAGAAGGAGTTCAAGATCATATTGTCTCGAACCTCTGTGGAAAGGAAACTCCATATGCTATGTCGAAGGCCTTAAAATATTTTTTTCAGAACAACAATGACCACGAGAAGTCGGCGCTGAAGCACAAGCTCAGAAATATCAAGATGGATAACGACAACACAATACCAAAATACTTGACGAAGTTCAGTCAATGGCGAGATGAGCTTGGAAGTGTTGGTATGAAAGTTTCTGAGGATGATCTAGTGAGCCTATCACTTCTAGGCCTTCCCAAGAGTTGGAACAACTACTAGGATTCATTTAATGGGAGGGAGAAGATACCATAGTGGGAGCGATTGTGGTATGACTTGGTACAAGAAGAGATTCAGCAGAATACCAGAGAAGAATCCTCATCAAAGACTGATGATGAGGATAATTGTGCCTTGGTTGGAAAGGCAAAGAAAGGGAAATGGAAGGCATCCCATTCCAAATCATATTTTGGTCAGGAAGGCAAGAAGAAAGACTTGTCCATGATAAAAATATTTCAGTGTCATGAGCTTGGAGACTATGCTACAAAGTGTTTGCACAATAATACTGACAAGAAGCCCTCAGGAGGAGCGTTAGGTGAAGTAATCAATTCACAGTTCAAGTTTGATTTCACTGTCATCGCATGCATGGTGTCATCGGTGATGGGATATGTGTGGTACTTGGATATTGGATCTTCATTCCATATGACCGGAAACAAAGAATTCTTCAGTAACTTGGAGGAGAAGAATCTCCATATGCACATCGAGATGGGAAATGACAGGAGGTATAATGTGATCGAGGTACAATTACCTTTCATAGGTAGTCTGATACTCCTCTCACATTAAAATATGTCATGTATGTTCCTGGTTTAATGAATAATTTAGTTTCAATTTCTATGTTGGAAGACTATGCTTATGATGTGATATTTAGCAAATGAAAGGTGTTCCTTTGTCGCAAAGCCACGAGAAAATTGAAGAATATTGGGGTTAGAGTAAAGAACCTCTACAAATTAGATGTAAAATATTGTGCTGCCTTGAGAACAAAAGCACAGAAGGTGTAGAGACGAGACATCGGTGATTTATGGCATAGAAGATTGGGCCATATACACCATGGTGCTTTGAAGATCATGTAGCATATTTCTACGGGACTTCCCAAGGGTGCACATGAGCAGGGAGATACATGAAAAGGGTGTACATTGAGGAAGTACACAAAATCCACCTTTCATGATAAGGAAATCTGAGAAAAGGTGATCCTTGAAAGAGTTCACTCATATGTGTGTGGACCGCTCTTGACAGCCTCCACAACAAAACATAGGTATTATGTGATTTTTGTAGATGATTTTTCATGCAAGTGTTGGATATTTTTCATGCAAAAGAAAGATCAGACGTTCTCAAAGTTTTGTGAGTTCAAAGCACTTATGGAGAAAGATACAGGAAAGAAGGTGAAAGCACTGAGGAGTGACAACAATCGATAATATGTCTCGAATGAATTCAAGAAATTTTGTGCTTCAGAAGGAATTTGACCAGAATTGATATCACCTCATAAACCACAGCAGAATGGGGTTGCTGAGAGGAAGAACAGAACTGTTGTGGGAGTAGCATGAGCAATGTTGCATGATCAGGGCCTACCATTGCATATGTGGGTTGAAGCGTGCAGCACAACAATATTTGTGTAGAACAGAAGTACTCTTCCGATACTTGGGATGAGTACACTAGAGGAAGGCTTTTTCAGGTAACAGACCAGATGTGGCGCATTTTAAAATTTTGGTTCATCATTTAATTTCCAAGTAACAAAAGATGTCATGAAGAAGATAGATCCAATAACTGAGTTGGGAATATTTGTGGGGTACACTGATGCACCTCACAACTATCAAGTGTATTTAGTATCACACAGGATGATGGTGGTCAGAAGAGACATGAAATTCGATGAAGAGAATACCATCCGAATTTCCCTTGAAAGGGAGCTTCAGTTGCATGAATTTGAGAAGCTCTTAGCTCCAAAAAAAAGAACCTCAAGATGTGGAGTAGCCACAAGCAGAGGAACAAAGAGTGGAACCACCCACTCATGCAGAGACATCCCGAGATGGAAAGAAGTGCACTAGAGAGGTTGACATGTTGGTGCTTGATGCTAGAGATAATGTGGGATCACCCACATCACATCGCAGACAAAGAAGGTCTTTAGAGCAGTAAACTAGCTACATGGATCTTATGAGAGAGACATTATATATAGTGCCATCCTCTTTCAAGGAAGTAGTTCAAAAAGCAGTTTGGGTTGATGTCATGGTTGAGGAGTATGAATCCATCATCATAAACAGTGCATGGGAAGTTGTCCCAAGACCGGAGGGTAAGTCAGATGTAGGATCCAGGTGGATCTACAAGGTGAAGCAGGAAACATATGAGAGTGTGGAGAAACACAAGGCCATATTTGTGGTCAGAGGGTTCTCTCAAGTGGAGGGGATTGATTATGAGGATAACTTTGCACTAGTCGCAAGGTACTCATCAATCATATCCATCCTTGCATTTTCAGTGAAAATGGGATGGAAGCTACATTAGATGGATGTAAAGACAACCTTCCTCAACGGTGTTATTGAGGAAGAGGTGTACATTGAGCAACCAAAAGGTTTAAAACCTTCGACAAATATTCGCATGTGTGCAAACTCGAGAGAGTGTTGTATGGACTAAAACAAGCACCCCATGCTTGGTACACTAAGATCAACGACTACTTCATTGGGTTGGGCTTCACCACAAGTGAAGCATATGTGAACCTTTACCATATTGTGGTAGAAGCTAAAATTTTGATTATTGTACTTTATGTCGATGATTTGATACTGACAGGTGATGAGCAGCTCATCAAGTCTTGCAAAGAGGATCTTGCAAGATAATTTGAGATGAAGAATATGGGGCTCTTACATTATTTCCTGGGATTGGAAATTTTCCAAAGAGATGGGGAGCTATTTGTATATTAGGGCAAGTATGCCAATGCAATTATGAAGAATATCCACATGGAGGGAAAAAAATCAAACGATAATCCTCTAGTGGGAAACTGGAGGAAGGAGGATGCTACTTCAGGCGAAGTAGTAGATGTTGCCATCTACAAGAAGTTGTGGGTTAATTCATGTTTTTTGTGAACACACGACGAGACATATGCTATGCAGTTAACCAACTTAGTCAAGCTATGGTTAAGTCTACCAAGATCTTTTGAAAGGGAGGCAAGCATGTGCTGAGATATCTCAGAGGCACTATAGAGTTTGGGATATGGTATAGACGAACAAAGGGAGTGAAGCTTCAAGAATTCACGGATGAAAATTGGGCACAAATTCCATCCAACAGAAAGATCACATTAGGGCGCATCTTCAGCATTGGCTCACCAACAGTTTCTTGGTATAGAAGGAAGTAGATATCAGTTGCACTCAATTCAACATAGGCAGAGTACATGGTTTCTATTCAAGCAACATGTGAGGCCATCTGGATGAGGAAGATACTTGTTGGTTTGTTTGGTCAACAGATGGATCCGACGGTGATTTATTGTGATAACCAGAGTTGCATCAAACTCTCAGTTAATCCATTTTTCCATGACAGGTCCAAGCATATTGATATTTGGTATCACCATCTCAGATATTGTGTGTAGAGGAGGATTATTTCATTAGATTACATTCCCACAGAGGAGCATGATGCAGACATCTTGACGAAGGCACTATCAAGAGGAAAATTCGAGTTCCACAGAGGCATGATTGGGGTAGCAGAAAATTCATTTCTTGTTGAGAGGGAGTGTTGAAATTGGAAACAAGAAGAGGCTTCTAATTTAAATTCCCCTTAATTAAATTACAAGTAAATTTTAATTCCACATCACATCACAACTTGTACGAGTTAACTGAGTTGGGAAGACTTAGTTAGCTTAGTCAATTCAAGTTTGAGGTCAAACTGGAGGAATGTAGAGTTCACTCTAAGTTTTAGGTGGTCCAGTTGTAGTTTATTTTGATTTGTAATTGTTTAACTTAATTATTTGAGTTAAAATAAGTTTAACTAGTTCTAACTGATGGAGGAGCTAGTGAGAGGTCCAGTAAATTAAATTTGATTTAATTCACATGTAGTGATCAATTAGATAATTGAATATTCGCTAAAAATAGTTGTTTCATGTCAGTTATAAGGAATACGTGGTTGAGATTGGAGTTAAAGGAAGTATACTATCAGTTGTATAGTTAGAAAATTGTACGGTTCATACATGAGGTCAGCAGGATGCCTTAGATGTATTGTGAAATCAATTATTGGGAATTTCCTAATTAATAGGTGCTCAATTTCCCTAGAGATTGCACAAGAAAGGCTGAACATCCAAAGGCAATAAATTGGTTAAGTATTGGACCAAACTTGCTTGGATTAGAGTGAGACAATATGAGATAGTGCAAAGAGCTCTCAAGCCTGAGAGAAGCATTGTATTGTTTCATATTCTTGAATTAATGCAGTATACAGATAATGAGGTTTTTAGTTGAGGATTTCCCCAGATAAATCTTTGTGTTGTGTGATTGAAGTTCTTTCTCTTTATTGTTCATATGATTATGCGATCGTAATAAGTTTTCGCAATTTGTAGAATAGTTTCAAGTATTTTGTTTTAGCATATTATAATATCAGTTCAATCTATGTGGATTTTCTACAAGAGTCAACAAAATATATGAACTTATGAGACACAGTTGGATGCTTGGTCGAGTTGCCAAGGCAAATAATAATATGATCCCTTTTCTCCCCGACAAGGGCTAACGATAAATACCCAACAAGAAAGGCAATCAATCATCAATGAAAGCAAGGTTTCAAATCTAGCTATGACACAGATCATTAGTGTTTGACTCCTGGAGTGCACTAATAGGAGTGTTCGGCTCCCTAAGTGATCATGGGACGGTCTGGATTCTTAATCTATTCTCTCATTTCTATTGTGGGATCCTTCAGGTACATAAGTCTATTAAGTCTAAGGGTATAATAAGGGTTTAGGAGGTGTACAACCCAATTCCTATAGTTCGAGCTAGTACCATACATGCTGCACCAACAATAGATAAGTGGCAATGAGGGAGACAACCATCCATTCGACGCTAGTTTGCAAGCAAGTGATTGTAGGCAATGCCATAGATGTTAGGGTTCATCAATGTGGAGATTTGAAAGGTAAGTCAATTCAAATCGACAAAGATAATTGGAAATTACTTTACAGATGGGGAAATCTTCCCAGAGTTCAAGCCGGAATACTACATGCACGAGATATAGTTCAACTTGGAGCTGAATAAGAAAGAGGTCACTAAAGACAACAAGGTGTCAGCACTACTTCATTTGTCTACTTGCCAACACTTCTTCATTTTCCTACTTGCGGAATAATTTTCAGGTCAGTATTTTGGTATTGTGCACAATATGTCCTTTTACAACATCCAGGATCAGAATAGAAAAAAAATGGCCCATTATTTGTAAATATCTCAAGGACAATGATGACCCCATAGAAATTATTGATATATGTCTAACAATATTTAGTGGGGTTCATGGCCTTGCTACCAAGAGCATCCAATGTCAAGTAGCCAGATCCTGACTACAGAAAAGGAACCACCATCTGCAATTAAGTAACAAGAGCTTGCCTACAGAAAAGGAACTGCTGAAATGCATAAAGAACGTTTTTGAAACACACCTGGACCTGAGCGATGTTTGTGAACCTCAACAATAGTGTTCCTTGTTTCTATCCCCTATACCTGTTTATGTTTGCTTTTGTCTCCTTTACCAGCAGGTAACTTAGCCTACCCATCTCAGTAATACACAAAAAATAGCTACACGCGGAGGACTGTCAAGAAGTAACATGTCCAATAACATGTACTAAATGTGGAGGAGTAGTAGGATTTTCGTGAAGTAACATGTGTCATCAATGGCATCTGAAATCAAGCTAAAAGAATTTGGATATAAATAAGTTTTCACAACATACAAAAACTTAGGATATAAATAAGTTATCACAACATACATCGTTCCTGGACTTTGGATAAATATAACTTGTCATAATATTTCACATTGGGGTGAGCGAAGCCTGCAATAAGAGGTCAATTTCCTTCCAGCCGAAAACTTTCGTTAAAATTTGGATGAATAACCATTGTCACTATAAAACTTTGGTTAAAGAGTAATAAAGCCAAAAAAAAAATCAGTCAACGATTGAATTAATTGCTTGTCAACAATCTACTGATCACTATAGTCCAATCTATTGATCGTTGTAGTCCTACTGAAAGCAAAGACTAATAAAATGAGAGAAAAATTTTAGTTCAAAACTTAAATGTATTTATTAACTTAAAAAAATTAGCAAAATATCATGTTACTATAATATAAAAAAATATAATAATATATTTATTTAAATTTTAAAATTAAATAGTTTATTTATATTTAAAAAATCAAAATATACTTATATCAATTTCTATTATTATAGTAATTTTATTTTCTTTGACCATAGAAACAAGATTTTGAAGAATCAAACTTAGATTCTTTCTCCTCTCTCTTAAGGTCCCATTAACTACATTGGTTTTAACGGACTGTAACCACCAACATCATCATCATCATCATTTTATTTATATAATTAAAAAAATATATACTTTTGTGTGAGATTACGGTTATAAAATACTAAAAATAATAATATGTGTATCATATTAATATTAGATGTTATAAAAGAGTATATGATTATATTGAAAGTAGTTTTAATGGATGATCGGAAAGAAACTTAGATTTTTTACAAATAGAATGGTCTTGAATGGTCACAAGAAAAACTCATTTTTTGGTAAATATTTTTTTCTTGTTTTGGAATAAGACTTACACCCATTAGGTAAGAAATATTCTTTAAGAAAAAAAGGTAATTATCTGAAATTACATTTTTCAAGAATGGAAGTTTAAATTTAAATTTTCCAAATTTTTTTTTTAAATCATTTTTGTTCAAAATCTAATTTGAAATTATAAGTTCAAATTATCACATATATAATGGAAGTGTTGCACAATGTTTCACAACACTAATTCTAATTATATATTCAAAAACACTTTTTAAAATAATAAAAACTTTCAACATAAATTTTAATACTAAATTACACTCTTTTTTTCTATTAATATTAAAAAAACAAAATTACACAGTGATTACAGGTTCATTGGGAATTTTTGGTCAAATCTATGGAGAATGATGGACACAAAGTTGAAAAAGAGTACCGCTTTTCATCCACAAACAGATGGACAAACCGAAGTGGTGAATAGAAGAGTTGTGCATCTATTGAGAGGATATTGCAGCAAACATCCTAAGTTGTGGGATGAACAACTGCACTAAAATTTGGCACGATAACAACCGGGAAAATCACTCTTCAACACAAACCTCACCATTTGAAGTATTTTTTGGGTAATTGCCAAAATCACCATTATACTTCATCTTTGGGAAGGATGTTGCAATTGATGGCCATAGTGATATTGATAAGGCTTGAAATTTCATTGAGAAAATTTAGATTATACATCAACAAGTTCAAGAACAGCTTGAGAAAATTCAAAGCAAATACAAAGAGAGGCATGAAAAACACCGGGTTGATCACAAGTTTCAAGAGGGAGATGAGGTATGGTTGCACATTAGCAAAGAAAGGATGCAAGGGGAAGGTAAAAAGCTAAAACCCATTCACTATGGTCCTTTCAAGATCATAAAGAAAGTTGGTAATATTGCATTCCAACTTGACTTGCATTCTTACATGCAAATGTGTTCAGTTGTTAATGTTGAAAACTTACACTTGTATGAGCCTCCTTTGATCGATGATTAAGGAAGTGATGTTCAGATACCTTCTATTGAAGATTTCTTGCTAGAATTTCTGGATGAACTCAAATAAGATATAATTCTTGAAAGGAGGACAAGAGCATCAAAGAGGGGAAGTGTTGACTACCTTTGAGTTGGGCTCAAAGGCACTAAACCAAGAAAGAAAAAATGGATGGAGGTTGGAAAGGTGAGGGATTTGTACCCTCATCTATTGAACAGGTAATCAAGTATTTTGGGGTCTAAAAGCTTTCCAATGGGGAGGAATGATCAGGAGTTCATAATTTTTTCTCAAAATTCAAAGTTACAGGATTGGGTTGAAACTAGGATAGTTGCATAGATCTCGTCTTCCTGATTCTGGCGTCGTGAACGGTTCGAAAAAATGATGTCGTATGAGGAAGATATTGTGTTCTAATCGAAATGACAAACAGGTAAAATTACGACAGTTTGACCAGGTTTGACTGGGATGCACAGTCAAAAAAGTGGAGGTACAGTCAGCAAAAAAGAGAATATTCCTTTCTCAAGACCAATCGATTGATGACAAGTGTTAGGTTTCTATTTGTGGTACGGTTTGGAGGGTCCAATGAGAAGCTGCCACGTGGCCAGCCCTAAGGCCGCCACGTGGCCCTGAAGCTGCATGTTAAAATTTTGTTTAGGGTCTGCAGGGCTCGACCCCTAGACCTCCTATCAGGCACACATAACCATTTACCATCCGTGCAACACAAGTTACTTAACCATATACAAAGTCGGGTTTTATTTAATGTGTAATGCATTTAAGTTTGGGGGTTGGGAACCATTGGCGGTCCCCACATTGTATTGTCACATGGAAACATTTAAACGTTAATACCTCCACACGGTCAGTGCTAACAATGGCAACAACCACGGTTCCAAATAGTTAAACCACAGTTATCGCATGAGTTCCGCTAACCATTATGATAACTTGCGGTTTGGGGGTGCGCATGTGGCCACCACCCAACTGCAACATTAAATGCGCGATTTAAACGACGGAAAAGTTAGGGGTCGCACCTAAATTGGTGGGTAGCCCAAGAGGGGTGAACTTCTTCATCATGCCTGCTATGTAGAAATCATGTGGTGACTTATTTCTCTATTTTACATTGTTCTTCAGTGTTATTTATGCTTATTTTATGCTTCTAATTCACTAAAAATCATCTACAAATCATGGAACAACTCCTTAATCCTTATGAAAAATAATGAACCAATTATGCACATGTTTTTAAAACTGAAAGAAACTTAGCACAAAAAAACTAATACAGTCATTTCAGATCACTCCTACACCAAGGCAAGTGGTTCACCAGGGACCAAGTTCAACAAAAGTTTCATCATCTCATGGAGGAAATCAATGCAATGGGGACCATTGCTTCCTAAGGGGGGAGGAATGATCCAGGTGGATATTTGTGGCCACCCGCCTATTCCACTTGGGGCCCCACCATTGTTTCTTTTAGTTTTGCAGTTTCCTTAATTATAGCACAATTTACTATTTTTAGCAGTTTTTCGAGTCCTGAACTTCCAAAGTCGTTTTGAGGCCCTAAACGACGTTTTTTGGGCATCGCTTATTCAGCGAACATGATTCCATTCTGGAATTAATATTTGTAGTAGTAGTTGTATTCCTTGGATAGATATTTCTAATGATGTATCATGTGCATCAAACGGAGATAGTATGCAAAAGCTACGACCCAGGGAAATTGATGTACCAATTTACCTTGACGGGGCCCGTATTCTGGCGTTTCATCTCCTAGGGTTAGGTTTTTGGATTTTTAGGGTTTTCCATTATTTCTCAATGATATATAGGCCTTCGAGCCTCATTTTAACACATATTTCATAGTCTTGTAGCCACCACATCTCTTCTCAGAGATAAGCTACCAACGCCCTAGCTAGTTTATTTCCATTCTATCTGTAAACAGATTTTAGTTCTTTGATATTGATGAAATGAAGTGTTATTTCCTCTGCATTTTTATATTTATGGTTATATGTGTATTCTGTTTCATTCCTGCATAAATCTGGATCACAGTGTTGGAAGAAAATAGGTTGAAGGAATTCATAGATAGTGATATTCCCAGACCTCTAGCAACAGATGCTCAAAATCATGATGCATGGAAGAAGAATGTAGGAAAGGTGAGAAGGATTCTGTTAAAAGGAGTTCAAGATCATATTGTCTCGAACCTCCATGGAAAGGAAAACCATTTGCTATTTCGAAGGCCTTAACATATTTGTTTCATAACAACAACGACCACGGGAAGTCGGTGCTGAAGCACAAGCTTAGAAATATCAAGATGGATAACGACGACATGATACCAAAATACTTGAAGAAGTTCACTCAATGGCAAGATGAGCTTGGAAGTGTTGGTATGAGAGTTTTTGAGGATGATCTGGTGAGCCTATCAATTCTAGGCCTTCCCAAGAGTTGGAACAACTACTAGGATTCATTGAATCGGAGGGAGAAGATACCATAGTGGGAGTGATTGTGGTACGACTTGGTACAAGAAGAGATTCAGCGGAATACCAGAGAAGAATCCTCATCAAAGACTGATGATGAGGATAATTGTGCCTTGGTTGGAAAGGCAAAGAAAGGGAAATGGAAGGCATCCCATTCCAAATCAGATTTTGGTCAGGAAGGCAAGAAGAAAGACTTGTCCATGATAAAAATATTTCAGTGTCATGAGCTTGGAGACTATGCTACAAAGTGTTTTCATAATAATACTGACAAGAAGCCCTCAGGAGGAGCGTTAGGTGAAGTAATCGATTCACAGTTCAAGTTTGATTTCACTGTCATCGCATGCATGGTGTCATCGGTGATGGGATGTGTGGTACTTGGATATTGGATCTTCATTCCATATGACCGGAAACAAAGAATTCTTCAGTAACTTGGAGGAGAAAAATCTCCATATGAACATTGAGATGGCAAATGACGGGCGGTATAATGTGATCGAGGTATAATTACCTTTCATAGGTATTATGATACTCCTCTCACATTAAAATATGTCATGTATGTTCCTAGTTTAAAGAATAATTTAGTTTCAGTTGCTATGTTGGAAGACCATTGTTATGATGTGATATTTAGCAAATGAAAGGCATTCCTTCATCACAAAGCCATGGGAAAAGTGAAGAATATTGGGGTTCGAGTAAAGAGCCTCTACAAATTATATGTAGAATATTGCGCTGCCTTAAGCACAAAAGCATAGAAGGTGTAGAGACGAGACATCAGTGATTTATGGCATAGAATATTGGGCCATATACACCATGGTTCTTTGAAGATCATGTAGCATATTTCTACAGGACTTCCCAAGGGTGCACTTGAGCAGCGAGATACATGCAAAGGGTGTACATTGAGGAAGTACACCAAATCCACCTTTCATGATAAGGAAATACGAGAAAAGGTGATCCTTGAAACAATTCACTCATATGTGTGTGGACCGTTCAACACAGGTATTATGTGATTTTTGTAGATGATTTTTCACGCAAGTGTTGGCTAGTTTTCATACAGAAGAAAGATCAGATGTTCTCAAAGTTTTGTGTGTTCAAAGCACTTATGGAGAAAGGTACAGGGAAGAAGGTGAAAGCTCTCAAGAGTGACAACAATGGATAATATGTCTCGAATGAATTCAAGAAATTTTGCGCTTCAGAAGGAATTTGACCAGAATTGATAGCACTTCATAAACCACAACAGAATGGGGTTGCAGAGAGGAAGAACAGAACTATTGTGGGAGCAGCACGAACAATGTTGCATGATCAGGGCCTGCCATTGCATATGTGGGTTGAAGCATGCAGTACAACAATATTTGTGCTAAACAGAATACTCTTCCAATACTTGGGATGAGTAAACCAGAGGAAGCTTTTTCCAGGTAAGAAACCAGATGTGGCGCACTTTAAAATTTTTGGTTCATCATTTTATTGCCATGTAACAAAATATGCCATGAGGAAGCTAGATACAACAACTGAGTTGAGAGTATTTGTGGGGTACACTGATGCACCTCACAACTATCAAGTGTACTTTCCAGGACACAGGATGACGGTGGTCAGAAGAGATGTGAAATTCGATGAAGAGAATGCCATGTGAATTTCCCTTGAGAGGGAGCTTCAGTTGCATGAATTTGAGAAGCTCTTAGCTCCAAAAGAAGAACCTCAAGATGTGGAGTAGCCACAAGTAGAGGAACAAAGAGTGGAAGCACCCACTCATGTAGAGACATCCCGAGACGGAAAGAAGCGCACTAGAGAGGTTGTCAGGTTGGTGCTTCATGCTATAGATAATTTGGGATCACCCACATCACAGCGCAGACAAAGAAGGTCTTCAGAGCAATATACTAGCTACATGGATCTTATGAGCAAGACTGTATAGATATGGCCATCCTCTTTCGAGGAAGTAGTGCAACAACCTTTTTGGGTTGATGTCATGGTTAGGAGTATGAATCCATCATCGTAAACAGTGCATGGGAAGTTTTCCCAAGACCAAAGGCGAAGTCAGTTGTAGGATCTAGGTGGATCTACAAGGTGAAGCAGGAAACATATCAGAGCTTGGAGAAACACAAGGCCATATTTGTGGTCAGAGGGTTCTATCAAGTGGAGGGGATTGATTATGAGGAGACCTTTGCACTAGTTGAAAGGTACTCGTCAATCAAATCCATCCTTGCACTTTCAGTGCAAATGGGATGGAAACTACATCAGATGGATGTAAAGACAACCTTCCTCAATGGTGTTATTGAGGAAGAGGTGTACATTGAGCAACCAGAAGGTTTAAAACCTTCGACAAAGATTCGCATGTGTGCAAACTCGAGAGAGTGTTGTATGGACTAAAACAAGCACCCCATGCTTGGTATACCAGGATCAACGACTACTTCACCAGGTTGGGATTCACCACAAGTGAAGCATATGTGAACCTTTACCATATTGTGGTAGAAGGTAAACTTTTGATCATTGTACTTTATGTCGATGATTTGATACTGGCAGGTCATGAGCAACTCATCATGTCTTGCAAAGAGGATCTTGTAAGAGAATTTGAGATGAAGAATATGGGGCTCTTACATTATTTCCTAGGATTGGAAATTTTCCAAAGAGATGGGGAGCTATTTGTATATGAGGGCAAGTATGCCAACGCAATTCTGAAGAATATCGACATGGAGGGAAAAAAATCGAAGGATAATCCTCTAGTAGGATATTGTAGGAAGGAGGATGCTACTTCAGGCGAAGTAGTAGATGCTACCATCTACAAGAAGTTGTGGGTTCACTCATGTATTTGGTGAACACATGAAAAGACATATGCTATGCGGTTAACCAACTTAGTCAAGCTATGGTTAAGCCTACCAAGCTCTTTTGGAAGGGAGGCAAGCATGTGTTGAGATATCTCAGAGGCACTACAGAGTTTGGGCTATGGTATAGATGAACAAAGGGAGTGAAGCTTCAAGGATTCATAGATGAAAATTGGGCACAAATTCCATCCAACATAAAGATCACATTAGGGTGCATCTTCAGCATTGGCTCACCAACAATTTCTTGGTATAATAGGAATTAGATATCAGTTGCACTCAGTTCAATAGAGGCAGAGTACACGGTTGCTAGTCAAGCAGCATGTGAGGCCATCTGGATGAGGAAGATAATTTTGTTTGGTCAACAGATGGATCCAACGGTGATTTATTGTGATAACCAAAGTTGCATCAAACTCTCGGTTAATCCATTTTTCCATGACAGGTCCAAGCATATTGATATTTGGTATCACCATATCAGAGATTGTGTGCAGAGGAGGATTATTTCATTAGAGTACATTCCCACAGAGGAGCATGATGCAGATATCTTGACGAAGGCACTGTCAAGAGGAAAATTCGAGTTCCACAGAGGCATGATTGGGGTAGCAAACAATCCATTTCTTGTTAAGAGGGAGTGTTGAAATTGGAAACAAGAAGAGGCTTCTAATTTAATTTCCCCTTAATTAAATTACAAGTAAATTTTAATTCCACATCACATCACAACTTGTACGAGTTAGCTGAGTTGGGAAGACTTAGTTAGCTCAGTCAATTCGAGTTTGAGGTCAAACTGGAGGCATGTAGATTTCATTGTAATTTTAGGGTGTCTAGTTGCAGTTTATTTTGAGTTGTAATTGTTTAACTTAATTATTTGAGTTAAAATAAGTTTGACTAGTTCTAACTGATGGAGGAGCTAGTGAGAGGTCCAGTAAATTAAATTTGATTTAATTCACATGTAGTGATCAATCAGATAACTGAATATTCGCTAAAAATAGTTGTTTCTTGTCAGTTCTAAGGAAGACTTGGTTGAGATTGGAGTTAAAGGGAAGTATACTATTAGTTGTATAATTAGAAAGTTATACAGGTCATGCATGAGGTCAACAGGATGCCTTGGATGTATTGTGCAATCAATTATTGGGAATTTCTTAATTAATAGGTGCTCAATTTCCCTAGGGATTGCAAAAGAAAGGCTGAGCATCCAAAGGCAATAAATTGGTTAAGTATTGGACCAAACTTGCTTGGATTAGAGTGAGACAATAAGAGATAGCGCATAGACCTCTCAATCCTGAGAGAAGCATTGTATTGTTTCATATTCTTGACTTAATACAATATATAGATAATGAGGTTTTTAGTTGAGGCTTTCCCCAGATAAAACTTTGTGTTATGCGATTGAAATCCTTTCTCTTTATTGTTCATATGATTATGCGATCGTAATAGGTTTTCACAATTTGTAGAATAGATTCAAGTATTTTGTTTTAGCATATTATAATATCAGTTCAATCTATGTGGATTTTCTACAAGAGTCAACAAAAATATATGAAATTACGAGACACAGTTGGATGCTTGGTCGAGTAGCCAAGGAAAATAATAATACGATCCCTCTGCTCCCCGACAAGGGCTAACAATAAACACCCAACAAGAAAGGAAATCAATCTTGAATGAAAATAAGGTTTCAAATCTAGCTATGACACAAATCATTAGTGTTTGGCTGCCGGAGTGCAGTAATAGGAGTGTTCGGCTCCCTGAGTGATCATGGGATGGTTTGGATCCTTAATCTATTCTCTCATTTCTATTGTGGGATCCTTCAGGTACATAAGTCTATTAATTTTGAGGGTATAATAAGGGTTTAGGAGGCATACAACCCAACTCCTATAGTTCGAGCAAGAACCATACATGTTGCACCAACAATAGATAATCAGTAATGAGGAAGACAACCATCCATTCGACGCTAGTTCGCAAGCAAGTGATTGTAGGCAATGTCATAGATGTTAGGGTTCATCAATGTGGAGATTTGAAAGGTAAGTCAAGTTGAATCCACAAAGATAATCGGACATTACTTTAAAGATGGGGAACTCTTCCCAGAGTTCAAGCTGGAATACTACATGCACGAGATGCAATTCAACTTGGAGCTGAATAAGAAAGATGTCACTAAAGACAACAAGGTGCCAACACTTCTTCATTTGTCTACTTGCCAACATTTCTTCATTTTCCTACTTGCGGAATAATTTTCAGGTCAGTCTTTTGCTATTGTGCACAATATGTCTGTTGGGCCTCAAAATAGTCTCTATTTTCACTCCATTATTCATCAATATCTTCACATTTTACCTTCATGTCACCTCCATTCCACCTCCATATCATTACATTCACCTCATTATTGGGTTATAACTATGTTTTTCCAAAGTTTATTAATTCTTAACATTTTAAAGTGAATTTATGGCTAAAACTTAGAAAATAATATGCTTATACTTATACCTAACAATTAGCATGAGTTTGTTGACATGTGTGGGCACAAAGGAAGCTTCCAAGACACCTTTATGTGGCCTTGGATGATCAAATTCGAATTTAAGAAGATAAACCTCATGGAAAAGATTATGGAGGAGATCATGGATGATAGGGTTATGTGTCTAGATGGTTAGAGATATTAGTGGATGATCATTATGAGTTTGTTACTCCTCTCATTGTATAAATAGGAGTACCTCCTCCATTCCAAGGGGAGGACTCTTAGAGCATTGTATCCAATTGATAATGGAATAGAATAAAGCTTCATTTTTCATATATTTCCATTATGTAGTTTTAGATGTAAATTGTGTTAATGTAGAATATGAATTTATGGAAATTATGTAGTTTTAGATATAAGTTTCCTTAATGTAGTATATGGAATAATTTGTCTTGTTCTTAAGAGAATTGAGCTCACTCTAAAAGGATGAGAGAAACATTTTATTTCATATTAGATTTTTTTTCATTTCATTGCTTAGATGTTTAAGGATTTGTTTGTGATTGATGAATGAGTTTTAAATTAGAATCTTATCAACATGTGAGAGGATATCCAAGGGTCTAAGTTAGGCTCTCTCTCTATTTGATTTGCATGATAATTGAAATTCATTCTTTTGCTTTTATGTTTCAAGTCATTTCATTTCTTATACTTATGAATGAATCTTAGTTTAGTTTGGATTAGTACATGAGAGGACAATCAAAAGACTAAGTTAGTCTTTCTCTCTCTTTGAATCTGAACAACAATTAAAGTTCATTCTCTTGTCTTTATTTCAAGTTTCTGGTTTTATGAATGATTTCTCTATGATACTATAGGGAAGGACAACCAGGACCTCCTTAGTTAGGAGCCTCTTCCCTTGCATATTATATTGAATCATAAATAATTTAGTTAGACATAGAGTTAGTTGCCTACTCTTGCATATATATTGCTGGCACCATCACAAGCTCACGAGTTTCCCTGGTCGATAATTTAATGCAGCAATTTGTTCAAATAAATTGCCCAACATTTTGGCGTCGTTGCCGGGGATGGTGCTAAGGGATTAGGCATTAGAAATTTAATTTAGTACTAGCATTTTTCTTTAGACAAAATAATTTGTGAACCCTGGTGACAGCAGGATCTTCACAAAGGAGTTTAAGTTTGAATTTTCTGATGTTTTAATGTTTAGCTAGTTTTAAATTTCGTCATTTCAAAAACACCCCCCCTGCATAAATAAAAACAAATCAAGCGATGAGTATGCTCTCTTCCTGCGCTTTTTGCGATCAGGAAGATTAGAAAATCTATTGATTTATTTCAAATAAAAATACTCTTGCTGGAAAACTAATCTGCAATGCAACAATAAAGAATTTTGTGAGTAAGTGAAAGATCATCTTAAAATTTTAGATAAAATTTAGTTTTCTTTTAATACTAAAAAAAAAAAAAAACACAATAATTTCTAGATAGGTCTAATTCCATTTTTTTTAGAATTAAAAAATAAAAAAATTTATTGAAAACTAACCGTTTTTTAGAAATAGGATTCAAATTCATTTTTTAGATTTTAGTTTAAAAAAAAAAAAAAAAAAACAAAACAAAATCATTAAATAAGAAACAAAACAATTAAAAAAAATATCATAAAAACAATAAAAAAAATAGCAAAACACAACCAAACAATTTTTATTTTTAAAACGACACAACAAATAACAAACTGTGTCATATATAAAAAATAAAAATAAAAAAAGCCGAGAGCGTTAACAACAAATGAGGTGCAGCTAACAGATAATTCCTTGTGGTTATGAAGTCTAATGCTAAATCAACAATGGTTGCTCCATCATCAACACAAACCCAACCATCTATTTCCCAAAGCTCCAACCTAGAACCCTGTAGCGGTGGTGCCAGCTGCGTGGAGGCACCATGTTCAGCGCACCAGAGTTATATTGAGAAAATATGTCACGTGGATGATGATATTTGCATGTTGCACCGTATTTACATGCTTCTGTCCTCATAAAATACTTACATTCAGGTTGCCCGAATCTCTCTGGCAGTTCATTCACATATTCAGCATTCCATTTTACGTTTGGGATGGTTGAACTGACAATGCCTCCCATAACAACAAAGGCCTCTGCACATGTAGTATGCACAGTATTGTTCATCCGAACGCTCCGGTAAAGGTCTTGAATAAAAACCAATCTCATCCAGGAGATCTAATGACTGAATTGACATTGCTTTCTAAAGAGCGTCTCCAAGCACTATGGAACTGGAACTGGGACGAAAATGGAGGTGACAATTCTGATGCATTTCTCTTGAGGTAGATGATGATCTTTGCTCACCATCAGTGTCGGAGCCCTGAAGGCCTCTGTGCGTGGTTGAGGTGAAAGAAAAGGGCCAGTAAAACTGAATCGATGGCAGGTATTATGGGAAAGAAAAACAATGGGGATCATTTGGATAGGATTCAACAAAGAAGCTACGACTCGAGAAGGCTTACCTCCCATTGAATCTTATCATGGCGCGAATTTTTGGACGTATCGACGGATCGAATCACCGGCAGAACTGCCCACTTTAATGACGGGAAGCAGATAATTCTTCACCACCAGCTACACTGCCTCAACGAAAAACAAAAACATTCCATCTGCCTTCAATTCGATTAGTTCACAAATTTTGCCTTTTTCTTTTCCGTTTTTTTGCATTTCTTTTAGCTTGTTTGCATTTTTAGTTTTTGTATTTATTGATTTGTATATTTTTAGTTTATGTTTGATTTGTTTTGATTTACGTTTGTATATTTTTAGTTTATGTTTGATATGTTCTAATTTATATTTGTATATATGTATATTTTTCTTTTTAATGTTTGATTTGTATTTGTATATTTTTAGTTATAATTTCTGATTTGTTTTGATTTGTATATTTGTAGTTAATGTTTGATTTGTATTTGTTATAATTTCTTTTTATAGTTAATGTTTGATTTTTATTAATATATGTTATGATTGTATTAATATATTAATTATATTAATATATTAATATGTTGTTATAATTATATTAATATAGTTGTAATTTTATTTTTATTTTTATTTATTTATTTTATTTTTTTATTTTTTTTTTGTGTTAATTGTAATTTGTTGTGATGATTGTTATGTTTGATATATTGTTTTATATTACATAGGATTTTTATTGCTATATTATGTTTGTTATCATGTTTAAAAAATAAATACAAACAAAATAAAAAATAAAAATAAAAAAAAAAATAAAAAATAAAAATTGTTGTGTTTTGTGACACTTGTTGTTTTGAGGGATTTAAAGAGTGAACATTGGCATATGAAGGATATTGGGATAAAACAAAACTTTGGTGATAAAAAAATTGAGAGAATAATGGAACTGGATGAAACCGCAACAGTTGGTACAAGGGAAAAATAAAAAATAAAAAAATAAACACACTTTTCACAAAATTCACGCAGATTTGAAAATAAATAATGGAACACTTGGAAACAAATTTTGAGAATAAATTTATCAAACATTTGGAGGATTCTATAGATGATGATTATCTTGTTTTGATAGCTTCAAGTTGGCATTAAACTCATAATACTTTCTATTGAATGCTTTTATGTGACATACTAATATGCAAAACACGACAGATCTTTCCAATGCCAATCTTTTTGCGAAGCACATTTCATGAGTTATCTGACAGGGAGTATTATTTTACATGGTTATTTTTAAGAATGGATTGAAAATGATCTCATGAATTGAGTTACTTTCAACGCTTTGATTTTTCTTAAATCTATTTTATTTGGTATGAAATTTTTGCGTAAGAATCATGAAGGAAATGCGCAATCCTTCTTGAACAAATTTATGTTTTCTTTCTGCCAAGTTTTTTACAGGTTACAGGACGACAAAGCGATCATTACGGAGACTACATTGTGACGACAATTAGTCTTCCAAAGACTAAATTCATGAAAAATTCTCAAGACAAATCCATCTCCACAACCATTACCTTCCACCTCCCTTTCTGAAAAGATTTTGAAACCCATCAATTGTACATCTATAACGCATGACATTTCCATATCCATTTTTCACAGCAAGAGTTCTTGTTCATACATCATGCATTTCCTTACATCTTTACAAGCATATTGTCATTTTTCTTGTCATCACGATTCCCCTTCATTTCCGCCAATAAAACCCTGCTTGAGTCAAAGTCCTAGAGTCTAAGTATCATTGAAAAACACCTAGAGGCTTGCATGCCTTAATGGCAAGTACTCTTGCCAATGAACAATGGGAGTACATTAATATCCCTTGTTCGTTGGATCTTGTAGGTGACTCGACCACGACAAATTTATTCGTACCTACAAAGATGTGTTAGGCATCCCGACTCCCATTGGAATCAATGGTGGGAGCTCTTGTGTTGGCTAGGGGCATTCATTAACGGCCACTAAGTCAACAACTTCTTGCTATGTTCGACATCGACACATTTAATCACATAGCAAGATTTGTGCCATCGAGCGTTGAAGACTTGAAGACCCATATTTTGCAGCAGATGAAGCCAATTTCCATTCATTATATTTCCATTCATGGTATTCATTGTATTTCACTTGAGGACAAGTCAATAAATAAGGCTGGGAGGAAAATGTAACTTCTATATTTTGTATACCTTCCAAGCCTTATAGATTTTCAGCCATATTCAGCAAACTCATCGGATTCATCATCCAGCAGCAGATACAACTTTCAGCCATGTTCAGCAGACTCCTCAGATTTTTCATCTAGTAGCAGTGGATCCAGCAGCTGATACGACGATACAGATCCATCTTTCATCCACCATTTTCACAACAGTTTGCAGTCACACATGCACGACTCTCACCTATTTTGGAAGGGTAAGTTAAGGTATGCTATTTTCTAACTTTTAACCATTAAATTCCTTGAAATGTTAGAATAATAATTTTTGGAAAAAAACTTCACTTCCTTTCCTTTCATTGCCAAAGCCATCCGTTTAATGGGAAGGATACATTTACATACATGCTTTGTCACATTCATATCCACAGTTATATATCACATTCTAAACCCCCTTACCTTCAAAATATATTTACTATTACATGAGCATACAAATGGCTTTGTCTAAAGTATTTAAAAGTTAATTGGATGCCAATAGAATCATGGTTGTTACCCAAGAACCAACCATGATGCATTCCAACAAAAATACTCTGCCATAAAAAGCACATTATCATTATGCAAAGATCATACAATGAACGCAACAAACAAAATATGGTTGAAACACAAGAACCAACCAAGTTGTAGATCATCAAAATAGCGCTTTGCAAAAGTTAAGTAAATGATCTCATGCAGAGTTTAAGCCAAAGCTCAAGTACCAAAAAGTAATGTAATAGATTGCATGAGGACATGCAATACCTTCAGTTTGGGGGTATGTTGGGCCTCAAAATAGTCTCTATTTTCACTCCATTATTCATCAATATCTTCACATTTTACCTCCATTCCACCTCCATATCATTACATTCACCTCATTATTGGGTCATAACTATGTTTTTCCAAAGTTTATTAATTCTTAACATTTTAAAGTGAATTTATGGCTAAAACTTAGAAAATAATATGCTTATACTTATACCTAACACTTAGCATGAGTTTGTTGACATGTGTAGGCACAAAGGAAGCTTCCAAGACACCTTTATGTGGCCTTGGATGATCAAATTCGAATTTAAGAAGATAAACCTCATGGAAAAGATCATGGAGGAGATCATGGAGGATAGGGTTATGTGTCTAGATGGTTAGAGATATTAGTGGATGATCATTATGATTTTGTTACTCCTCTCATTGTATAAATAGGAGTACCTCCTCCATTCCAAGGGGAGGACTCTTAGAGCATTGTATCCAATTGATAATGGAATAGAATAAAGCTTCATTTTTCATATATTTCCATTATGTAGTTTTAGATGTAGATTATGTTAATGTAGAATATGAATTTATGGAATTTATGTAGTTTTAGATATAAGTTTCCTTAATGTAGTATATGGAATAATTTGTCTTGTTCTTAAGAGAATTGAGCTCACTCTAAAAGGATGAGAGAAACATTTTATTTCATATTAGATTTTGTTTCATTTCATTGCTTAGATGTTTAAGGATTTGTTTGTGATTGATGAATGCGTTTTAAATTAGAATCTTAACAACATGTGAGAGGATATCCAAGGGTCTAAGTTAGGCTCTCTCTCTATTTGATTTGCATGATAATTGAAATTCATTCTTTTGCTTTTATGTTTCAAGTCATTTCATTTCTTATGCTTATGAATGGATCTTAGTTTAGTTTGGATTAGTACATGAGAGGACAATCAAAATACTAAGTTAGTCTTTCTCTCTCTTTGAATCTGAACAACAATTAAAGTTCATTCTCTTGTCTTTATTTCAAGTTTCTGGTTTTATGAATGATCTCTCTATGATACTGTAGGGAAGGACAACCAGGACCTCCTTAGTTAGGAGCCTCTTCCCTTGCATATTATATTGAATCATAAATAATTTAGTTAGACATAGAGTTAGTTGCCTACTCTTGCATATATATTGCTGGCACCATCACAAGCTCACGAGTTTCCCTGGTCGATAATTTAATGCAGCAATTTGTTCAAATAAATTGCCCAACAATGTCCTTTTACAAAATCCAGAATCTGAATAGCAAAATAATGGTCCATCATTTGTAAATATCTCAAGTACAATAACGACCGCATAGAAATTTTTGATATATGTCTAACAATATGCAGTGGGGTTCATGACCTTGCTATCAAGAGCATCCAATGTCAAGTAACCAGATCCTGACTACTGAAAAGGAACCACCATCCGCAAATAAGTAACGAAAGCCTACTTGCAAAAAAGGAACCGTTGAAATGCAGAAAGCAAGTTTTTGAAACACACCTGGACCTGAGCGATGTTCGTGAACCTCAACAATAGTGTTCCTTCTTTCTATCCCCTGTACCTGCTTATGTTTGCTTTTGTCTCCTTTACCAACAGGTAACTTAGCCTGCCCATCTCAGTAATACACAAAAAATAGCTACACGCGGAGGACTGTCAAGAAGTAACATGTTCAATAACATGTACTAAATGCGAAGGAGTAGTAGGATTGTCGTGAAGTAACATGTGTCATCAACGGCATCTGAAATCAAGCTAAAAGAATTTGGATATAAATAAGTTTTCACAACATACAAAATCTTTGGGTATAAATAAGTTGTCACAACATACAACATTCCTGGACTTTGGATGAGCAAACCCTGTAATAAGGGGTCAATTTCCTTCCAACCGAAAACTTTCATTAAAATTTGGATGAATAACCATTGCCACTATAACTTTGGTTAAACAGTAATAAAGCCAAAAAAAATCAGTCAATGACTCAATTAATTTCTCGTCAACAATCTACTAATCGCTATAGTCCAATCTATTGATCGCTATAGTCCTACTGAAAGCAAAGACTAATAAAATGAGAGAAAAAGTTTAGTTCAAAACTTAAATGTATTTATTAACTTAAAAAAATTAGCAAAATATCATATTATTATAAGATAAAAAAATATAATAATATATTTATTTAAATTTTAAAATTAAATAATTTATTTATATTTAAAAAATCAAAATATACTTATATCAATTTCTATTATTATAGTAATTTTCTTCTCTTTGACCATAGAAACAAAATTTTGAAGAATCAAACTTAGATTCTTTTTCCTTTCTTAAGGTCCCATAAATCACATTGGTTTAAATAGACCGTAACCACCACCACCATCATCATTTTATTTATATAATTGAAATAATATATACTTTCGTGTGAGATTATGGTTATAAAATACTAAAAATGATAATATATATATCATATTAATATTAAATGTTATAAAAGAGTATATGATTATATTGAAAGTAGTTTTAATGGATGATCGGAAAAAAGCTTAGATTTTTTACAAATAAAATGGACTTGAATGGTCACAAGAAAGACTCGTTTTTTGGTAAATATTTTTTTCTCGTTTTGGAATAAGACTTAAACCCATTAGTAAGAAATATTCTTTCTCTAAGTAAGAAAAAAAATGTAATTATCTGAAATTGCATTTTTCAGAAATGAAAGTTTAAATTTAAATTTTCTAATTTTTTTAAAATCATTTTTGTTTAAAATCTAATTTAGAATTCTAAGTTCAAATTATCAAATATATAATGAAAGTGTTGCATAAATTTTCACAACATTAAATTTAATTATATATTAAAAACACTTTTTAAAATAATCAAAACTTTCAACATAAATTTTAATATTAAATTACCTTTTTTATTATTATTAATATTAAAAAAAAATACATTTTTTTTAATTTTCTATTAATATTTAAAAAAAACAAAATTACAATGTCAATCTAATCAAACTACTAAATTACACTTAGCCACATCAAAATCTACACTTTTATAAACCACTTAATAATAATTTATTATTTTAAATTAATTATTAAATTATAAAATTATATATAACTTTTAGAGTTTTGTAACCTAAAAAATCTAATCTAATGAATATCTAACTAAACCCACTTAATGAATTATTTATTTATTTTTCATATCCTTATCTTGTTTATTGTACCAATTAAATATCAACTACTTTATTAGATAATCCACAGGAGGAAGAGAAGAGCCCTCCCCACCCTACTACCTACACTCACTTGACCACTTGATAGACAATTATACTTAGAAGCTCTATCTGGGATTCAGATAAACGAACCTGGGAAATGGTCGAAATTTGGATTTTGCGGTTGGTCTACCTGCCCCACGACTCCTGCACTGACACAACTTTAGGCTCGGTTTCCAATTCTCAGTGACCTGTACTTGCATGTCTCCATGGCACAGTACACGCAACAAAACTATATATATATATATATATATTCATGATCCCTGAGTAAGGAAACCATGCTTAATTAATACAATAATTTTACGTGGGCAGTGATGAGAAATAGCAGAAAAAGGAGGTTTCAAACTCCCTCCAATATTTAGTTGATGTTAACTCTGATATCGGTGTAACTAAGGTTATGGTAGTATTTTCGTAGTTGGTTTTATAGATTATGTTTAATTTTGTGAATGTTAAAATTTCATTTATTAATATTTCTTATTATATTATATTATTGATATTGGTAGGAAATTGAATATAATTAAGAAATCATTTTTTTTATTGTGAGAGTGAGAGTGGATACAATAATATTTATAAACTGGTAATTATTATATTAATATTTTTTATCATAAAAAAAAACAACTATTTTACTAAAATGAAATAGTGAGGGGATAAAGTCTTACTTTGGAGATTATATTCAGGAGTTTCTCTTCAAAAAGCATAGAATACAACAGTTTAGGGTGATTACAACAGATGTGTCTATTGGTTATTTTGATGGGGCTGCCCAGGGAAATTTGTGTGGAGGAGGGAGAGTAATCAAACTTGTTGAAAATAGAACATATCACTATAAAATTCGTATGGGTCTTGGCACAAATATCAAAGCAGAGCTCATTGCTGCATGAACCCTTGTGATGATTGAAAAGCTCAAAAACATAAAAAATATCTTGATACTGGGGGATTCCAAATGTGTTATAGATTGGCTAAAACGTTTAGCAAAACTGGAAGTACTGAACTTAGATACTTGGAAACAGAGGATTCCAGAAATCATAGGATATTTACAGGATATCCAATTCCAACATATCTACAGAGTTCAACAATTGTGCTGACAACTTATCAAAAAGAGCATTATTACTGGGGCTGGGCATATTACAATTGAAACTCAACTTAACTGACATACATTGACCCAACTAGAGTAGAAGCAGTTTCCTCTTCAAAGAATTAGCAATCAACCACACAAATTCTAAAAAAAAACAAAAATATGAAATCATTAAAATATCAATACATAGAAGCTATAAACAAGGACACAGATACTACAACTGCTACACAGACACTACAAACAACTACATAGATACAACAGAAAATGGAAAAAAAAAAAAAAATAGCGCTCATTATCATATATATATATATATATACACTTTTTCTTATCCATTTATATAGATTAGAAAGAATCCACATATATATTTTTGATGTAAGAAAAAAAGTTTCAAGACATAATTATAGATATACATTTTCAACCAGCCATATACAAGTTTTAGAACAATGATACATAGAAATAATAAACCCTGGTAGATTGACATGTAAAACAGAACAGCAAAAAAATATATTTTTTATTGGATAACCAAAAAGATAATTTTCATCAACTGAAAACAACCATTTTACTCAACCATCTAAAATCACTTCAATTATTTAACTATCATTATAATAATATATTTCTGAGTTGCCTTTTATTTATTCCTAACTGAGTTGCATACAGACGTTCCCACGCTACAGAGCATATCGTATATCAATGGTATATTAATGGGAAGTCCAATTTTCGAGAACGAGTCTGTGATTTCCACAATCACAAAGTATCAATGTAGGATTTTGTTTCGTCCGAAATTGAGATTTTTGCATGATATAGTACCCACAATGACAAAGTATCAATGTAGGGTTTTGTTTCGTCTGAAATTGAGATTTTTGCAGATAATCTGTCGCAGGTAACAGATACGGTCTTGGGATTCCTAAGTTTGTTGGTTTTTTATTTTGTTTCCAGTACCAGTCATTACCGACAAACAGACAAACAGTAGGATATAAATGCTTTCATTATATTGTTTTCTCAACTCCCATCATGGGAATTTTACAAGATAATTATTCTCCAAAGTTCATGAAGGCATTTAATGCATCATGACAGAGAAAGTTGATGAAAGTATTTAATACATATGGGCACATTGAAGAAGGTTGATTACAGGTATTTTGTGCATCGTGCATCATTATATTATGATAATAATTTAATTTAGATTTAAATTTGTTGAGATTTTTTTATTTGTGAGTTTTTAACAATTTTTATAGATTTTGGTGTATAATATTTAAATGATATTATAATATTATTTGCATTAAAAGATTTATTTTATAAAATGATTTTATGATATATTTCATATTGTTAAAAATAAAAAATAAAAATTATCTAATTGTGTTTTATTTTAAATTACAATTATTGCTATTAATTATAATAAAAATTAATTTATGAATTAAATATATATATATATTAAAAAAAAAACCATGTAACAAGATTTTTAACTATAGAGATTCATTCTACTTTATTATGACTCACTATATCATATGGCTAAAAAATTATAGCTCATAGCTTCCAAAATAAGCATGTCTATCCAAGAAAATTAATATAAACCTTTATAATAAGTATTAATATTAATTTTCAAGTCTCACTAGCATAACCAATTTACAAGGTGCCCCAAGATCAAATCTCACCAAGGGTGATTGTGCCCTGTGCTAGAGGGAGGAGAAAGAGGAGACATACTAAAAAATCTAGTCAGCGAAACTTTGACGAATTAGATTCCCTTGGATTGTGGCTCCTCAAGTGTAACATTCACCCTTAAATATATTGACAACAGTGAAAAAAAATTTTACTATCTTCCAAACCTTAAAGTATACCTACCATAGTTTTACCATGATCTGTTAGTAATATTCATTGTTAACAAAGACCTTATTGTAACCTTTCCAATCATTAAAAAAAAGCAATTATCACAACAAAACGGAACGATGATAAGTCTTGCATACATTGGTTCTTGGTTTAAATATGAGTTTGCATATACATAGACTTATGGCATTATATCATAATCTAAGGCTCCAGTCATCTAACGATTGATTAAAGAGAATTTTTATTTGTGCCATGAATCTTTACTTCGACGACATTATTGGTATTCATTTCACTTTAAGTAAGAGGTACTCTTATGTACTATTATCCCTATTTGCGATCCTTTGGCATCTGGCATGCATTTAACTTGATTGATTGGCAACTGGCTGTCTATACGCCATTGATCTTGGATAAGATCAGACGGCGAGAATGCATTAGGGTTAGTTTAATGATTACCAGGCTTGTAACCATTTTTCTCATTCGCATTCTCTCGAAGGAAGCTTCTGGAACCGACTCTGCTGTACCAGGGTTTCTCCTTCCGGTTTCTTGGCTCATGGCCTCTGTTCTGTGGCGATCTGGCATCTTTGTGCACTCTTCGCGTCCTCCGCTGACTGGTACACCCTGTCTGCTATTGCAAGAGCAAAATGGGTTGGTTTATGTGCTAAAACCTGCTACTATTTTACCCTTGTTTTGCAAGATTAATTTCTCTTTTTCTGTTTGCTGCCTGAGTTAAATAATAATGTGCTAATTCTTATTCTGTTTCATGTATTGGCTATCTACGGCTTCAGTTCTCGACTCGCAATGTTCTTCAGGCATGGCCGACAGGTATTATTCATGAATCCTTTCGGATTAACTTCCCTAGTTCATTGTTTAAAAGTAATTAAAACTTGGTTAAATAAGAAAAACAGGGTCTCGGTTCTTTAGCCCAGCTCATGTTTAACTCATTTTCATTCTTTCCATGGCAGGTAACAGGTTCTTCTTCACTTGAGCACTTCATTTGCTATGCTTGAGGGTTGCAATGGAGCATTTCAGTTTCAGAATGGCTAACCGGTGCCTCCCTTACTCCAACAGGTACCCTTGTCCGAGCTTTAGGGTTTAATCCTTGGCCGCGAGTGGCTGGTGATAACTTTGGCCTTCAAGTTGAAGGATTCTCTCAGGATTTGATATATATTACTTAGGGTTTAGTTGCAGTACCTAGGGTTAAATAAAAAGAGGATCTTTTCATTACGGCCACAGGCCTATCTTCTGTATAACACTATTTGATTCTCTACACCTCAAGAAACAAATACAATAGAGTTATTTTAACTATCATTGTGTTATTAAGGCTTTGGATATACTATCCTTGTCAATGTTTAAGTACTGTGTTGATATATGCTTATAAGATTTATGTTAGGGTTTTGTCGCGAAATTAACTACTGTGAACATACATATATATGTAACAGTCTGTCGATACTAGTTATCTTGATAAGCATACTCATATTCTCACTTGTACTTGCATGAACTATAATTTTGTTTTCCCCTGTTCAGTATATCAAATATTCGGATAGCTAGCAAATGGATTCTTCGACAGTCGCTGTCTAACTCTCCTCTATGTATGGAAGTAGTTTTATACATCTCACAGTTATTGTGTACGTTTATGGCTTCCATATATATATATATATATTCCTCACGGAGGTTTTGTTCTTTCCTATAACGGAATATGGTGAACTTTACATTACTCTGTTAGCATTTTCTATTTACTTAATGAAGAACTTAATATTGTAAGTCTGTTCACTTCTTAGTATCTTCATTTTGACTCATTTATGCTAGTCCTTTAACTGTGACTCATGACCAGACCACGACTTGTCCGTGTAATATCATAGAATATGAAGGACGACCAGCCCAGTAATCTGGTCATAGAGGTTGGGCTAACGGTCCTTCGGTTAGCTTGATCAAATGTAGCTTGCTCTTTACTGTACACCATGCATCATTTCTTGTAGGGTTAATTTACATATACAGAGTACAGAAGTAAATCTTTCCTATCTTGCATAACTTTACGGAGATTTCTTTCCTGTCTATTAAATCTTAAGCATCTAAATTATTTCAACCATCACATCATTTCAATTTTCTTATCTAATATTAAAGAAAAATAAATATTTATACTACTATCAGAAATACAGATTCCACTCATCTATACTTAAATCTGGCTGATAATTTTTTATTTCCTCCCTTCCACGAGTTGGGCAATTACGTCCTGCAACTCTCCCCCGTGCTCCAAGTCTGAGTCTTCGTTGAATACAGAAATCTGGAGGAGAATCTCGGGACTGTCCGGTCCAATTCTCCAATTCCAGTGGAACAGTCTCCTCTGTAAGTTTCCCTTCCAGGGTTTACTTCTCAGGATGACAATTTCCTTTTTTTCCTTTCTCCCACAGAACCCCAAACTCTCTCCAAGATCCCTTATTTATTCCAGAGTTTCTTTGGGTAACTGTGGAACTATTTTTTTGTTCAACTAACTCCAGATCTTGAATTTATTTTTACCATCAGTCTTTACTTATGAAACTAATTTCACAAGTAATCTTTTATTCCAATACCAAAATTAATTTCTGCTCATAATATTCTATTTGCAACAAAATAACAATAATGTTTAATCCATTCTTAACAATAGTCTAACCATTTGTCAACAACTAAGACAGTGGTTACAGTTTCCCCCCTCTGAAAGAGAACACCGTCCCTGGTGTTCTTATTCCATATCAGCAAAAAGCTCAGGTTAAGCTTCACGAACAAAACTTTCGTCCTCCCAGGTGGCCTCCTCTGGCCCAAAGTGCTTCCATTGCACTTTAACCTGGGCGATGGCTCGTTTCTGGAGCATGATTTCCCTCCGGTCGATTATACTGTGAGGCTCGACCAGAAATTCTCTGTCTGTTTCTACCTGCACACAATAGACTTGTATTAGTTATATAATTATTTAACATAATATTATTTTTAACTATTATGCTCACCCTCTACCTGAATGTTCTGCCAATGGATTATGTGTCTTGAATCATGAACATATCGTTTTAATAACGACACATGAAAAAAATTATGCACCCGAATATGGCTAGGAAGATCCAAGTGATATGCCACAGGCCCTACTCTTTCCAGTATTTGGAAAGGGCCACAAAACCTGGGAGTTAACTTTGCACAAGATGCCCATCTTAATGTACTCTTCTTTGGCTTAATTCTTACATACACGTGATCTCCCACTTCATATTCACGGTATGATCTCTTTTTATCTACGTACACTTTTCTCCTATCTTGGGTTGCTTTTAAATTTTGTCTGATTTTCTGCACTTCTAGTTCCATTTCAGCTAGCATGTCTGGTCCCAGCATGAGCTTGGTCTCGGGACTACTCCAATTGATAGGGGTTCTGCACTGTCACCCGTATAGGGCTTCAAACAGACTCATTTTTAACGACTCTTGATAACTGTTATTATACGCAAATTCCACTAAGTGTAAATATTCTTCCCACTTAACTGACTGCTGCATAACGTACATTCTCAACATGTCTTCCAACACTTGATTTACTCGTTCTGTTTGTCCGTCCGTTTGTGGATGGTAAGCAGTGCTGAAATTAACTTGAGTCCCTAACCCTGTAAACAGTGTTTTCCAGAAATCTAATGTAAATTTTACATCTCTATCTGAAATAACAGTCTTAGGAATGCCGTGCAATCTGAAAATTTCCCGCATAAATAAATCTGCTATTTGTATTGTCTTATATGTGGACTGAACTGGTATGAAGTGTGCTGATTTACTCAATCGGTCCACTACTACCATTATAGAGTCGTTACTTCATTTTGATCTTGGTAATCCAGTGATGAAATCCAATGAAATCACTTCCCATTTCCATTCCGGAATTGGTATAGGCTGCATTAACCCAGCGGGATGCCGGTGTTCCACATTCACTTGCTGACATTCTAGACACATGTTTAGATAGATTGCTATATCTTTCCTCATACCCGGACAGCAATATTCTTTTCTTATTGCTGTCAACATATTTTGGTACCCAGGATGCCCTGCATAGTTGCTTCAATGATATTCATCTAGTACCAAAGTCTTTAACTCCACTCTGCTTGGAATGACTATCCTTTTCTTAAAAACCAGCAATCCATCCTGGTTGATTTCATAATCTCCCAGCCTTCCTTGTTCTTTAAATTCCTGTGCTTGTTGCCACAAAAATTTATATTCAGGGTCTTTTTCAGCTTCTTTTCTAATTTGTTCTAGAAATCTACATTCAACCTGGTTAATATATAATTCATAAAAATTATGCAGTTTCCTGCACAATGCATCTGCAACTCTGTTTTCTTTTCCTTTTACATGCTGCATGTCAATGTCAAATTCACTCAAAAAGGCATTCCACCTTGCTTGTCGGGAGTTTAAATTAGCTTGTTTAAAATAGCTGGTTAAGCTGCTATGATCTGTATTCAACACAAATCTTTTCCCAAGTAAGTAGTGCCTCCACACTCGAAGTGCATGCACTACTGCGGTCAGATCTAAATCATAGGCTGAGTACCGTTGTTCGTGATCTTTTAACTTACGAGACTCAAATGCAATTACTTTTCCTTCTTGTGATAAAATTGCCCCAAAACCCTCCTTACATGCATCCGTGCAAAATTCAAATTATTTGTTTGAATCAGCTACACTTAACACTGGTGCTGATGTTAACAACTGCTTTAGCTTCTCAAAGTTGTCTTGACATTCCCTTATCCATTTAAATGTTTTCCCCTTCCTTTGTAAAGAGGTAATGGGAAAAGAAATCTTTGAAAAACCTTTAATAAATCGCCGGTAATAACCAGTGATTCCCATAAATGATCGCACATCTGCCACATTCTGGGGTACCTTCCATTCCATGATCATTCTGATTTTCTCTGGATCCACTGCTATACCTTTTGCAGATATCACATGTCCAAGGTATTGTATTTCTTCTTTGAAGAAATCACATTTGATGAATTTCGCATATAACTGATGTTTTCTTAACATTTCCAGTACCATTCGCAAATGTTCCTTGTGCTCTTCAGCATTCTTAGAATAGAGTAAAATGTCGTCAATGAAGATTAACACAAAATTATCTAGATAAGGGTGAAATATGCTATGCATCAATCTCATGAAAGTGGCTGGTGCATTAGTTAACCCAAAAGGTAGCACCGCAAACTCATAATGACCATACCTTGTATGAAAAGTAGTTTTGTGAATGTCTTCATCTTTTATTCAGATCTGATGATAACCTGATCTTAAATCAATCTTTGAGAATACGGTAGCTCTTTTTACTTGGTCAAACAAATCATCAATTCGTGGTAAAGGATATATGTTTTTAACAGTCAATTTATTTAGCTGGCGATAATCCATGCACATATGCATGGTTCCGTCCTTCTTTTTAACGAACAATACAGGTGCCCCCCAGGGTGATACGCTTGGTCATATATATCCCTTGTCTAATAGTTCTTGAAGCTGCATCTTTAGCTCAGTTAATTCTGGCACACTCATACGATAGGGTGCTCTCGAAATCGGCGATGCGCTTGGTAGCAATTCAATAGTAAAGTCTATATCCTTTCTAGGTGGAAATCTTGGTATCTCTTCTGGAAATATATCCTTGAATTCTTGCACTACAGGTATATTTTCCAGCATAGAATCTTTCTCTTCAGAATCAGAGAAACCTACTTGTATGGCGTACATTTGACATCCCTTCCTCATGCATTTGCCCATTTGGGAGGCTGTAATTGGATGCAACTGTATTGGTTTCTTTATCCCTTGAATTTCCTGGCGGGTGCCATCCTAATTTCTGTAGAAGATAATCTTCTCTTTGCAATCTACTAAAGTCTAATGCCTTTCCAAATAATCCATACCAAGAAACACATCATAAGATCGCAAGGGAAAAATATTCAACTCTACTGTTAATTGTTGTCCACTGATTTGTAGTGCATAATTTGGTATTTTGGCGCTAACTTTTCTTTTGGGTCCAGTAGCCAGCTGGACTAACCATGACTTCCTAAATTTTTGACGTTGTAATTTACAAATCTCTACCAATTTAGGACTTATATAACTTAAACTGGCTCCTGGATCTACCAAAACAGAAACAATTTGAGATAACAGTTTACCTTCTAATTCAATCATGGTAGGTTAGCAATCAGCTTGTCGATCCTCCAGGGCTGCATTAATTTTGGGTATGTTTCAAGTAACATCCCCCACTATTGAGGCTTCCTGCAGATTAGCTATTGCTTCATTTCTACCCCACTATGGGCAGTTTCGATAATAGTGTGACTCTCCACAAACCCAACACTGTAAAGGTGGTTTTTGGTTTTGAGGTTGCTCCGGTTTACTAGAAGCTTCAACTGTTTTATCTTCTACAGGCCACCTTATTCTCTGATGGTTTTTACCAAACTGTTTACTGACTGAACTCCTTGCTGTGGTTTTGAAATTACTGGTTCTGCCTCTTTTAAAACCAGAACTGTTCTTGTTTTATTTCTTTGGCTGCCATCCTTTTCCTTGATCTGTCTTGCCTTTAGCTTGCTGATAGCACATTCTGGCCTTTATGATGGCCTCATCCATTGTTCTGGGATCTAAAAATTCTATGTGTTCCTTCATGTGAGTGGGTAAACTGCTCAGAAACCTTTGCACTTTAGCTTTTTCATCCCTTAAGTAAGGTACGTAACGCAGTAATGAAGTAAAATTAGTAATAAACTTGTCCATAGTCAATTGTCCGAGTTTCAAATCGTGGAATTCTCGAGCTTTTTCATCATAAAAGCACTCTGTCAAATACTTATCTTTAAAGTACTATTGAAACATATCCCACGTTACATCTTGATCTTCTACACCGCGAACGTTCTTCACTTCTTCCTACCACAAGGTGGCTTTCTCTCTTAACTGGTAAATAGCTAACCGGGCTTTAAGTTTACTATTGTAATCATATACTTGAAAATACTTGTTCATATTAATCAGCCACGCCTCAACTACCTCTTCTTCCACTCCATCAAATGTGGGTGGCTTTATCTTTCTAAATTCTCCTTGTAGTTCTATCTTCTGCTTTTTACCTTCTTTCTGTTCTGTTACATTATCCGATTCAGCTTCATTTAAGTGTTTATTTTGATTACTTCGCTGAGACGGACTTCTTTCATTTCGACCTGTATCATGATCTCCCGTTTGATGTTCATTTCCTTCCTAAAATTCTCTATCAGTACTAGGCTTCTCAATTCCTTGGTTTTGTTTATCAGAGAGACTTTTCAGAATTCTCTCTTGCTCCTGCATCAACCTTGCATTATCATTTCAAACTCTTTCCATTTCTTCTTGCAACTTTTGCACTATGGTTAACAAGATGCTGGTTTGTTGCTGCTGTTCTTCTAACAGCCTGCTAGTCCGTTGATGTTGTTCCACCCCCAACTGAACCCACATTTGGGAATTCCCTTCCTGTTGGGGTTGGGTCTCCCCAACATCCCAAGGTAGTTGTTGTAAGGGTGTCCTTCTCGTTTGTCCTGTTAACCTTTCCATCTGAGTGCATTAGTAACACACAATTTGACGTTAGTCGACCCGTAGGGTCCCAATGTTGTAACATAGCTCTGATACCACTTGTAACATTCACCCTTAAATATATTGACAACAGTAAAAAAAAAATTTACTATCTTCCAAACCTTAAAGTATACCTAACATAGTTTTACCATGACCTATTAGTAATATTCATTGTTAACAACGTACAGACCTTATTGTAACCTTTCCAATCATTAAAAAAAAGCAATTACCACAACAAAACGGAACGATGATAAGTCTTGCATACATTGGTTCTTGGATTAAATATGAGTTTGCGTATACATAGACTTATGACATTATATCATAATCTAAGGCTCCAATCATTTAACGATTGATTAAAGAGAAATTTTATTTGTGCCATGAATCTTTACTTCGACAACATTATTGGTATTCATTTCACTTCAAGTAAGAGGTACTCTTATGTACTATTATCCCTGTTTGCGATCCTTTCGCATATGGCACACATTTAGCTTGATTGATTGGAAACTGGCCGTCTATACGTCGTTGATATTGGATAAGATCAGACGGCGAGAACGCGTTAGGGTTAGTCTAATGACTACCAGGCTTGTAACGTTTTTCTCATTCGCATTCTCCTGGAGGAAGCTTCTGGAACCGACTCTGCTGCACTAGGGTTTCTCCTTCCGGTTTCTTGGCTAATGGCCTCTGTTTTGTGGCAATCCAGCGTCTCTGTGCACTCTTCGCGTCCTCCGTTGACTGGTACACCCTATCTGCTATTGCAGGAGAAAAATGGGTTGGTTTATGTGCTAAAACCTGCTACTATTTTACCCTATTTTTGCAAGATTAATTTCTCTTTTTTGGTTTGTTGCCTGAGTTAAATAATAATGTGCTAATTCTTATTCTGTTTCGTGTATTGGCTATCTACGGCTTCAGTTCTTGACTCACAATATTCTTCAGGCATGGCCGACAGGTATTATTCATGAATCCTTCCAAATTAACTTCCCTAATTCATTGTTTAAAAGTAATTAAAACTTGGTTAAATAAGAAAAACAGGGTCTCGGTTCTTTAGCCCAGCTCATGTTTAACTCATTTTCATTCTTTCCATGGCAGGTAACAGGTTCTTCTTCCCCTGAGCACTTCATTTGTTACGCTTGAGGGTTGCAATGGTGCATTTCAGTTTCGGAATGGCTAACCGGTGCCTCCCTTACTCCAACAGGTACCCCTGTCCGAGCTTTAGGGTTTAATCCTTGGCCGCGAGCGGCTGGTGATAACTTTGGCCTTCAAGTTGAAGTATTCTCTCAGGATTTGATATATATTAATTAGGGTTTAGTTGCAGTACCTAGGGTTTAGTAAAAAGAGGCTCTTTTCATTACGACCATAGGCCTATCTTCTGTATAACACTATTTGATTCTCTACACCTCGGGAAACAAATACGATAGATTTATTTTAACTGTCATTGTGTTATTAAGGCTCTGGATATACTATCCTTGTCAATGTTTAATTACTGTGTTGATATATGCTTATAAGATTTATGTTAGGGTTTTTTTGCGAAATTGACTACTGTGAACATACATATATATGTAACAGTCTGCCGATACTAGTTATCTTGATAAGCATACTCATATTCTCACCTGTACTTGCATGAACTATAATTTTGTTTTCCCCTGTTCAGTATATCAAATATTCAGATAGCTAGCAAATGGATTCTCCGGCAGTCGCTGTCTAACTCTCCTCTATGTATGGAAGTAGTTTATACATCTCACAGTTATTGCGTACGTTTATGGCTTCTATATATATATATTCCTCACAGAGGTTTTGTTATTTCCTATAACTGAATATGGCGAACTTTACATTACTCTGTTAGCATTTTCTATTTACTTAATGAAGAACTTAATATTGTAAGTCTGTTTGCTTCTTAGTATCTTCATTTTGACTCAGTTATGCTAGTCCTTTAACTGTGACTCGTGACCGGACCACGACTTGCCCGTGTAATATCATAGAATATGAAGGACGACCAGCCCAGTAAACTGGTCACAGAAATTGGGCTAACGGTCCTTCGGTTAGCTTGATAAAATGTAGCTTTCTCTTTACTGTACACCATGCATCATTTCTTGTAGGGTTAATTTACATATACAGAGTACAGAAGTAAATATTTCCTATCTTGCATAAATTTACGGATATTTCTTTCCTGTCTGTTAAATCTTAAGCATCTAAATTATTTCAACCATCACATCATTTCAATTTTCTTATCTAATATTAAAGAAAAAAGAAACATTTATACTACTATCAGAAATACAGATTCCACTCATCTGTACTTAAATTTGACTGATAATTTTTTATTTCCTCCCTTCCACGAGTTGGGCAATTACGTCCTGCAACTCTCCCTCGTGCTCCAAGTCTGAGTCTTCGTTGAATACAGAAATCTAGAGGAGAATCTCGGGACAGTCCGGTCCAATTCTCCAATTCCAGTGGAATAGTCTCCTCTGTAAGTTTCCCTTCCAGGGTTTACTTCTCAGGATGAAAATTTCTTTTTTTTCCTTTCTCCCACAGAACCCCAAACTATCTCCAAGATCCCTTATTTATTCCAGAGTTTCTTTGGGTAACTGTGGAGCTGTTTTTCTGTTCAACTAACTCCAGATCTTGAATTTATTTTTACCATCAGTATTTACTTATGAAACTAATTTCACAAGTAATATTTTATTCCAATACCAAAATTAATTTATGTTCATAATATTATATTTGCAACAAAATAACAATAATTTTTAATCCATTCTTAACAATAGTCTAACCATTTGTCAACAACTAAGACAATGGTTACATCAAGCTACAAGAATATCACATACAACTTGAAAAATAAAAGAAAATACTTAATGAACCTAGATAACTAAATGTTAGTTATGTGTTTTAATTTCATTTTCTTTTAATTGTAAAATGATGGGAAATAAGGAGGATGGAATCTTGAAATCCACCAGAAAAATCCATGAGATAAAAAGAAAGAAGAAAACTAGTTGCCACCCTCTTCCCAGGAAGATAAGAAGGATTGTCGCATGGAGAGGGGGGTTCTTGGTTTTGTGGAAAAAAAAGAAAAGAATGCACAGAAGTTACTATGGAAAGGCAAGGCATTGTCGAGGTAATTCCATAGCTCGACTCAAAGCTAGTGGAGACCTCTTAAATTCGTCGAACATTGTGGTTTTGGTACGTGAAGACCTCTCGAATTCAGGTTGAAAATTGTGGTTCTGGTACCTAAAATGTCACCCACATTGGGTTATTGACATTTCTAACTATGCTGGTATGAAGAAGCTCAGGGGAGAAAGAAGGATGTAATTGTCATCTCTCATGGTTGGGTGGTCTCGACACCTCGTGCATTTCTTGAGACCTTAATCCAAATAAGTATCTAAATTTACAGAATCTATAACAACAAGTTAGGACTAAATGGAAGATGTATGTGCAAGAGGATTGTCAACACAATTTGCATTTATTCATTGTACTTTAATTTTTTACTACAATGAAAGAAAAACCATGGTGTCTGTTGCTTGTGTTGTTTAATGAATTATGGTTTGATTGAACAGTAAATTAAGCCATTACAATGAATATATGAACAGGTCTAAGGGATATACCATGCTGTAATAACCCAGATCACCGAGTTAATGAAACAACTAGTCTATAGAACAAATGAATGGAAAGAAATATTGTAACTTAAAAAAATAAAATTATATGTTTCTCGTTGACACAAATTCGTCTTACCCAGTTCAGGAAGCGATTTATTTAACCAAAAAATAATGTACCATGTTTGGGGTTAGTTTCTAGGTAAGGCCACAAGAGAAGCCACCCGAAAACAGTTCTGGGAAATTAGGGTTGGTACCAAACCCTTATAGTTTTGTAGTTACGCAACAAAGAATTGCTTTAGCAACCTTGTGAAATAAACTGAGAGTTGAAACAAAATATACATACAATCTTCATTCAAAATGAAACACTAATAATAACCCTGTTAGATTAACAAGAATATTGAGTTTATGTACCGAGATATAGCAATTATACCTTCTATGAGATTATTTATTCACGGTATTCCATAACCAACAAAGATTAAATCATACATTCCTTTAGAAAGGAAATCAATTGTTTACAATTTTCATAACTAGTAAGCTTAAGAACACATTCGACAGTAAAGAAGTGAAATCGACTCCCGTTTAAGTGAGGGACAAAAATTATAAGTATTTATTAAATAGAGAAGCAAGGAACCCTCAGGTACTGCAATTAAAACTCCAAAAATAATCTTCGAACAATACCCAATAGCTAATATTTTTTACAGCTATATGGAATAAATACAACTACAAATCAAATCTAGTAAACAATAAGCAAGATGATCATATTTGACCCTAGTTTCTTCATAAAAGGCCAAGCCCTTTTTTTTTCCAAACCCTAGCCAGTAATTCCATCGTACATGTCAGTGCTAGGAAAGTAATTTTGATTAAGGTGGCCCATTATTTTTGCACGGTTAATAAAGGAAGTAAACAATTAAAAGAACCTGTGGGTACCTGTGTCACCAATAAAGAATTGTTGGCCTGAATTTGATTAAACTATGGGAAAATAAATGAAAACGATAATTGGAAAAGTGAAGAGAGACTACCTGTATAGTATGTGCCTCAAACCATGTTGCGGTAGTATCCTGGAGTCAAGAAAATTCATGCAATTAACCTACTGTGACAAACAAAATTTTGGAATTCAGGGTGACTCTATAAAAAAAAAGAATTTTAATTCTTACCTGAAACATAACACTGGAAACCCTTGGTTTTAGAGGAGATGGACTGAGATGGAGGCAAACTCGGATAAATGTCGAACCCACGATAGTGAGAGCCGGTCTAGAACCTTTTCGTAATGTTTGGGTTTCAAGGGAAGGAGCTGGTCTAGAACCTTTTCGTAATGTTTGGGTTTCAAGGGAAGGAGTAGGAAGAAAAAAAGCCCAGAAGGAAATGCAATCGACCCGAGAACTAGTTTTAGAGAAAATATGGAGTTCTTCCATCGACGAGTGAGAGAATAACTCCGGGAATAGTCCTTATCCCCAGATAAATAATCACAGTCGTGGATCTGGGAACTTCTTGATAAACAGTGGAAACAACTCCATGAGCCATGGTGTCAGGATATTCAGGATTTAGAATGAGTACTGAGGATAGCTGGTTCCTACACACCCCACCAAAGTTGAGTTAACTTAACCATAGTAATAAAAACACAGGTCTTCCGAGGTAATTCATAAATTGACCTGAGAACAATTCAATAGCAATGAGTGCATAAATCCAATGAACCATCAATGAGTACCTTGGGAAACTTTCATTGAAATTAATATGGGTATGTCACCAACGAAAAGTCAATAAATACATACAATGCATAACTAAGGTGTGATCATAATTATTAGAGTATTGGTTAATGCGTGGAGTAGTAATATGAATAAGTATGTAAAGACTAATCTAAAGGGTAATGTAATTAGTATTTAATATATTATGCTAACAGAAGTTATATTTAAAAAAAAATTACTTGGTCATGCAGTGATGTATGGATGTCATAGGTGGTATTAAAGCGAGTTGTAACGCTATGGTCTGCTTAAGAAACTAATGTGATGATTTTAAGTAATTATTTGCACAGAAGGGAGAAGGAAGAAGCAAGATGAGCAGGGTAATAAGAGGTCTACCACCATGGTGTCCAGGAGTTTTGGGAACAAACCCTCATGTATGGGTTCAAATAGGAGAAGAGTGACAAGATTCAATGGCAGAACTGTTGCAAACTGTCCAACAACTAAAAGATGAAATAACACGTGTAAGGAGTGACAATGAAAGTTTAATGAGGGATCAAGAACGGATTCTAAAGAGTCTGTCGGATCGACAGAATCAACTGAGTCTTGAAGATGAAATCTAGAATGAAGAAATTGAATGAGGAAATAGTGGTATGCCCGAGAGAAGCCTTACTCAAAGAACTGAAAATACCGAGGAAGACAATGAAGAAGAGCATGGAAATAATTCTGACCATAGAAGAATTAAAAACCGAAAACCGAATTGCAGGGTTAATTCAGAAAAATTAAACCACCAACGTTTGATGGAAAAATAGAGGAAGTCATCAAGGCCTGAATTATTAATATGAATAAATATTATCAAATTTATGATTATGATGATAATCTCAAAGATAGGTTGGCCATTTACCAACTTCAGGGAAAAGCCACACTATCGTGAGAAGAGGTAAAGTCAGTGCAGAGAATTGAGGAAATAGGGGTAACTTGGGAAGGATTCCAGAAGCACTTCAGAAAAAAGTATTTAACGGAATTATTCTATGACGAGAAGGCGAAGGAGTTACATGAATTGATATTGGAGAAATTAACCATGGACGATTATGTAACAAAATTCATATATTTATTAAGGTACATACCATACATACATGAGGAAAAGGCTAAAGTACAACATTTTTTTAGTAGTCTATCGACCTATATGAAAGAGAGGCTAGAATTCGACAATAAAAATACCATGGACGAAGAGATTTGGAAAGCCCGAATTTTCAACCTACAGATAAAGCAAAAAGGAGATAGTGGCGAAGGTTTGCCTTAGAAAAAAGGGCAAAAGAGCTATCAGGGTAACAAAAGTATGCAATATGTTGGTTTTAAAAATGTGCAGAAAACTCAACCAAATCGAAAATTTGGAATAAATCAGCAGAAAAATAGATGGCACATGAAATCTAAACATAAAAAAGAGTCCAACAAGTCAGAACCTAGTCAAGTGTATAAGCCTCCACTTCAACGTTGGGGTTGTGGGGAGCCTCACTACTACAAGAACTTCCCCCATTGCAATCGACCTGAACATGCACCTAATATACAAGAAGCTTCCACAATGGGCAAGGTGGCGAGGAGTATGTCACGGATCAATGCTGCTCTGCAAAGCCATAAAGAAGACTATCAACCTACCATCATAGAATTGGAAGGTAAATTTTTAAATTAAATTGTATCAAACTTAGTAGATCCAGGAGCCAGTTTAAGTTATGTTAGTCCTAAAATGATAGAAGAATGTCACCTACAGATTCATAAATTCAAGCATACTTGGCTAGTGCAACTAGCCACAAGGACTAGGAGAAGGGTGACTTCTAAGGTATCAGATTATCGGGTTGATGTAAACAACCAAAAAATTAAAATTAATTTTAATATCTTAGCTTTAGGTTCCAAATATATGTTGATTGGGATGGATTGGCTAGAAGGATATTAGTCCCTGGTAAACTATAAGGAGAATTCTATCAACTACCATACAAAATAGGGTACAAGACAAGAACTCTAGGGGGTTAAGAAACTGATTAAATTACACCCCATCACTTCCTCTCAGTTAGGAAAGTGTGTAAGAAAAGAGTTTTTAATATATGTTGTTAAAGTGGGATACTCTAACTCCAAAGATATGACAACCACGTTAGAAAATATATCGATAGTCTGGGACTTTTCGGATGTATTTCCTGATACTATCTCAGGACTGCCCCCAAAGAGAGAAATGAATTTCACAATCGAACTAATTATGGGTGTCACACCGGTGTCAAGGCTTCCTTATTGCATGAGTCTTCCTGAGCTAGCAGAACTCAAGATGCAGCTACAGGAGCTGCTTGAAAAAGAATGCAGGCATCCCAATGTATCACCGTAGGGAGCCTCAGTGTTATTCGTAAGAAACAAGGATGGAACTTTAAGACTTTCCATAGATTATAAGCATCTTAATAAATTGACTGTTAAGAATAAGTACCCGCTGCCTCAAATTGATGATCTTTTTTATCAAGTCAAGGGCGCTACAGTCTTTTCCAAGATTGATTATGATATTTATACCATCAGATTAGAATTAAAGAAGAAGACTTTGAAAGACAATATTATATTTAGGAGATGATATGGGCATTATGAGTTTTTTGTATTTCCATCCAGACTGACCAATGCACCAACAACATTTAGGATCCTAATGCATGGTATATTTCATTTGTTCCTAAACAATTATGTTCTCATATTTATAGATGGCATTCTAATTTATTCCAGAAATATTAAAGAACATGAAGAACACTTGCGAGTAGTGTTGCAAATTCTACGGGAACATCAATTGTATGTTAAATTTAGCAAGTGTGATATCTATAAAAATCAAATTAAGTACTTGGGACATGTTATATTGGTGGAAGGCATAGTTGTTGATCCTGAAAAGATAAGAACCATAATGGACTAGTCTGTACCTAAAAATGTCACAGATATTCGCTCCTTCAGGGTCTACCGGGGTATTACTGTCTTTTTATTGAGGGGTTTTCCTGAATTGCCTACCCCATTACCTCTTTGTTGAAAAAAGAGAATATTTTTAGGTGTATCAATGAGTGTCAGAAAAGCTTTAAAAAATTGAAACACTTGTTGACCACTACTCCCATACTAAAAATTGTTGACCCAAACAAGTAATTTGTAGTCTATACAAACACTTTTTAGGAAGGGGTCGGAGTTGTGTTGATGCAGGAGGGAAATGTTATAGCTTATGAATCTCGGAATTTAAAGGAACATGACCAGAGATACTCTTCCTACAACTTGGAATTAATTGTGGTAATTAATGCGCTAAAGGTTTGGAGGCATTACTTTCTAGGAAAGAAATTCCTATTGATGACAGATCATAATAGTTTGACCAACTATTTTAAGAAACCAAATATAAATGCCCGGCAGGAAAGGTGAAACTCATTTCTTATTGAGTTTGAGTTTGATATAAATAATTTAAAAAAAGAAAAGAAAATTGTGTTGCAGATGCCTTAAGCAAGCAGTTTCATTGTGTATATGAACTACACTACCATCAAATAGAGTTTAAATTTCTAGAACAAATTAAAGTGGTTGTTTAAAGAGATCATGAATACAAGTTCTTGTGTAAGAAAACCAAATAAGATAATGGAAAGAAAACTGAGTATACCATTGGGGAGGACCAATTATTAACCTTTAAGGGAAGAATATATGTTCCCAATCAGATTTCGGTTAGACAACAAATTCTGGATGAATTCCATTGAAGCACATATATTGCACATCCAGGTTACCAAAAAATTTTGTCACCCATTAAAAAGAATTACTTCTGGTCAAGAATGAGGAAGGGTATCACAAAATACTTAGAAAAATGATTGGAGTGTCAACGAGTTAAAATAGAACATCAACATCCTAGTGGAATTTTACATCCATTACCTATACATGAATGGAAATGGGAGGCTATTACGCTGGATTTCATAACCGGGCTACCTAGATCTAAGAGGCACAATGAATCAATCATGGTGGTGGTTTAGAAATTAAGTAAAAAAACCCACTTTATACTCGTTCAATCTACCTATAAAACCATCCAGATTGCTGATATTTTTATGAGGGAAGTGTTTAGATTGCATGCAATACCTAAGGTGGTTATATTAGATAGAGATGTCAAATTCACATCAGCATTTTGGAAAGCTATTTTCACAGGATTGGGAACACAATTGCAGTTCAACACTGCATACCATCCTCAAATGAATGGGAAAACTGAACGCGTAAACCAAGTATTAGAAGATATGCTAATGATGATGTTATGCAAAAACCTAGTAAGTGGGAGTACTTACATCTGGTAGAATTCACATATAATAATAGTTTCCATGCATCATTGAAAATCATTCCATTCGAGGTGTTATACATAAGAAAATGTAAAAAACATATTAACTAGAATAGCCTCGAAGACAAGCTAATGCTAGGCTCGGATATGCTGGTGGAAATGGAGCAAGCAGTGAAAATAGTTAGACAAAATCTGAAAGCTTCCCAAGATTGATAAAAGACGTATGTTGATAAAAAGAGAAATTATTGGGAAGTTGCGGTAGGGGATCATGTTTATGTATGTATCAAACCAAAGAAGAGTGCTTTAATATGGGGTGTTTGTACAAAACCTTCCCCTTGATTTTTTTTTCATTTTCAAGTATTGGAAAGGATTGGACCGATGGCTTGTATTTTAGCATTACCTAGTCATATAAAATTCCATAATGTATTTCTTGTTTCACTACTGAAACAATATGTATATGACGCGAGACATGTTATTCATTAGTAGGATATCCAGGTAATATAAAATAATAAAAATAGGAAAGTGAATATATGTATAGCCAAATGATAGTATAAATATTGTTAGTTGACTGACTGTTGTTTTGTGTTTAGGTCGAGCCAGATGGAGAGATCCTGGTAGAACCCTGACGCATACTCGAGCAGAGAGAAACAATATTACAAAATCGAGCCATCACCTAGGTTAAAGTGAAGTGGAGGCACTTTAGTCCTGAGGAAGCTACCTGGGAAGATGAAGAGTTTATGCAGAAATTCTATCCTGAATTATTCAAGGGACAAAATAACACTTGTAGAAATTTTAATAACTTATATGTTATAAACTGAGTTTCTCCTGATCACACACTATTTTAACTTCATGCACAATACAAAATCTCTTCTACCATTGATCATTAATTGCGGAAATAAAAACAATCGCATGCGCACATTAAAACCATAAACAATCACACATATGAACACAGTATTTTATGGGAAAGCTTAAAGCTGAAAACCCCCAACTATCTGTATATTATATGTAATAGAGATCATGTAACAATAATTATACAAAGCTCCTCACAAAGCTCTCAGTACAATCTCCAATTTCTACACACTAATCAGGTTCGATCTAGCAAAACACATGCTCCAATCTCTACCACCTGTTAGCTTGCCTCTACTGCGCAATCCCTACTGAAGAATATTGGCTCTGAATGAACTCGAATCAACTTGGTATGCACTATGCAATCCTCATTGGCATCTCCATCAATGTGTGGTGCAAACTCATGCACTAGTATAGTCACAACTGATAGTCACACTGCTCTTTCACCTATCTCTCCACTGGTCTCCACTGAAACTGTCCATGCACCGAAGCTAATCGTATGCACCCCACCGATTAATGAGTTTATAATTAGTGAATTAATTAATAATTAATTCACACCACTCTCACTAATTGTATCAATTAGTTAAACTGAATACAAATAGCTCAAATATGTTTAGATTAGTTAAACTGAACACAACTCCATCAACTTCCTCAATCAACTCCACCAAACTCTATCACATGAGTTATAACTTAAATATCCATGCAATAGCTCCACATAACCCTTAGGAATAGCGTAATTCCTTCTGTCAGCTCCTGTACCACATCTGTGCACTTAACTAAAGTGCCCCAAGAGAATAAGATAATGTTTAGAGTCTAAATATTATTAAGAGCTAATAATATTTGACATATCTATTTTTAGACTGGCAATCTAAAAATAGATTCCGCCCAGTATGTCTAAAAATAGAAGTCCATCTACTTTTTCCAACTTGACCAACCATCCAAAAATAGCATCCTGCAACTCATAGAACATGATACATATGTCTAAAAATAGACCTAGTCTAAAAATAGACTTTGCGCCAAAAATAGCCTGCGGACCCACTTAGTGAAGGCGACTCCTTTCCACTAAGCTCATCATCTTGTTGCAATCTCAAAACTCCCTCTCAACAAGATAAGGATTATCTGCCACCCCTATCCTGCCCCTGTGGTATTCGAATTTTCTCCTGGTGAGCACCTTCATCAAGATTTCAGCATCCTGATCCTCCGTGGGAATGTATGAAAGTAACATGATCTTCCGCTGCACACAATCTCTGATATGATGATACCGGATGTCAATGTTTTTAGATCTATCATGAAATATTGGATTAACTGAGAGTTTGATGCAACTCTGATTATCACAATATATCACAATAGGATCTAAGTGTGAACCGAACAACCTGACCAGGATCTTCCTCATCCATATAGCCTCGCATGCAGCCAAACTCGCTGCCATATACTTGGCCTCTGGGCCGGGACCGAGTGCCGTGGATCTCTCGCTTCCCGTTGCAGATAATGACTCGGTCGACCCTGAGCATCAAAATCCCTCCATATGTGCTCTTTCTGTCCATTGGGCTCCCTACCCAGTCTGCATCCGTGAAGCCACACAACTTCACCTCATCCAACTTTTTGTACCATAATGCATATCCCGATGTGCCTCTGAGATATCTCAATACATGCTTGTCTGCCTTCCAAAAGAGCTTGGTAGTCTTAACCATAGCTTGTGAAAGCTGGTTAACAGCGTAGCATATGTCGGGTCGTGTATTGACTAGATACATGAGCGACCCCACCAACTGTCGGTAAACAGTGGCATCCACTACATCTGTCGATGTAGCATCCTCCTTCCTCCAACCACCAGGAAGAGGAGTATCAACAGCTTGCACACCCATGCATGCTGAACTTCCAAAGGTTCCCTGCATACTTGCCTTTGAGACACAAACAAGGCATCATTGCACTGCCAAATTTCCAATCCCAAGAAATAATGAAGGAGGCCTAAGTCCTTCATCTCAAACTCTTTGCAAGATCAACCTTGCATGAGAGTATCAGCTCATCACCCATCAAAATCAAATCATCTACATAAAGTACAATGATCAACAACTTACCCTCCACCACAATCTGGTATAGGTTCAGATCCGCCTCACTCTTGGAGAATCCAAGTCCGGTAAAGTAACTATCGATCCATGTGTACCAAGCAGGAGGTGCTTGTTTCAACCCATACATCGCTCTCTTGAGCCTGCACACATGTGACTCGCTACTGAAGATCTCGAAACCTTCGGGATGCTCTATGTACACCTCCTACTCAATCACCCCATTGAGGAACGCAGTCTTCACATCCATCTAATGAATGTGCCACCCCATCTGTGCTGAGAGAGCTAGGATCTCCCGTATGGAAGAATACCTTGCAACAGGTGCAAAGGTTTCCTCATAATCGATCCCCTCAATCTGTGAGAAGCCTCGGGAAAAAAATATTTCCTTGTACTTCTCCACACTCCCGTCAGATGCTTGCTTCACTTTGTAGATCCATCTCGAACCTACCACTGATTTCCCTTCCGGCCTTGGGACAATCTCCCATGCACTGTTTCTGACAATCGAATCATAATCTTCCACCATGGCATCTACCCATGCAGGATCCTCCCACGTTCTCTCGAAAGAGGATGGCTCACACGATACACTTGCTCATAAGAGCCATGTATCCAAGTTGCACCTACAGTGACTTTCATTTGCGCCCGTGGATGTAGGTGCTCCTACAACCTTCTCCGCATCTGAGCCGGGGCCGCCCGCCTTCGTAGTGCACGTCCGCCCTCTGATGGTTGGCGCTGCATGAGTGGTCTCTTCCACTCCATGAACCTCATCTTGTGGCTGATCCACATCCTGAGACTCATCCTTAGGAACTAAGAGCTCCTCATCTGCATGCAAGTGTGGCTCTCTCTCAAGCGAACACTTCATGGCTTTCTCCTCCTAAAATTTGATATCCCGTCGCACAACAGTCTTGCGACTGTCTGGAAAATACACACGATAGTTGTGGGGTGTATCAGTGTACCCCACAAATATCCCAACCTCCGCAGTCGGCTCCAGCTTCTTCCTGGCATCCTTCGTCACATTAATGTAAACAGGTGAACCAACAATCCTCAAATGGGAAATATCAGGCTTCTTATCAGAAAATGCCTCCTCGGGTGTACTCATGCCAAGTATCCTGTGAGGACAATGGTTTTGCACATAAACTGCAGTATTGCATGCCTCAGCCCACAAGTGTATGGGAAGGCCCTGATCATGCAACATTTCCCGTGCAGCACCCACGATCGTTCTGTTCTTCCACTCAGCTACCCCATTCTGCTGTGAGTTATGAGGCGCTATGAGCTCTCTTTGAATTCCTTCTACGCTGCAAAAGTCCTTGAATTCACCAGAGATGAATTCACCACCATTGTCGCTCCTAATAGCCTTCACCTGCTTCTCCAATTATTTCTCAACCAGTGCCTTGAACTCACAGAAATTTGAGTATGTCTCGCTCTTATTCTGCATGAAGAAGATCCAACACTTACAAGAAAAATCATCAACAAATATCACATAGTACCTGTGCTTTGCTGTCGAAGCTACTGAGAAAGGTCCACACACGTCTGTGTGAATTCTCTCAAAGATCGTCGTGGTGTGACTATCCTTCTCTTGAAAGGTGGCTTTCACAAATTTTCCTAAGGTACATCCCTTGCACTGATCTGACTGCGCAAGAGTACCCTTAGGAATCCCAGTAGAAATCTGCTGCAGTATCTTCAAAGTACCATGGTGAAGGTGGCCCAATCTCCTTTGCCACAGCTCTCCATCATCCCGGCTCACCACTCCTTTTGCCTTGCCTGCCATTGCTGCACAACCATCTACCTGCAACTGATAAAGGTTCTTAACTCGAACCCCTATCCTCTAGGTCTCACCAGTTTCCTTACTGCGCAGGAAATCCTTTCCTTTGCTAAAGACAACATCATATCCCTTGTCTTCTAACATGGCCACAGAGATCAGATTCTTCTTCAATCCTGTAACATGCATCACTTCCTTCAATACGAAGGGTTTACCAGACTCCCTCTCAAAGGAAATGGTACCAATACCGGTCGCACTATATCTACCATCATCGCCCATCTCGATGTGCACTCCAAGATCTTTCTCATCCAGATCAATAAACAAATCTTTGTCTCTGGTCATATGAAAAGACGCACCACTGTCAAGAAACCACACTGAACCCATCATACTTGAGACCAAGCATGCGATCAGCGAAAAATCCAGCTCAAACTGTGAGGTTAAGCCCTCTCCAGCTGCAGATCTAGCAGCCTGCTTATTTTTCTTCTTCTGTGGACAATTAGTGGCGTAATGTCCATGTTGGTGATAGTGAAAGCACTTCACCTTGGACATGTCTTGCTTCTTGCCTTTCGCACCGGATTAAGAAGCATTCTTATTGCTCTTCCCTTTCCTTGCTTTGGAAGCCAAAGCACAATTTTCTTCATCTGAGTTATTTGATGAAGATCCTTCCCTGGTACTTTGCCTTATCTCCTCTTGCACAAGATCCGACCAAAGTCACTCCCATCCTAGAAATTTCTCCCGACCATTAACAGAGTCCTGATAGGAATGCCAACTCTTCGGAAGCCCAAGGAGAGCCAAGCTCACCAAGTCCTCGTCATCTACAGTCACCCCCACACTTCCCATCTCATCCCTGCATTGGATGAACTTTGTGAGGTACTTGGACATACTATCACCTTTCTCCATTTTTATGTTCCTGAGTTTATCCTTGAGCGCCAACTTCCTCTAGTCGCTCTTGCTTTGGAATAAGTCTATCAACACTTTCCACATCAAGAATGGAGAAGCCTTACCATGAAGGCTAGACACTATGTGATCCTTTACACCTTCCAATAGAATTCTTCGACACTTTGTTGTCTTCTTTTGCCATGCGTCAAGTGCAGCAGCATCGCTAGAAGCAGGTTTTGGAATTTCTGCATTTATGAACTCCTTCAACCCATTGTCATCCAACACCGCCTCCATCCTGTCCTTCCATGCAATATAATTAGAGCTTCCCTCAATGGCATAATTCTATCGCAATCCGTTGAAAGACATCTCAACTTCGACACCAAGAAAACACTACTGCAAATTCGAATTCCACCAACACAAAACTCAACCGCTTCAATGTTTTGCAATTTCTCCAATGATCAATATCGCTCTGATACCATGTAGAAATTTGAATAACTGATATGTTATACACCGAGATTCTCCTGATCACACACTATTTTAACTTCATGCACAATACAAAATCTCTTCTACCATTGATCATTAACTGCGGAAATAAAAACAATCGCATGCGCACATTAAAACCATAAACAATCACACATATGAACACAATATTTTATGGGAAAGCTTAAAGATGAAAACCCCCAACTATCTGTATATTATATTTCATAGAGATCATGTAACAATCATTATACAAATCTCCTCACAAGCTCTCAATACAATCTCCAATTGCTACACACTAATCAGGTCTGATCTAGCAAAACACATGCTCCAATCTCTGCCACCTGTTAGCCTGCCTCTACTGCGCAATTCCTGCTGAAGAATATTGGCTCTGAATGAACTCAAATCCACCTGGTATGCACTGTGAAATCCTCATTGGCATCTCCATCAATGTGTGGTGCAAATTCATGCACCAGTATAGTCACATTGATGTTTCACCTATCTCTCCACTGAAACTGTCCATGCACTGAAGTTAACTGATGTATTCTTTAGTTGATTAATGAGTTATTAATTAGTGAATTAATTAATAATTAATTCACACCACTCTCACCAGTGTATCAATCAATTAGACTAGATACAACTAGCTCAACTATGTTTAACTCAGTTAAACTGAACACAACTCCATCAACTTCCTCAATCAACTCCACCAAACTCTCTCACATGAGTTCTAACTAAATTCTCCATGCAATATCTCTACTTGACCCTTAGGAATAGCATAATTCCTTTTGTCAGCTCCTATGCCACATCTGTGCACTTAACTGAAGTGCTCCAAGAGAATAAGATAATGTTTAGAGTCCAAATATTATTAAGAGCTAATAATATTCGACATATCTATTTTTAGACTGGAAATCTAAAAATAGATTCCGCCCAATATGTCTAAAAATAGAATTCCATCTATTTTTTCCAACTTGACCAACCATCCACAAATAGCATCCTACAACTCATAGAATATGATCGACATGTCTAAAAATAGACATAGTCTAAAAATAGACTTGCGCCAAAAAATAGCCTGCGGGCCCACTTAGTGAAGGCGACTCTTTTCACTAAGCTCATCATCTTGTTGCAATCTCAACAACACCCAGGAAGGTGTTATCCTCTAGGGGAGGAAGATGTAACACCCTCCAGTAAGTGTGAAATTTTTAGTAAATATAGTTTATTTTGTATGATGTAAATACAGACTTAATGACTAAGTGGAAGCCTGACGTGAACCTGGATAACTAAATGTTATTATGTGTTTTAATTTCATTTTCTTTTAATTTTAAAATGATGGGAAATAAGGAGGAGGGAATATTGAAATCCATGGGAAAATACATGAGATAAAAAGAAAGAATTCTTTTGACCATACAGTTATAAAAATCAGTTTCCACCCTCTGCTTAAGAAGATAAGAAGGATTGTTTCAGGGAAAGGGGGGTTCTTGGTTTTTTGGAAAAAGAAAAGAATACACAGAAGTGACTATGGAAAGGTAGGATGTTGTCGAGGTAATTTCAGAGTTGGACTCAGAGCCAGTGGAGACCTCTTGAATTTAGGTCGAACAATGTGGTTCTGGTACCTGAAAAGTCACCCAGATTACGTTACTGACATTTTTAACTGTGTTGGAATGAGGAAGCTCAGGGGAGAGAGAAGGAAGTAATTTCCATCTCTAATAGTTGGGTGGTATGGAAACCTCGTGGATTTCTTGAGACCCGAATCCAGATAAGTATCTAAATTTTTAGAATCTGTAATAACATGCTAGGAATAAATGGAAGATCTATGTGCAAGATTATTGACAACACAATTTTTATTTATTCGTTGTACTTTACTTTTTGACTGCAATGAAATAAAAACCATGGTGTCTATTGCTTGTTTTGTTAAATGAATTATGGTTTGATTGAACAGTAAATTAAGCCATTACAGTAAATATGTGAACAATTTTAAGGGATATACCAGGCTGTAATAACCCAAATCACCAAGTTAATGAAACAACTAATTTATAGAAAAAAGGGTTAGAAATAAATACTATAACTTAAATAAATAAAATGATATTTTTCTTGTTAACACAAATTCGGCTTACATAGTCCAGGAAGTGGTTTATTTAACCAAAAAAGTAATGTACCATGTTTGAGGTTAGTTTCCAGGTAAGGCTGCAAGAGAAGTCACCCGGAAATAGTCGTGGGAAAATCGGGTTGGTACCAAACCCTTACAATTTTGGAGTTACGCAACAAAGAATTACTTTAGCAACCCTTGTGAAATAAACCGAGAGTTCAAACAAAATATACATACAATATTCATTCACAATGAAACACCAATAATAACCTCGTTAAGATAACAAGAATACTGAGTTTCTGTAAAGAGATATAGAAATCACACCTTCTATGAGATTAGTTATTCACGGTATTCTATAACCAGCAAAGCTTAAATCACACATTCCATTACAAAGGAAATTAATTGTTTACAGTTTTCATAACTAGTAAGCTTAAGAAAAAATCCAACAACAAAGAAGTGAAACCAACTTGCGTTTAATCGAGGGAGAAAACTTAAAAGTATTTCTTAAATAGAGAATCAAGGAACCCTCTGGTCTTGCAATTAAAAATCCAAAAAGAATCTTCAAACAGTACCCAGTAACTAGTATTCTTTTACAGGTATATGGAATAAAAAAACTACAACTCAGATCTAGTAAACAAGAAGCAAGACGGTCATATTTGACCCTAGTTTCTGCGTAACAGGCCAAGCCCTTTTGTGATGTCAAACCCTAGCCAATAAGTGTGTCATACCTTTTAGTGCTAGGAAAGTAATTTCAATTAAGGCACCTCATTATTTCTGCATGGTTAAGCAAGGAAAGAAACAATTAAAGAACCTGTGGGTACGTGTGTCACCAATAAAGAAGTGTTAGCCCGAATTTGATTAAACTATGTGAAAATAAACGAAAATGATAATTGGAAAAGTGAAGAGAGACTACCTGTACAGTATGCACCTCAAACCATGTTGTGGTGGTATCCCATAGTCAAGAAAATTCATGCAATTAACCTACTGTGCCAAACAAAATTTGGGAATTCAGGGTGACTCTATAAAAAAGTGAATTTTAATTTTTTCCTGAAACCCAACACTAGAAACCCTTGGTTGCAAAGGAGCTAGACTAAGATGGAGGAAAACCTAGATAAATTTTAAACCCACGACAGTGAGAGCCAATCCAGAACCTTATTGTAATGTTGGGGTTTCAAGGGCAGGAGTCAGAAGAACCAAACCCTGGAAGGAAATGCAATTGACCCGAGAACTAGTTTTAGAGTAGTTTTGGATCTCTTCCATCAATAAATGAGAGGCTAACTTCGTGAAAGAAGCCCGAGAATAGTCCTTATCCCGAAACAAAGAATCACAACCGTGGATCTGGGAACCTGTTTGATCCATGGTGGACATGATTCCAAGTGCCATAGTGTCAAGATTGAGAATGAGTACTAGAGGACAACTAGTGCCCATGCAACTCACCAACACTGAGTTAATATAACCATAACAATAAAAACACAGATCTTCCAATATAATTTATAACTTTACCCAAAAACAATTTAATAGAAATTAGTCCATCAATCCAATGAACCATCATTGAGTACCTTAGGAACCTTGGGAAACTTTAATTGAAATTAATATGGGTATGTCATTAAAAAAAAACAATAAATACATACATTGAAATTAATATGGATGTGTCACCAACGAAATTCAATAAATATATACAATGCATGAGTGAGGTGTGATCCTAATAATTAGAATACTCTTTAATGCGTGTAGTAATATGAATAACTATGTAAAGAGTGATGCAATTAGTATTTAATATACTATGCTGACAGAAGTTATATTAAAAAAAAAATTAAAGGGTCATGTAGTGATGTATGGATGTCACACACCATAAGATTATTACTCTCAACATCTTTCATATGAAAATTATAATAGTTTTATATATTATAAAATATCTTTCATATGAAAGTTATAATGGTTATATATATTATGAAATTTTCATATTATTTTGAAATATATATATATATATATATATATATATATATAAACTGGAATTATATTAATGTAAAAATCAATGCTAATACCCATCAATTAAAATCATTAACAACCAATCACAAAACACTACAGGGAAAAATATTTCAAAACTAATCAAATAAGAAAGACGATTCCAATGTTGTTGATGTGATAAGCCTATTTCAACATTTGAATATTTTAACTTTGAAAGTTACGGTTCATTTTGTTTCATTGTCATTTTTTTTATAAAATATGTTTTCAAATCTATTTAAAGTTTGTTATGTTGTTTTACAATCTCCATATTCTAAATGTAATTCAAAAATGTTATATTATTTGGAAAAATATAGTTTTATAAATTTAAATATTTTTTCAAATATTGTAATGTCTCAAATTTTGCAATAAAGTATTTGGGACATTAATTTTACTTTTATGTTAATAAAAGTGAATAAGTGGGTGAGGGAACCCATGTAGCATTTTAATAAACACTCTTATGGTGCAAAAAGTCGCTTAAGTGGCTTAAGTTAGCAGTCCAAGTGTGAAAAGGGGCCAAAAGCAAGTGAGCTAGACCATGGTTGACTAAATTCAACAACGTACCCTAAGAGGGGAAGCTTGCTCAAGAAGATTGCGTAGTTGGAGTGGAGGGAAAATTTCAAATGAGAGAAACCCTAATGTGAGTGGGGTCCATGCATGCTTTGCATAAAATATGAAGGAGAGCCATTGTGAAGTTTAGTTTTTTGGAGATAGAATTCGAAGTTGAAGCTCTCTTCAACTTGTTGTTTAGCACAAGAGCGATTCTTGTTTAGGAATGCCCTTCTCTTCCATGGGAGGCCATGGAGAGATTGTTCTTCATCTTCCTCACATCATGGCTTGAGGCCAAACTAGTCATTTACAGCTACTACGTTATTCTTGCAGCAAGAGAATGCTGGAGTTGCTGGTGTTGCAGTGAGGGACCATCACCATCTCACTTCCGGAGTTGTTCTGTAGGAGAGAAGCCATCTCTTCCTATAGGAGATCAGCAAAGGAGATTCCAGAGCCTTTTATTGCAGACCTTGGCATTGGGCCATTGTTTCTTCTCATGTCCAGCGCAGTTCCTTTCTCCTACAACGTTATTTTCTGAGAGGGTTTGCAGGAGGAGTTCATTTGGTGCACTAGTGAGTGCAGTTTTCAGTAAGGGGATCAGCCCCTTCCCTTTTGAGTACATTGGAGGAGGTTTTCACATCCATTGCAGCATTTCCCATCCTCTCCATTGTTGTATTATATTTGAGCTGCAGTAGCTGCCCAGCTACTCCAACATTTTCCTATGTCATGTATTTTAGCCAATCCCTTGTAGGATTGTTGTAATAATGTTTTATGGGGTTGAGATCTTGCTCCCCCTTCTTTATTTGAGCTCTCAATGCTATATCATCATATGTATATCAGATTGCAGTTATTTTCCCCTATGGACTATGCAGTTATAGAGTAGTTGGATCATGTAGCAGTGTATTCTCTTATTTCATGTACATTTCCTATTGAGGCAGACTTGAGCTCACCTTGAGAGGCATTTTCCTCAAGGAATTTGTATTACATTTGTTGCTGCATATTAGATATCAGATTTTCTCTCTTTTGGCATTATATGTTGCATTATTTCACTGCTGTTACATGTTGGAGTTTTCATGTTGCTGAAGATTGTCTCATTGAGCATTATTTCGGTACACTTGTTGGTGGGAGATCTGAATAACCTGCTTAAGGTTATTTCTTTGAGCTTATATTTTGCAGGGAGTTTGTACCAGACATATTCTACGACATCCCAGTATTGGATTGCCTTATTTTCACATGGGCTTCCTTATACAACGTCCTCATGGATAACTGGAGCAGAAATTCCTTGAAGGGAATTATTAGCTCTTGACAAGTTCTATTGGCAGAGTCTGCTAGAGGGCTAGGTAGCCTCTGGATCTCATCCTTCCTTGTGAAGGTAAAATATCCAGTAAATGCCCCTGCAGTCAATCTCTGAAATAGTTCAGTGTTGATTGTTAATACTCCCAGAGATGGAAATCAGGAATATCTGAAGATATTCCCGACAAAGAAAAATTTCCCCATTTGGGACATTACAGTGGTATCAAAGCTTCGAACTTGGCTCAGCTTGTGAAGTTCGAATTTCAAAGAAGAAGAGGCCAGAATGATGCAGAAGATGAGATCAATCTCATCAGTTTTGGTCCAGCAAAAACTTCTCTAAGGAGGTTGAGGAGATAGAAGAAGGAGATGAGGAAGGACCATGCACTTCCTATTCTCACAGAGGAGCAGAGCAAAAGCATGGAGAACACTTGGAATTCGAATTCTAAGTGAGTATTTGCTGAATATGGAACAAACCCTAGAGTCTTCCAAGAGGCTCTATCTTTTTCACACTTGTTCAACAGAAAGAGGGAAGAACTTGGTGGTTCAACTATGGGAGGAATGCAAGGGTTTCTACTCTTGCTGATCTTTCTCAGATCTTGATCAGAGGATTTGGCCAAAGGAGGGAGGAGCCCTCACCACCAGAGGCACATGCCAGCGCTGTTACATTTATGGAGGAGCAGCCTCCACCTTCAGTTATTAAGGCAGTCAACACACTAGAGGAATAGATTCTTGCAGCAAGATCTTTCTAAAATCTCTCCAAGGTATGCATGAGTTTGCATCTATCATGGAGGATAGTATTTTATTGCATGTTGATTGTCTTGAGAAGGGTACTTTTACTACGCTATGCCATTTTGGAGGAAAGAAACCCTCATCATCTTCATGCACTATTGATGAGCCATGCATCACATGTGAGGATGGGGTTTTGAAATTTTGTCATGAAGGAGATTTCATTTCAATGTCCCATGAAATGCAAAAGAGAAATTTGTTTTGGGACAATGGTAGCTCTCATGGAAGAGATACCAAGTGGCAGGATACTTACACCAAAGAACAGAGCTTTGTGGATCATATGTGCTCAATGGAAATGTGGAGGATCCATAACCCATAGGTCCGAGGATCATTTAACACTCATTGCTTTTGATGGACAAAGGGGAGAGTATGGGTGCATCATGATGGAGTGGCATTTCTCTTTCCACTCATTATGTTCCCATTTCAGATTGGGTATGGTGGAAGTATAGGGGAGCAGCAAACATTTTTGTTGCTCAGATTTTGTTTGGATGTTGCGGGAGCAAGAAGAAGCACTAGCATGGTGCAAGAGGATTGCTCTTTGATCTTGGATGCCAAGTAGCACCTTCTTCATGGGAGGGGCTCTACATTTGCAGCAACATGATGGATGATTCTTTGGCAAGATTCATGTCAAAGAAGGGAGCTTTGAGATGACAGTGGCCCTACTCCAAAGGCCAGCAGCGCTATCACTTGAGAGCTAGAGTTACTTGTTGGAGTGTCTTTCAAGCCACTTCACAACTGATATATTTTGGAGGCATGTAGGTGATGATCATGAAGGAGTAATGGAGGAGAGCACTCCTTATTACATTTTGACTCTCTTGTCTTGGTTGCACAAGCACAAGAAGAGGGATCTACATGCAATGTTTATGGGTTCTTCTTTCATGCATTCTCATGCACATTCTTCATTGATGGAGGAGTCCACTTGGGAGGGCTTTCTAATGGATGTATATCAGCATTTGGCTAGATGCATAGCCCAAGAAATGATGAGATGGTTGGCACAACCACTCCCCTACTATGTTGCAGTAAGGGAGACTTTTCACTTGAGCCATTTTAGCTTAAAGGCCAAAGTACATAATGAGGGAGGTAACCATTTGCTTTATGTTTGGAACTCTCTTATTCTTATGATCAGCTTGTTATATCAAGGAGGATCCTTCCTTCTTACACATTATGTTCAGCTATACTTATGGTCTATTGCAGCAAGAAAGATGGCCATCTTACGGGTGGTTTGTGGGGGAAAGCCACATAGTTTTGGTGTGCACCTTGGCACCAAATTTTGGTTTTCATGATCACATATTGTAGGATGAATGTGGAAGAAAAAAAGTGGCTGACAGGACACTTGTTACCTTCTATTTTGAGGCAGGCCAATGATGCCCTGCGTTGGTTCCATACATGGAACTATATTTTACCTCCTTGCTCTCATAAGTTTATGGTTCCATGTGTTGCTGGTGGAACACTGTTCAGAGGAAGCACTATTTTGGAGGAGGGAAATACATTGAAGATGCCCATTGGGAGTATGATTCTCCCTACTTTGCTTGATTGTATGTTTCAGGAGAAGCAATGGGCAACCCATGATTGCCAAGCTTCATCTCTTTCCTTCATGTGGGAGGAGTTATTTGGAGAGTTCAAAATTTTGGAGGAGGCATTTCATGGATTGTATGATTGATGGGGTGGCTTGGGTCTCTCATGAAGGCCATTATTTCATCCATATATTAGCAGCAGCCCCATATGTATCATGAGGAGGGAGAGACTCATGGGGTAGATGTGCCCTTTGGGAGAGAAGACCTCCATTTCTTTGCAGCACATGCTCCAAGGGGAGTATGGAAGAAGATATGGTCACCATGTTTAGCCATGCATTTTTCCATGAGGTGGACCATATTATTGTTTGGATACCATATGTCGATGTATTCCAGCTCATCACATATGAGATGATTTGGGCAAGCTTGATTTGCAGCGTTGGAGGAGAGGTCCTTCGGGGATCTGGACTTCATTTTGCCTCTTGAAGGAAACACTATTGCAGCCCAAGTTCAGCTTTAACTCCACTTTCACCATGAGTGGAGAAGAAGACAGCGTGGGGTAGGCTATGAAGCTTACCAAGTTCAAAAATTCAGTCCACCTATTTCTCATGAGCACAAGGTGGAGGAGTACTTTCAGGAGTTGCCTAGTTGGAGGGGGACTCATTTTGCTTGATTGCTTGAGGATGGAGGATCTACAAGAGGATATTTTAGACTCCATGCCTTGAGTGGAGGACCTTTTTTCAGTTCATCCTTGCTCTTGCTTGAGGACAATAAATTTTTGGGAGGGGAGGACTGTAATGTCCCAAATTTTGCAATAAAGTATTTGGGACATTAATTTTACTTTTATGTTAATAAAAGTGAATAAGTGGGTGAGGGAACCCATGTAGCATTTTAATAAACACTCCTATGGTGCAAAAAGTCACTTAAGTGGCTTAAGTTAGCAACCCAAGTGTGAAAAGGGGCCAAAAGCAAGTGAGCTAGACCATGGTTGACTAAAGTCAACAACGTACCCTAAGAGGGGAAGCTTGCTAAAAAAGATTGCGTAGTTGGAGTGGAGGGAAAATTTCAAATGAGAGAAACCCTAATGTGAGTGGGGTCCATGCATGCTTTGCATAAAATATGAAGGAGAGCCATTGTGAATTTTATTTTTTTGGAGATAGAATTCAAAGTTGAAGCTCTCTTCAACTTGTTGCTGTTTAGCACAAGAGGGATTCCTATTTAGGAATGCCCTTCTCTTCCATGGGAGGCCATGGAGAGATTGTTATTCATATTCCTCACATCATGGCTTGAGGCCTAAGCAGTCATTTACAACTACTGTGTTATTCTTGCAACAAGAGAGTGCTGGAGTTGTTGGTGTTGCAGTGAGGGACCATCACCATCTCACTTCCGGAGTTGTTCTGTAGAGGAGACGCCATCTCTTCTCCTAGGATATCAGCAAAGGAGATTCCAGAGCCTTTTGTTGTAGATCTTGGCATTGGGCCATTGTTTCTTCTCATGTCCAGCGCAGTCCCTTTCTCCTACAACATTATTTTCTGAGAGGGTTTGCAGGAGGAGTTCATTTGGTGCACTAGTGAGTGCAGTTTTCAGTAAGGGGATCAACCCCTTCCCTTTTGAGTACATTGGAGGAGGTTTTCACATCCATTGCAGCATTTCCCATCCTCTCCAATGTTGTATTATATTTGAGTTGCAGTAGCTACCCAGCTACTCCGACATTTTCCTATTTCATGTATTTTAGCCAATCCCTTGTAGGATTGTTGTGATAATGTTTTCTGGGGTTCATATCTTGCTCCCCCTTCTTTATTTGAGCTCTAAATGCTATATCATCATATGTATATCATATTTCAGTCATTTTCCCCTATGGACTGCGCAGTTATAGAGTAGCTAGATCATGTAGCAGTGTATTCTCTTGTTTCATGTACATTTCCTATTGAGGCAGACTTGAGCTCACCTTGAGAGGAATTTTCCTCAAGGAATTTGTATTACATTTGCTGCTGCATATTATATATCAGAATTTCTCTCTTCTGGAATTATATGTTGCATTATTTCATTGCTGTTACATGTTGGAGTTTTCATGCTGCTAAAGATTGTCTCATTGAGCATTATTTCAGTACACTTGTTGGTGGGAGATCCGAATAACCTGCTTAAGGTTATTTCTTTGAGCTTATATTTTGCAGGGAGTTTGTACCAGCCATATTATACGACATCCCAGTATTGGATTTCCTTATTTTCACATGGGCTTCCTTATACACCGTCCTCATGGATAGCTGGAGCAGAAATTCCTTGAAGGGAATTATTAGCTCTTGACAAGTTCTATTGGCAGACTCTGCTAGAGGGCCAGGTAGCCTTTGCATCTCATCCTTCCTTGTGAAGGTGAAATATCCAGTAAATTCCCCTACAGTCAATCTCTGAAATAGTTCAGTGTTGATTGTTAATACTCCCGAATACAGCTCCAAGGGTTAGCTCAAGTGGTAGTGAGCCAATACGTGGGCCTCTCCGTTGAGAGAGGTCACGGGTTCGATCCTTGAGTCCTTTGGGGTCAGGCGCCGAAAGTCCGCCGAACGGTTTACCGCACGTACCATCCAGAAATTCTGGGGAAGTATGCCCGGGTTTCCCGTGAGCTTTCCCCTCGTGAAAAAAAAAATACTCCCGAATATGGAAATTAGGAATATCTGAAGATATTCCCGGCAAAGAAAATTTTCCCCATTTGGGATATTACAAATACAAAGTATAGAATTGGAAAAAAAAAAAAATTATATTAATATGAAGATTATATGGAACTTTTTTTAATTAATTAATAAAGTATAATAATAAAGTAGAGTAGGTGGAAGAGATATTTCAAATTATCATATGGAAGATATTAAAGAAAAAATTATAGTCAAACACATAAGAATGGATATTTATTAGATCAAATTTATTTATCCAAGTTACACATAATAGAATCTCATATTTATAGTAATGGGATAACTCACTGCAAGTTGGAATGGTAATGATATCTATGTGATTAAAACTCACGCTTCTTAGAAAAAAACTCTCTACAAGAATGCATTGTAACTCTAGTGCATTGGAATAATACATTTCTCCCATTAACTCTAACAATACTCTCTAGAAGAATGTGTTGGAACAATATTCTTATTGCATTAACTTTAACTCTCGCCCTTAATGGATATATGTATTCTCTAAAAAAACTAACTTGTCTATGTTTGGTCCAACTTAGCATTTACCAAAATGTTGACATCCATATAAAGAAACAACCATCCATTGGAATACAAGAGTAACTAGTCGCTACAATAGTCGATATACTAGGATGTCCTTTGTGTACATGGTTCTTTCAACCACCATTGAATCACATATCTTTTGTAACACCCTCTTCCCATATCTACCCAAGTAACAGGCCAACCGCGGTAAACATGCAACGAGAGGCTACTAATATGAGATTCAACCTCCTAGATGACCTTAAGGAAGTGGAACCAGCGGAAACAAGACAAAGACACTTTGCACAACATCAAAAACATGCTCAAGAGGTAACCCAACCTTCCAGGCCCCTAAACCTTTAGGGAGATTGACTTATTAACCAATTTGAGCCTTAGCCATGGGCATGCCAAGGCAAGGTAGCAGCTAAAATCCTATAGCCGCGGTTATGCCAAGGCAAGGTAGCGACCAGGACCCGGTTTGGTCAATTTTGTGCCTGCAACTCCGCAATTTGTTCCACCTTTCTAGCCCCATAGCCTAGGTCACTTCCCATAACTTCATAAAACTATAGGGGATGATGAATACCATTAAAACAAAGGTACAAAATAAATCACATAATCAAGAACCCATCTGGACCCCTCTGAGCCATGACAAGAATTTCGTCAAACATGTCACAAACATTGCATCTCCAGGTATAAACAACAAATTTATACACGAGGGTCTCTTACTTATTTGTGAATCACTAATAAACATTTCTCCCCTACATCATAAGCTACAATATAGTCTATTTGACGATAGATACATGTGTATTCATTTATAGGTAAAAACATGGATAGTTCATACATCATCATTGATCGAATACATGCTTATAACCAAGGTTAGTGTCAGTATGTGAGTGATAAAAAGTAACTCTTTCAGTTGTTTTCCTAAAAGCCATAGGTCAAAATTTTTAGTTTTTCAAACAATTTTTCAAAAAATAATTTTGGTCACTGAAGGAGTCTAAGTCAAATTTGTTGCTCCCTTATCTCATCCATGGCCATCATCACTTTCAAGGTCATATATTTCATTGTCATTTTAAAGGTTTAGGATCATGTCACTCCACCTCATCTAGGTCACTTTCTAGGTGTCATCATCTACCTTTGAAAATTGTCCAATTTGTCATCAAAACTAGGCAATCACCCTTCATTTCACTCATGAACCTTTAAAAGAGATCTAGCATGCTTAGGGAGTAAAATAAGACAAATTGTCTTGTTTTAAAATGGTTTAAATGTTAAAAAGTTTCAAAAAGTCAAATTTGTCTTATTGTTTCATTACAAGGCAAAAAAGGTCATTTCAAGGTTATAAAAGATAAAATCAAACTCAATTTGATTCATTATTATCTCTTGTTATGTGGAGGAGATCCTCTCTTACTTCATTTGTACTCTTAAGGTGATCAAAGGTTCGAATCCAAATACCTTAGAAACAAATATTCTCCTTTTATGATGTTAAGAATGAATTACTTCACATGTGAATGAAGATTTTCCAGGTTGTATAGGTACCATATCAAGATATTAGTGCATTTCACCTCTGTCAAAACACTTGATTTGCCACATTACTTGTACATTGAGTTTGATTAAGATGACTGAGAAGGTTCAGAGCAAAAAACAAGATCATCACACTAGTCTTTTTCATCATGGTCTGATCAAGCTCATTGTATTGCATCACCTTTCCTCCATCAACATGACTTGGGAAAATTTCTTGGAAAGATTAGGAGTCAGCGCCTACCTCTAGCCCTCCTATCTTGCATAGTACATCACTTGCACATCTAATGGAGGTTGGTTCTTCTAGCATGCCAACTAAGTTTTCAAATGCTCCTAGGGTTGTTGAGTTTACTCATACCTATGATAAGGGGAAGAGGTAAGTATTTGCACCTAAGTCTGCCAAAAGTGTTGTTACACTTAACAGTGTTGAACAACGTGAGATAGAAGAGCAACCTCTTATGCATCAATATAGTTAATCAATGCCATTGGAGGTTGAGGTAGCATAGAAGGTGGAGATCAGTTCAGCTAAAGAGATCATTAGAGAGAAGGATGAGGAAATAGCAGAGTTGAGGAGGATGTTCTCCATTGCTAATTCTCAAATCACTTTCTTGCCGCAAGAGAATTTTCAATTGAAAGTGAAGCAGTTGTTACAAAGCAAGCCCAAGCCAGACCTAGAGGCAGACAAAGATAAAGGTAAGGAGGTTATTGATGTTGATCAAATGCAAGATGTTAGTGTCTGTATTTGCATCCTGCCATCAGTGATCAAAATATACTCTTTTCATATTCATATTAGGGGTCCCACTCAAATTTTTTTTTATCATTCCACTAGGTCATGTAAAAAATTAGTCACTGATGGTAGCCCTAGTCCAAAAACAACAATCTCCCTTAAAATTAATTTGCTTGCTGGCACACTTCCATACCTTGTTGACTGTACATCATCCATAAGGTCAATTCATCATGTCATGACACCATGGATTCCAATATTTTCAAGGTCATCATTAAGTTTTATAGGGTTTTCATGGTCCAATAAAACTCCATTCCATTGCATAAGACCAACAAGTAAAGGGTGATCAAATAACATCTCGTCACCATGTGAAGATGATTTTTAAAGAGAAATGCTTATTTCATCATGTAATTTTGATTTCAAATGTGAGTTTCATTCCAAGATGTAATTTTATTTTTATTCATGTAATTTTATGTCAATTCAAATGTAATAAGTAATCAGTCTCCCAAAAGCTTCCAACTTAGTTCCACATGCCAAACATGCACATGTTAAAGTGCAAGAGTTTTAGTTCATCAATTGATAAAATGTCAAAGGGAGTTTTATTTTCCCTAGGGTGCCCAAACCATCATTTTCCACAAGCACTAAACCCTAATTTCCTCTCCCACTGAGCTAGGTTTTGCTATGGAATCAGAGACATCTGAGGAGAGGAGGCATAAGGTAGGTCATATCAGTAAGTATGAGGTCATTTCAACTCATAAACATCATGTGTCCATCATTTTTTAAGAAGTCATTCCAAAAGTCAAATCATTTACCACTCATAGGGCCAGTTTTGCTTCAAAGTATGTTTCTTACAAAAACATAGATGAATTTTAAAAAATTGAGAATTTTTTTTGTCCAACAATGGCCAAGGAAGAAAAACCTCCTTCTGTTTTTACACAGGTATCATGGTTTGGGAGAAATTTCAAAACTACAAGTGCTACAAGAGTTTTTCTGCACTTATGGAGTGAACTTTGGAAAATTATTTTTTCTCCTATTTTGATTGCCTAAATTAATTTCTTGATGAGTCAAATGATAACTATACAGAGTGATATTTCCAATGAGCTCTCTTGAGCTCCATTTGGAGTTGAGGAAGGCCTCCAAAAGTTGCCTGCAACAACACAGTCCAATTTTGCACCCTCATTCTATACTTTTTGACCAGTCTTGGGAGAATCAATTTTTTACTAGTCAAATCAAGTCCATTCTAAAAAATAAATCCATATTTAGAAATTATACAAGATAATACTTCCAACTAGATACCCTGGGCCCAATTTGGACACCGAAAAGGCCTCCCAAAATGGTATGCAAAAAGGCATTGTGCAAATCCTTCTGTGAGGGTGCAAATCCTTCTATGATGGCGCAAATGCTTCAACGCTGCGCATATGACCAGAGAACCCCTAGAAATGAATTAAAGTGGAAAAAATTCATTTCCAAAGCTTCATCAACCTACTCATAAACCTCCATCAAATGATTAAGAGCTAATGTCACTAAATACCATCTTCATCAAGTTCATGTGTTGAGTGTTGTGAAATTTATGTTAGAATTTGGTGTTTGAAATTGTTTTAAAACCCTAGTATTCCCATTGAATTCTTGAATTTCTTAATTTACACTCCCTTACAGCTTTATAACCTTCCTAAAATTGTAAATACCCATTTCTAAACCCCTGTTTTATAAAATTCCATTTCCCTAACCCTTTTTCCCAAAACCCTAAGCCCTAGGTGTTACATTACCTAGGTACCAAATCCCCAAATCCCCATCCTAAATCCCATAATATTACTAATCCATATCCCATACCACATTTCATACATCCCTAGCACCATATCCTTCATTTTCCCTTTCCCATTCCTCATTCCTAAAACCATATTCCACATCATCACACTTCCCTAGGGTTTTAACTTTAAAACATCATAGCAAAAGAAGAGAACAAATCATACAGTGAGGGAGAATAAATAGAGGCTAGAAGGCCACATAGATGGGGTATAATACTCATACTTGAGCCAAAAAGTACTAGATAAATTTTGGCATCTCCTATGGCGGTAACATTTTTCAAACATGTGCGCTGCTTTGATTTTTGTGAATTGATCCAGAACTACAAACCCTAATCAAGTAGAAAGAGAAGGGTGAGTTGGATTTTATCATTGATGCATCCATCATAGCATAGCATACCATATCAGGTCTCCATGAAGTAATTATGAAGCAATTTTTAGGAAATTTGAAGAAAATTTGGGAAAATTTGAAAAACTCTTTTAAGACACATTTTCCAGAAATGTCCTGTTTGATCACCTTTTTGCGGAACATAATGTGGCAAAAAAAAATAAAATGGAAAATGGAGGAAATTTTTGTTCCTAAGATATCAAAGTACAAAAAAATATCTCACTTTTTACACATGTATTACAAAATGAGAGATCTATTAACATCTTCACAGCCTATTTTTCTGCCTGTGCAAAGACACCTTTTTAAAGAGAAGATTGTGGCCAAAAAAAAGAATTTTGAGAAAATGGAGGAGGTTTGTGTTAAAAACATGCCAGATAACAAAAAAATCTCTCATTATTTCAAAAAGCCTTATTTTTAGTGATATATCGCGCCATATTGGAGGCCAAGTTTTCCAGAAAATTCAGGATTTTACACAGTTTGATTGTCATTTGCGCAACGCCCTAGGTGCTACGCAAATGTTTGGGGAACTTTTTGATGGAAAGAGTACTACCATTGGATTCCTATGGGAAAAATAATTCTAGAAAACCATGTTTCCAACCTTGATTTTCAGATTTGATAGGTGAAAAGGTAAAAAAACTACCTAAAAATCACATTTCTGCCCCTGTTTTGGCCTAGGCATTGCGCAAATAGAAGTCTTGGGAGATTGAAGTTTTGAGGGGGAAAAATACCTTCATTTTGGAAACCAAAGGCATATATGGAAACTAGACTTGAAGGGCTTTCCAAAAATCCAACTTGGGGCTGATTTGGACACTAGGAAGGCATGCAAAATCAACCTTGAACATGGAGGACACAAATGACACAGTGAGGGTGCAAATGACCAATTTGCTGATATTTTTTTGTTTTTTCACTGAAATTTTGACTTTAATTTATAAATTCATGTTTCTACCTATGTAATTAATGATGGTAAATGTAATTATGTTGTAGATAAGTTACCTAGGGGTAGGTTCATTAGGTAAAAGTTGTCATTAAGTCAAATGAATCAGTTTGAATGTATATAGGGAGGAGTCACTTAGAGCCCCCTACACCTTAGGTATCAGTTCAGATTATTGTGGATCAACTCCTCCTCTTAGGGATTCGACCATTGAGATTGGGAGAGGTTGTTTGTGGCCTATATCATGTAATTTTTGACTCATTTTCAAGGGTTGGAATCAGTTTGGATGTTAGTTTATTGATAAAAGAACTATTGTACTCAATTTTGGCCAGTTAATAAAGAAGAGTTGCAACTATTTTTTGGGATACATGTGGTATGATGTTTATCATTGTTTTTCCTTCAGTTTCATATGTTAGAATGTGTTTCCTTCGTGTTCATTACATATCTATTGTATGATTTCTTTCAAGTTGATAGGCATAACACATGCCTGCTCATGCTCTGTTTAGGGAAAGTCATCATAATTTGTCCATTTTCCTTTGTTTAGGAAGAATAAATCTCCCATGCTCTTCCTAGCTTCTCATCAGTCTCAAAACCATATCATCACAATCATATTTAAAGTGGTAAGCCTTATGCCTACCTTTCCCCATTGAATCCCTGCAACCCTATCTCATTTTACCTGACCGAGCTCCCTTGAACTAATATTTTCATCCATTGAAACCCTACCCAATCAAATCAAAACAAACCCTGGACTCATATCTAGCCTAAAAACCCTAATTCCTGTAGCCTTCCTGGTTGTGACCTTGTGGAGAGAGTCCTCTTCGACTTGGTAGGGCTAGATACCAAGCCAAAAGTTTGGTTTGTGGTTACCTCTGTTGGGATTCCTTCTTCAGCCTTGGGATTCTGGCGGAGTGATAAAATTCAGGCATCGCTGTCGGGGAACAAAAGATCAAATCTTCCCTAGGAAAGAACACCAAAGTTTAGATATGATTGCTGATGGTGGAAAATGGTCAGATGCGTATGAAGGATGAAACATTCACCTGGCGACTCCAACTTGATGTAAAGAATCTACTGGAGGATCGACCTTGCCAGTAGGAAAATGGAAGAATCTCACACAAAGTTCAAGTATTAAAAGTGGAATTGTATTGAAGATGTAATATTCTTTCTTGTAAATTACTTCTTTTCTTTTCCTGAAACTATCTTAAAAGTTTTCTAGAACTTTTTGTATGAAAAATATGATTTAAGTCTTCATTCCGCCTATTTGAAGAGTGTAAATACCAAGTTTCCCTTTGATTTTGATCAAGATTAAGACCTCTTACCTGAAAATTGTGCATATCCTTTTCAATCTGATGAACCTCAAGAGATCAAAATAATCGTATAGCTTCTGCACATACTCCTACACCTTGTGAAATTATAGATAGATATAAACCACTCATCTTACCTCTTATACTCCATGATTTCCTTGAAAATTATTACAAATATCTTCCCAGGTTTGATGGAGAATATGGTAACATCATTACTAAGAAATACATTCAGAGTTTTCAAAATTTTCTCGACCTTTTTGAGGTTGATGAAGATGATGTTAGGATCAGGATCTTCACTCTATCTTTGCAAGGCGAAGCCAAGGAATGGTTCAAAAACTTGCCAGTTGCAAGCATTTTTTATTTCCATCAGTTTTTGAAAATATTTTTTGATAAATGAGTGATCAAGAGAAATCCTTTTCTAATTTTATAGGAATATGATGATTTGAAAAAACAATTAGGAGAAACAGTGCAAAACGTTTCAGCTAGATTCAATCAAGTATACCATTTAATCCTTGCTCATATACAACTTCCTCTTGGTTTAGCCCTCTTACACTACTCGGATGCCTTTGATCCTAAAATAGAATTTCGATTGAGAGAAAGGGACATTACAACACTCAAAAAAATGTAGGACAATGCAATAGCCATAGAAGCTAATTTGCTGGTGAAAATGTTAAATTTGAAAGCAGAAGAGAGGGAAAACATAGAGAAAGAATGCTTGACATTTTCAGAAGTGAAGCTCAACATTTTGGTAAGTACAGTAGAGGAAATGATGCAAAATATCATCATGAGAGATTAAAATGTTGTTCAAGATGACCATGTCTCACTGATTGAAGAAAAACAGGTTGTTGGTCTAAAATATTTTCCTTCCTCTCCCAGTTGTCATAGATCTGATAATGATTACTTTATGTATGCATTAAGAGACAATAAAGAAATCAATTTTATAGATCAGATTTTAGAGGAGATATCTATAGATCCGATATGTATGCTTGATGACATTACTCATTTTGATGATTTACCCAATTATGATAAATCTGATGATGATTATGTTGTAAAAAGCGAGGCTGATTCTTCAAGTCAATCATCAACATGTTTTTAGCATTTTAAAGAAGACAGTCAACTCACACATGTGGTTTATGGAAGTGAGGAGGGAAGTGTAGAAAATTTCTATCTAATGTTCATTCATTCATTAACCCTTCATGCACTCAAAGGTCGAAATTACAAGTTTCGATCTTGACAATAAATAGGATAATAAAATTCTCGAACAAAGCTCCTTACCCTTGTGTTTCTCCTCATTTTTAAAAATAAGAGAAAACTATAAGCAAGCAGATAAGCGAGTGGTCAACACTATAAATGATAAACATTATCTAGAACTAGTTGAAGAAATCATTTGCGACATGGAATCCTCCTTAGCTCTAGATCTGCAGCCACCAAGTCCCATTGAATTTCAAATTGTAGATGAAGGCTTGGAAGTTGAAACACATGATCAAATGATGCAATATGATTCTGTACCATTATGTTTTGAGGCATTTTAGTTTTTAAAGGAAAATTTTCATAATGTCTCTAAAGCAAAGGATGAGTAGCCTGTATAAATTCATGAAGTCACATTAGAAGAAATGGAAAATAAGTTGTAGCACTATTTTCAAGTTTTTCATGACCCAATAGCTGATGTTTTGGATGATATTTGTATTAAAAGTCCTTCTCCATTAGATAACTGTGAGCTTGAAAAAGTGTTGATATAAAATTGATATGAAATCCAGTTTCTTTGTCATTTTCAGCAAGAGTCTCATTACAAAGCTCATCCAAACATTTGCAGTCATAGTAGGAGAGTAATGAAGAAGATTTTTGTTTTGTTGTTGATCATCAAGAAAAATTAGTTATTCACGAGTTTCAGGATCCTTTTGTCAACTTGCTGCAGTCATCAAGGGAAGAAAGCACAGATGTTGGGAAAATTTTAAAATCAAGGTATGAAGACTACCTAGAGTAGAACAGTAATGTATTAGATGGGTTGGAAATCAATATGTATTCTTATGAAGATCCTTTTTCAACATTCTTGAGGTTATCCAGTGGGCTCATGCTTTGCAATTTCATTTAGATTCAATATGTTGACAAGATTTCATCGGAGTTTCCTTTCAGTAATTCTCTCTTCTTGGTCATAAACAAGCACTAGAAGAGAATTAAACTAGCAAGCATAATGATTACATGGTTGCATTGGCTGTTCCATTTCACTTGATCAGGTGATGAATGAATTAGACATTAGATTAGGAGTGTTGAATAAGATCAATTCTAAGCATTTTTTTTAGTTTGTTTTCAATCAATTTCAGTTTGTTTCGAGTCAGTCTTAAATCAATATATTGAGTCAAGTTTTTAGTATTCATTTAGTCTCTAGCTTTGGAATCCATGCCCAATGGATAGGCACTGGTTCTATGGTGTTATTGGCACCTCCAAGGAGCTACCATCCCCAGATGGAGCCGATGTTAGTGTCAATATTTGCGTCCTTCCATCAGTGATAAAAATATACTCTTTTCATACTCATATTAGGGGTCCCACTTAGAATTTTTTTATCATTACACTAGGTCATGAAAAAAATTAGTCACTGATGGTAGCCCTAGTCCAAAAACATCACTCTTCCTTAAAATTCATTTGCTTGCTGGCACACTTCCATACCTTGCTTACTGCACATCATCCATAAAGTCAATTCATCATGTCATGTCACCATGGAGTCCAGTCTTGTCAAGGTCATCATTAGGTTTTCTAGGGTTTTCATGGTCCAATAAAACTCCATTCCATTGCATAAGGCCAGAAAGTAAAGGAAGATCAAATAACATCTCTTCACCATGTGAAGATTATTTGTAAAGAGAAATTATTGTTTCATCATATAATTTTGATTTCAAATGTGAGTTTCATTCCAGTATGTAATTTTATTTTTATTCATGTAATTTTATGTCAATTCAAATGTAATAAGTACTCAATCTCCCAAAATTTTCCAACTCAGTTCCACATGCCAAAAAATCACATGTCAAAGTGCAAGAGTTTTAGTTCATCAATTGATAAAATGTCAAAGGGAGTTGTCTTTTTCCAAGGGTGCCAAAATCATCATTTTCCACAAGCACTAAACCCTAATTTCCTATCACACTGAGCTACGGTTTGCTATGGAATCAGAGACATATGAGTAGAGAAGGCATAAGTTAGGTCATATCAGTAATTATGAGGTCATTTCAGCTCATAAACATCATGTCTCCATCATTTTTTAAGAAGTCATTCCAAAATTTAAATCATTTGCCACTCATAGGGCTAGTTTTTCTTCAAAGTATGTTTATGAACAAACATAGATGAACTTGAAAAAAGTGGGAATTTTTTTTGTCCCTAATAGTCTAAGGAAGAAAAACCTCCTTCATTTTTTACGCAGATATCATGGTTTTGGAGAAATGTCAAACATACATGTGCTACAAGAGGTTTTCTTCAATTCTGGAGTGACCTTGGGAAAATTAACTTTTTGTCTCGATGGAGTGTCCAAATGACTTTCTTTATGAGTCAAATGATAATTATACAGATAGTGCTATCCAATGAGCTATCATGAGCTCAATTTGGAGTTGAGGTAGGCCTAGAAAAGTTTCCTGCAACAACACACTTTATTTTTTCACCCTCATTTTGTACTTTTTGACCAGTCTTGGGAGAATAAATTTTTGACATGTGAAATCAAGTCAATTCTGAAAAATAAAGGCATATTGCGAAATTAGACAGGGAAATATTTCCAACGAGCTATCCTGGGTCAAATTTTGACACCATGAAGGCCTCCAAACGTAGTCTGCGAAAAGGCACTACACAAGTCCTTCTGTGAGGGCGCAAATCATTCTGTGAGGGTGCAAATGCTTTTATGAGGGCGAAAATGCTTCTGTGAGGGAGAAAATGCTTCAGGCACTATGCATATGACCAGAGAACCCCCAAAAACACATTCGAGTGGCAAACAATCATTTCCAAATCTTCATCAAGCTACTCATCGACCTCCAACAAATGAGTAAGAGCTAATTCCATTAAAAACTATCTTCATCAAGTTCATGTGTTGAGTGTTGTGAAATTGATGCAACCTATGCTGATTCCACCACATTATGCATATAAAAATGCATATCTTATTATTCCCATGAATTTAAAATTCCATATTTAATGAAATCCTTTCCTAAACCAAGGTTTTAAAATCTGTTTACATGTCTTTATGCGGAATTAATTTTCTTTTGGCAAGGATATAATATAAACCAAATTTAAAACCCACTTAAATGAAGTCTCCACTCTTTTATCGATTTTAATTTAAAACAAAACATGTCAAAAAAATTATATTCATATAAATTTTCCCAAGATTAAACACCCTCATTTAAGGTGTAACCTTTCATTGATCGATTTCACTTCCTCACAACTATGGTTAAAACCCAATATGAAATAAAACCCATATGAAATATCTGCTTTATGATTTTTGTTTCTATGGTTTCGACCTTGAATAAAAATGCTAACATATATATTCAGGCCCAAACTTATTTGCAACGCATCTTTTACTTTGATCTGTATGCATTCATCTCCATCGTTCCGCTCACTATGGCTTCAATCTAACGGATATCGCAATTTCACCGGCACACTATTTAATGTTTTCATCAAACGCAAAATGGGTAGTTTTGGATTACAACGTGTCACTGCCTAGCCACTATCGCACTCTAGCAAAAATTACCGTCTATAGAGATAAAGCAATGCGATAAAACCACTTACCGTTTTATGCCACATGAAACCCACTTACTGGTTTTTGAAACCATCTTCACTGTTTCGTTGGCTCAAAGTTCCGTTACACCATTGGATTAGGATTCCATTTTCAGTCCACCCACAATTCTAGAGACAAATCCAAATTCTAACTGCGTTAAATACCGTATACAACTTACCTCTTTGAGTTGTGTGAAACAAGTTTACGGATTTATGAAATTGCCTTCCAATTTGAATTCGTTTTTTTTTTTAAACTGCTTCTCCATTTATCTACGCCATCATTTCATGGTTTCTGCCTTTACATGCTCACAACTAAAGTAGATCATTTACATTCTCAAAGTCTATTCCTCAACGCTGTCGTCAGTTCTCGTATTCTGCAACATTCATTGAAATGTTAAAATTACATAGGTTTCCTTTCATTCGCATCTACAACAACCACATCTTGGTGCAAAATCCTCTTTCAACTCTTTGCTTTCATATTGAAACCTGCACCTTTCGATTGCCACTCCACATTGACTCCACTTCGGCTCTCAGAAAATTTGATTTGAACCTCATTTTGTGTTCTCCTCTCCTCTATGCATTGTGAATTGACAACAATTTGAGGCCCAAGTTCTTTGTTTTATGACATCGTTGTATATTGTGATCGATGACCAGTTCTTGACAACGCAATCCACACACAATTTAACTTATAACATTAATCTTCAACTTCTTCTATGGCGTGTGGAATTAGCATCAAATTGAAGGACCAGTTTATTTTTAACGGCATCGATCCATTCTGTGATCGATGCCCAATCTTTGACATACACAATCTATACAGAATTATAGATTGAATGTTCTACTTTTTAAGAACACATAGTCTCATAAATTCATTAATCCTATAGCTTAATACAAAATGACAAAGTTCCATATTCATAATCAAATTCCTCCATATATATCACCAAATAATTACAAAAATTTCTTCCCTCTGGCATGATATTCTAATTAGTGGCCTTTCTATCTAATTAGCCCGTAGGCTTACAACAAAAAACCCCTGTATGCCTAAAACTTGATTCCCCTCTACCTTGCCTTCAGGCTTATAATTTATACAAATGGATTGTGTAACCAATTCTGGTTTACATCCATAACTTTCTCAACAAATTACTAAGAATCATCTTAGTCCTAAAATTTATCCTTTATCCATAAAAATCCTTTCAAACCCACAAAATCATGAAACCAATTCTAATTTAGGAATTACAATTAATTCTCAAATCTCTCATTCCCTATGGAATCTCAACTATCCTACTTCTCTCATGTTCACCAATCATTCGGGAAAATTTACAAAATTCCTCTCAATAATTAATTAATTCCTATTTAAAATCACTCAAAACATTAATAATTACATTAATGAACCCAAATTCCTTAAAAACACAAGACCCCTATGTCTAATAAAATACATAGAATTTTTTGAGCCTAATGCTCTTGCATCAGAAATTTATGTTAGAATTTGGTGTTTTAAAATGTTTTAAGACCCTATATTCCCATTGCATTCTTGAATTTCCTAATTTTCACTCCCTTACACCTTTATAACCTTCCTACAATTGCAAATACCCATTCCTAAACCCCTATTTTATAAAATTCCCTTTCCCTAACCCTTTTTCCCAAAACCTCAAGCCCTAGATGTTACATTTACCTAGGTTCCCAATCCCTAAATCCCCATCCTAAATCCCATAATACTACTACTCCCTATCCCCTCCCATATTTCATACATCCTTATCTCCTTCATTTTCCCTTTCCCATTCCTCATTCCTAAACCATATTCCACATCATCACACTTCCCTAGGGTTTTGACTTTAAAACATCATGGAAGAATAAGGGAAAAGATCATACAGTGAGGGAGAAGAAACAGAGACTAGAAGGCCACATAGAGGGTGTATAATACTCATAATTGATCCAACAAGTACTAGAGATATTTTGGCATCTCCTATCGCACTGACATGTTTCAAACATGTGGGATACTTTGATTTTTGTGAATTGGTCCAGAACTACAAACCCTAATCAAGAAGAAAGTGAAGGGTAAGTTGCATTTGCTCATTGATGAATCCATTATAGCATAGCATACCACATCATGTCTCCATGAAGTAAGTCTGAAGCAATTTTGAGGAAATTTGAAGAAAAATTGGGAAAATTTTAAAAACTCTTCGAAGGCACATTTTCGAGAAATGTCCTGTTTGGTCACCTTTTTGCAGAACATAGTGTGGCAAAAAACAAATGAATTTTTGAAAATTGGAGGAGGTTTGTTTCCATAGTATATAAAAGTACAAACAAATATCTCAAGTTATACACAGGTATTACACAATGAGAGATCCATTCACATCTTCACAACCTATTTTTCTGCCTATGCAAAATCCTGTTTGAGACACCTTTTTGCAGAGAATAGTGTGGAACAAAAAAAATGAATTTTGAGAAAATGGAGGAGGTTGTTGTTAAAAAAATGCCAAGTAACAAAAATTTCTCTTAGTTTTTCAAAGAACCTCATGGTTAGTGAGATATCGCACCATATTGGAGGCCAATTGTTCCAAAAAATTCAGAATTTTTACACAGTTTGACTGTCATTTGCGCAACACCCTAGGCGCTACGCAAATTTTTGGGGCACTTTTTGAGGGAAATAAGACTACCACTTGATTCCTAAGGACAAATTAATTCCATAAAACCATGTTTCCAACCTTTATTTTCAGATTTGGCAGGTGAAAAGGTAAAAAAACTACCTAAAAATCATATTTCTACCCTTGTTTTGGCCTAGGCGTTGCGCAAATAGCAGTCTTGGGAGATCGAATTTTTTAGGGAGAAAAGGAAATTCATTTTGGAAACTGAAGGCAGATATGAAATATAGACTTGAAGGGATTTCCAACAAGCCATCTTGGGCCTGATTTGGACACCGGGAAGCAACCAAAATTAGCCTTGAACATGGAGGGTGCAAATGACCATTTTTCTGATATTTTTTGGTTTTTCACTGAAGTGACCTATGTAATTAATGGTGATAAATGTAATTATGTTGTGGATAAGTTACCTAGGGTTAGATTCATTAGGTAAAAGTTTTCATTAAGTCAAATGAATCAGTTTGAATGTATTTAGGGAGGAGTCACTTAGAGCTCCCTGCACCCTAGGTATCAGTTCAGATTATTGTGGATCAGCTCCTCCTCTTAGGGATTCGACCACTGAGGTTGGGAGAGGTTGTTTGAGGCCTATATAATTTAATTTTTTACTCATTTTCAAGGGTTGTAATCAGTTTTGATTTTAGTTTATTGATCAAAGAACTATTATACTCAGTTTGGCCAGTTAATAAAGAAGAGTTGCAGCTATTTTTTGGGATACATGTGGTATTATGTTTATCATTGTTTTTCCTTCAGTTTAATATGTTAGAATATGTTTTCTTCATGTTCATTACATCTCTATTATATGATTTCTTTCAAGTTGATAGGCAGAATACATGCCTGCTCATGCTCTGTTTAGGGAAAGTCATCATAATTTGTCCATTTTCCTTTGTTTAGGAAGAATACATCTCCCATGATCTTCCTAGCTTCTCATTAGTCTCAAAACCATCTCATCACAATCGTATTTAAAGTGGTAATCCTTATGCTTACCTTTCCTACCCTATGCCTTAGCCATAGCCTTTTCGATTTCCGTGGCCATAATAAACCATGTGAAAATTGATAGTAGGATGTTTTTCCAAACATTCAGCTTGGAATACGTGTCCCATCAACCGTGGTTATTATTTTAAATTTATTACATGGAATTTTCACCAGGGTTGTTACAGAACCCTCCCCCTTAGGGGACATCATCCTTGGTGTTATATCACACATATACCTCAGCAACACCACTGAAAAGAAAACATATTTCCCATGGATCTTTATAACATATATAGATGCAATATTTATAATGATCACCCTGCTAAAAAGAAAACCAACATGAAAAATATAATGACATGACACCATACCACTTATTGGAGCTTTATGCATATCTCATGGCAGTATTTACATCCATATACATATGTACATACATCCAATCATCACATCAAAACATATACCAAACATCGCCAAGACTTGTGCTAAAAAATAACCCACATCACACCAAAAATGCTTTGTCTGAACTGGGAAAAAAGGTAGGGTACATAGCCTGAATTTGATCTACCATATCCCATGTAGCTTCATTGGGCCCAAAGTGCTTCCATTTCACTTTAACTTGCTCAATTTCTCAATTCCAGAGCGTGATCAAATTTTTCTACAAAATGCACTGCGGTTTTGGCTAGAACTCTCTTTCTAGCTCCACTTGCAATACAGACAAGTCAATCACATGATCAACCTCTTTAAAATATTTATTAAGCAATGATATATGAAAAAAATCATGAAATTTCATTGTGGAAGGCAGTGCAAGTCGATAGGCTATTGGTCTGATCCTCTCGATGATCCCGAAGGTTCCAAAAAACCTTGGTTCCATCATCGCACACGATACAATCTAAAAGGATCTCTTCTTGGGCTTGATTCAAAAGTACAATTGATCCCCAACCTGAAACTCCTTGAACAACATGTTCCTATTTGCATAAATATTCTTCCTATCCCATGTTGCTTTCAAGTTCTTCTTGATCACCTGCATTTCCTGTTCCATTTTTGTCAACATATCTGGTCAAATCATTACCCTATTAGCTAGATGACTCCAATTAATATGGGTGTTGCAAATCCACCCATATAATGCCTCAAATGGACTCATACTTAATGACTCCTGATACCTGTTGTTGTAGGCGAACTCTACCAGTGGAAGATACTCTTCCCACTTTCGTTGTTGATACATCACATACATCCTCAACATATCCTCCAATATCGTATTGACCCTCTCATTCTATCCATCTGTCTCTGGATGATAAGTTTTGCTGAAGGCCAACTCGGTGCCCAAACTTGCAAACAACTCCCTCCAAAACTTGGAAGTGGACTTTTCATCCTTGTCAGATACAATCTTCTTCATAACACCATGTAATCTGACTATGTCTCTGATACACACTTTTGCAGTCTTCACTAGAATGAAATGTGCAACCTTTGTTAACCTATCCACCACAACCATGATGGAATCATGTTGTCTATATGTCCTCGGAAAACTTGTGATGAAATACGTGGAAATGACCTCCCATTTCCACTCTAGAATCGAAATTAGTTGTAACATTCCACCAAGATGTTTACACTCTGCCTTAACCATATGAAAATCCAAACATCTAGCTTCAAACTCCACCAAATCCTTCTTCACATACGGCCAATAGTAGAATCTCTTCACTGCAGTCAAAGTCTTATGGTATCCTGGGTGATCTGAATATGGTTTCACATGAAACTCCCTCAAGATCACCTTCTTGATATCAGTGATGTTTGGTACATATATCCTATCGCTAAATCTAACCAATCCATCTATTATGAGACGATAGTCCAAATCTTGTACACATGCGCCCGTATCGATACATGTACATGTACCACTACCTATACCTGCAACTATACTACAACCTGTACCTATAACTGTACTACCACCTGTACCTATACCTGTACTATGACCTGTACCTATACCTGTACCTATATGACCTGTACCAACACCTGTACATTTACCAAGACCTTTACCTATAAAAAAACCTATAAATGTACCTGTGCCAACACATGTACCTATAACAACACTTGTACCTGTACTCTACTACAACCTATGCACAATATCCATATACCTGTGATCCAACTAACTTGCCTTCAAGGTCTTATCGTGTATGTTTTTCCCATAGGATCTCATAGCTGTTATGTAATTTACCTGTACCTTCCTTCTAAGAGCATCAACGGCCCTATTCTCCTTTCCCTTGATGTACCTGATATCGAAGTCAAACTCGTTGATCGTGGCCAACCATCTAGCCTGCCTAGAGTTCAGATTTGTCTGGTCAAACAAGTACATCAACCCAATGTGATCCCTCATAAGTACAAACCGCCTTCCAAGAAGATAGTGCCTCCATATCTTCAATGCGTGTATAATAATTGCTAGTTAAAGATCATGTGTCAAGTAGTTCTGCCCGTGATCATTTAGTTTTCGCAACTCATAACACACCACCTGTCCATCTTGCATAAATACTCCACCAAGTCCTCTCTTGCAAGAATATATACATAATACAAATTCCTTGTTCGGATCTGCAATATTTAACACTGGAGCATGTGTCAACAATTGCTTAAGTTGCTCAAAACTAGCCTCACACTCCTCTGTCCAATCAAACTTCTTAATATTCCTTCGCAATGATGTAATCAGATAAGAAATATATGGGAATTTACTTATGAACCTCCTGTAATAACCTACCAATTCCATGAATGATCTCACCTCATCTACACTCTTAGGATCTACCCACTCCATGATGGCTCTTATCTGTTAGTCGTCAATAATTTTGATCTTATCCAAAGATGAATAAGTTGAAAATATCAGATTTCTAGAAACAATATTTGTAGAAACATTGTGAGTTCTAGAAATCTCATGGCCTTCATTATCCCAAGTCTATCAATTCACTAAATATATTTTCTTAAGTACTCCAAGTTACCTGCCATCTCAAAAAGAAATTGTTTTCAGGCTATATTTCCCATTTTTCACCTCCATCATATCAGCCCATTTTCACTCATTTTCACTTATCCAAACAATCATTTTCCCCCTGCAAAAAAGGTTTTCTTCCTTTCTCATTTATCCTCCATTCTCTCTAAAAAACCCTTTAAACCATGATAGCCACCCTTACGTGGTTTAAATCACCCTTTTTCACCTTACCGAAAAATTCTTAAAAATCCAAAAACCCTCTTTTAGGCCTATTATCTGCCCATTTTTGACATAAGGCCTTAAGCACCTTTTTCTTAAATGCCTTCCGCCCTTTTTCCTTCATATGACCTAGGGGCTCGACCACTCGCTAAACCTCGGCCCATTTTTCCTTAACTCGGTCACATTCTCCCCGCACTCTACCTCAAGCCCCCTTCGCTCCTTATTTTATCCCGCACCATTTGTTTTTCCTCCAAAGCAATCATAGCCGTTGATCATACAGATCCAACGGTGATCGCATTCCCACACATCATCGGCTCGCCCAACCTTTCCCTCATCCACTTTTTCCGAAGTAATCTCAATCGTAGATCTTATAGATCTAACGGTGATCGCTTCCCCTCTCCTACTCTTGCTCCCGACCTTTTTTTCATCCATACATACCCGCAAATAAATCTGGACCATAGATCCTCCAGATCTGATGGCCCATGTTAATCTCTAGGTTTCACGCCCCACCCCCAGCCTTTCCGCTACCTGACAGAACTATACACGTCATCGCTGGACCCACCTTCCACCCACAAAAACATCGCCCAATCCTTACCTGCCATGTGTCTTCCACTACCAACCTGTGCCTCCCATTGGACTCCTCCCACATCGTCGATCTCACTCCATGAGATCTGACAGTTGAAATCACAAATCGCGTTCATTTCGCTGCCGCGGTTTAACAAGCATTTTTCACGCGAAAAAATAGGTTATTCTTGGGACGCGTGGCGATCTCTGAGTGGAATCACGTTCGTATGGGCCTAAACCACTTACCACCTGCTGGCCATGTGAAAACCACTACCAGTTTCCCCCAAAACTGCCTTTGCCTCTACTCGCACCCAAATTCAAGTATTTCCTCTGATTCTTCCTGGTTTTGTTCACAGAACCCTCCTCTGCATATATTCCTCCCTCTGCAAATCTCTCGAGCCCTCCACTTGGCTTCTGAAAGCAGTTCTAACCACAACCCGTAGGTTTTCAATTAAAATTTTTTGTTTATTTTTGTAGGTTTAATGGCATCCGAAACATTACAGGCCCTCCCACAGTCACCTAAGTTGCATAAAGCCTCAGGATGATGATCCTCGAGGCATAATCACACAGAAAGGGAGATCAAAGAGTTTAATTTCGTGATTGGATTGATGTATCATGAACATTGGTCAAAGTAATAAAACCCTCCAGCATGCAAAAATTCTCCTGCACACAGAAGTAGAGAAGAAAATAATGAAGACTGAAGAAAAAAATATTAAAGCTTAAACAGAGATTAAAGGATAAAACACAGTTAAAAGATAGATGAATAGAGGTTTAAAGAAAACATAAAGTATTAAAAAGGCAGCATGATGAATTATGAAGGCTAAGAGCAGATCAGGCCTAAAATACAGTTTAGTGATGAAATGAAGGAAAATTATGCTAAAATGCCTCGAATAAATCTACAAAAGAAGTTATTCATTCAGAAATATCTAACTGACACATTGGGCGTACTTTCTATCCATAAAGTCAATCAAAAATTATTACCTAGCTAGAAATATCTTAAAAACTGTTAAGGCAGTTATTGTAAAGGTATGGGTGGTCTCAAAACCCATACTGTCCACTTTACTTGTACCAGAAGAAAAGAAAGAACCGCAGCAGCTGAAAGACTTCTCCACAAAGACACTCTTTGGAGTTATTACCAGCATGACAATTAAGCCTCAAAGTCTACAAGAACTACTAGAATGGGCAAGAAATTAATGTAATATTTATGACACATAATGGGCATTCGAATGCTTTTCTCCTTTGTCTTAATTAACCATTAAGACCATCTCTATCACCTCTCCTCCCCATTCACCTATAAATCCTATTCTAACTCTCATTGTAAGGGTCAGCATTTGATGAATTCCGAAGTAATACATAGACTACTGCTTTGAAGAAGGATTGATGTTTTGAAGAAGTGTGGATGTCTTTGCTTTTTTGTTGATGAAGGGGGCTAGATCATTGGATCCTTGAGCTTGGTTTTGGTGAATTATTCTCTATTTTTTAATGTTATTTCCTGTTTTTCGCTTTGTTCCATTATGCTTTGCTTGCAGTAGAGTAAAAATCTTAGGCTAAGAAATGTTTCCTAGAAGCACCTTAGGCTTGTTTACTCTTCACTGCCTTTATGTTTTCATCTGCTAAAGGTTTTCTTGAGTAGTTTGACTACTTTTAAACCCTTAAGCCTGTTCATTTTAGAATAGTTCAAATAGTTGGTGTCAAGTTTGAATTATGGTACACCCTGCCTGCTTGCTGCCTCTTGGAAGCTATTTCTAAAAACATCCTTCAAACGCTATTGTCTGCATCTTGGAAGAGAGGATTTGTTATGATATTACCCTCTGTTTCTTACTGAGATAGTAATATTTGAAGGTCTTTATAATTGCATCCTTAGATTCCTGGGTGTTCCCCCTTTTATGAATGCAATTAGTTGTGTTTCTTATATGTTTTCTAACTCCCTTAAGTGAAACAATTAGAAGAAACAGAGTGTTCCTCTTCTTATTTGTCTTACTTGGAAGTTTGTCTTGTTTATGTTATCTGCATAAAGCATGTTGGTAGAATTCATGGTTAGCCCTGGCTATTGAATATTTCTTTATGTTTAGATAGTGTTGCAAGTCCCTAAGTTGAAAGGTATACATGATTAAGGAGTCTTAACAGCCCTTACAACTTTACTTTTCCTTCCAAATCCTTGATGTTCTTCTCATCCCACCTATATGATCCCATAGATCCATTGAATAAGTTAGATTTTCCCTTTGATTCCCCAAATTCATAAATCGGAATTGTTTAGAATTCCACATGACTCCACTGCCCAATGGCTTGTAGATTTCCACACTCTATCTATGTTGTCTGAATCATCTATGTCCGGCCAACAAACAAATAAATTTACACTTCATAACTAGCCTAAAATCAACCCCTTGAAAGTAAACAAGATATATCTGTGCAAACAATTGAGAGATCCCTCTCTGAGACTAGGAGGGCTAGATCCTAGAGCTCTAAAGCTTGGCTTGAATGTTGCCTTGTCATTTGGTTTTCTAATCAGCCAAATCACAGGACCCCAACATTATCTTTTCTGGATCTACTACAATGACCTCCTTAGAGACAACATGTCCCAAGTAGTGTACCTCAGTTTACAATAAACTACATTTGTTGAGCTTAGAATACAATTGATGCTATCTCAACAACCTAAAAATTGTTGCCAAATGCTTACCATGCTCTTCCTCATTATTAGAATACACCAATATGTCATCAATAAACACAATCACATTTTTTTCCAAATAAGGACGCATCACATTTTTCATCAAACACATAACTATATTTGGGGCATTAGTCAAACTGAATGGAACTACAACAAACTCATAATTCCCGTACCTGGTCCTAAATGTGGCCTTGTAGATGTCCTAATATTTGATGCATACCTGATGATAGCTCGATATCAAGTCGATCTTAGAGAACATTGTTGCTCCCTTCAGTCAATCGAATAAATTATCAATCCTTGATAATGGCTACATGTTCTTCATGGTCACTTTGTTTAGCTTCTTGTAGTCAATGCATAGTCTAGGAGTGCCATATTTCTTCTTCACGAACAACACCACTGCACCCCATGGCAATATAATTGGCCTAATGTACCCTTTTTCAAGCATCTCCTTCAACTACACATTAATTGCACCAACTCAGGTCTGCTCATCCTATAAGTCACTTTTGATGCCAGAGCTTCCCCTAACATCAACTCAATAGAAAAATATACTTCCCTTTATAGTGGAAACTCTGAAATATCTATTGGAAACACATATTGAAACTGCTGCAAAACTGGATACCTTCTCAAAACATATACATCTTCAACCTCCTTACCTTTGTCACTAGAGATATGAACTAAAAATAGTACACACCATTTCCTATGAGTGTACTTGGCCTGCATGGCTATCACCATCCTAATTGATGTGGATTTCTTCTTTCCCTATTAGACTCTTAGTTCCCCATTGTCATCAAATCATTCAATATCTTTGTCATATAAATATGCCTTGGTCATGTGAAGATATAACCAATCCATACCCAATAGAATATTATACTAACCTAATGGAAATATGTTGAAGTGCATTGTTGTAGGCATACCATTTAACTCAAATTCACAAGCCCTTACCAAATGGTGAACTCTTTTCTTTGTACCTATGGCCAGTTGCACTAACTAATATTATTAATGCATTTACTTACTCAAACCACACTTATCCACTAGGTCAGGATTAATATATCTATAGTTAGATACAGGGTCAATCAAAATAGTAACAAGTTAATCACAAAGCTTACTGTCCATCTGAATGATAGAATCCTAATGATATTCCTACATGTTGTCCACAACTGCATAAATCCAAGGAATGTTATTCCCAACATCTCCCACTGCCTGTGCGTCCTACGCACTGTAGATATGTGGCCTAGCACCCTGATGTTGTGGAAAATACCTCCTATGATGATCTCCTCCACAATTCCAACACCTCGTTGATTCCCTATTCTCATTATTATTGTATTCCTTCGACCGAAATCCTTGTACTCTACCAGATGTATTGAACCTCTTAGGTGGGGAAAAATTCTCCTTGTTATATGTATCTTGAGGCCTTTATCGCTTCTTATCCCATATACCTTTGTTCTTTTCATTACCATTCCAATCTTGCTTGGTTTCAGATCTACACTTCAATTTCTCATAAAAATGCTTTAGTTTCTGTATGGCCTCCTCCAATGATCTAGGCTCATCGAAATCAATCCTATCTATGAATGAAATAAAAAACCCACTAATAAATCTATGAATATTTTCCTTCTCCTCCTTTAGGTAAGGCATACATCCAATAACTTGAAGAACCTGCTAGTATACTCCTAATCTGTCATGGAACCCAACTTCATCTTATAAAACACCTTTTATCTGTCATCATAGTATCTCTCTGATAGATACTTCTTTTGGAATATACTTTCTAACTCACTCCAAGTCAACTCCTCCTCAGAAATATCTCTGACGTTCTTCACATATTCCCACTAAATGTCTCCTTATATACCTCTAAGGATGAATGTAGCTATCCTAGCTTTCATATTTTCCAAGTAATCATGCAATCTAAAAAAATTCTTCATGCTAAGAAACCATGCCTCCGCATCCTGTGGTTTCTTCATCTCTTCGTCAAATGTAGGTGTTTTTTCCTTTCTAAACTCATCCAGAAAAAATCCCCTTTCACTCCTTCTGTAAGGATGATAATGATAACGATCATGATCCATATCAGAACCAAAAATAGAATGATATTTTTGTATGTCACCTTTCCTATCCGGAGTGTCCAAAAATCTTCCATCTTTAACTGTGTCATGTCTATATGACTTGTAACCACTAGGATACCTACTACCATATTATCCATTGGTCCCATCCTCCTGCCCATAGATGATCCTAAGTGGCCCCTATTTTTGAAACTATGATAGACTTTGAAGGATGGCTACATTAACCTCTGCTTGATTTTCATGTGACTTTATAAGTCTATCATTGTCTGCCTTGCAACTCCTCATTTCTTCCTTTAAAATTCTCAATGTATATTCCAAATAAGATGAATTTCCAACACCATGCTGCTCATATGACTCATAGGGATAATCTCTATAGTCTACCATTCTGCTATTAATCTTTGATTTCTTCCTGTAATGTGCAATATGTTAGCTAAACCAATTCATAAATAAACCAACATACCTTAGTGTAATTTGGGGAGGATACATCCTGCAATATCAATCAATCAGTGAAATGCATGTATATACATAATCATAATAACATACAAGCTAATAACACATGGTATACTAGTGCATGAACCTCATTCTAGTTGGAATGTAGTCATGGACGCATAACCATACCAAGTACACAATGTGAAATAATGCATAACAATACCAATGAAACTTGACCGCACCATCATCATCACAGACCATACACCAACATAAGAAACATGTAACCCAACATGAACGACCAATGCATGTTTGCCATATGACATCATTTAATCAACCATACATGGAAAACACACAAGAATGACCAACATGTGACCCATCATACTCAAGCAATGCATATACAACATGTAACAATATGTAAGATAATGTGCATGCACAATACATAAACATGAACAACACATAATCAGTCATACGCATGTGACCACATGCTGAAAAAAATGACATCAGACCTCCCATGGTGACACCACTTCCAAAATGGCCAACATAACATAGATGCATAAACACATACACCATAGGTATGAGAACACATAAGCGATCAACAAAAGCATGACCACACACTACCCATCCAGTCCAAGGGTTGAACCATGCTTTGATACCACTCTGTAACACCCTCTTCCCACATCTACCCAAGTAAATTTCTAATCGGGGTTAACATGTGATGAGAGGCTACTAATATGAGATTCAATGTCCTATATGACCTTAAGGAAGTGGAATCGATAGAAGCAAGATAAACACACCTTACACAACAACAAAAACATCCTCAAGAGGTAAACCAACCTTCCAGGCCCTTGAACCCTGAGGGAGACTAAATTTTTGACCAATTTGAGCCCTAGACATGGGCATTCCAAGGGAAGGTAGTGGCTAAAAGCATATAGCCACAGGAATTCCAAGGAAAGGTAGCATCCAGGGCCCAATTTGGTCAATTTTGTGCCTGCAACTTCGGGATTTGTGCCACCGTTATAACCCATATCCTAGGTCACTACCCATAACTTCATGAAATAGTACGGGATGATTAATAACATTAAAAAAAAGGTTTATAAGAAATCAGATCATCATTAACTCATTTGGAGCCCTCCTAGACATGATAGGAATTTCGTCAAAGATGTCACAAACAATGCATCTACAGGTATAAACAAAAAATTTAAACACGAATGTCTCTTACTTATCAGAGAATCGATAAGAAGCATTCCTCCCCTACATCATAAGCTACAATACAGTATTTTTGACCATAGATATATTATGTATTCATTTACAGGTAAAACATGGATAAAGCCATACATCATCATTGATTGAATGCATGCTTATAACCAGCACAATAACAACATAAATACATTGGATATAAAAACAACACAATCCATACATAAACTAGTACATTTTCATACTGAATACCAGAGGAATGAGCTCTTCATTAACTAATGTAAAAATCAATCGAAGATGGGACTTCCACGTTCCACCCAACCATAGTTTAACTGAGCCAAGTCTCATTTCAACCAATCACCCCATGTTCCATATTCCAAGCATGAATGTGGGATCTCATCAAACACATAAATAACAATCAATCCAAGGCTTCCAGAGGCGACCGCCTCAACCTTCAACTAGTGATCACAACTCACGGTCGGACATCACAACCATCACAGATTGGTCTATATCCAAGCTGCTCCAAAGCTCTAGAGTGTTTGTTCCAACCAAGGCTCTAGGACTACTAACTCAACCCCAGTTGTTTCCAAGCTCTTGAGCATTTTCCTAACCATGGCTCCAGGATTAGTAACTCAACCCAACAGTTGTCCGCCAGACTCTAGAGCGTTTGTCCAACCAAGGCTCCATGAACTAATAAATCAACCCAACAACTAAAGGAACCATGAGAACCAACCAGAAAAAATCAATGGAATAAACCCACACCACCATGGCTATCCAGGAAATGCAAGGCTAGGAAAATCAACATGCATACACCATGCATGCCAAAACTACTGAGGAAAACATACATGTAACTAGGTACCTGTAATCAAATCCAGCTATATTTTCTGATCTCGATGTCCACTTGCGCTTTCTTGTTCTTCCTTTGCCTTTGTACTCCAAATCACCAAGTATCCACACTCTCCAAGAGTGCTCCAAGAAAAATCTAAGTATACAAGAGTATGAGAGAGAGAGAAGGAATAATGAGAGAGCTCCAAAAATGCACTGACAAAAGGTACCAACTGATCCTCAGAAGCCTTTTTATAGAATAGGCCTCTATTTTCTTCATTTTCCATTATTTTTCCTTCATTTCTCCCCTCACATGAAACCTATGACCTTTCATCTCCCTTTTCTCCTAATTTCCATTATTTTTCATAAATAAATGTGCCAAAAATGTTGTTTTCCTCTTTAATGCCTTAGCCATAGCCTTTGCCGATTTTCTTAATTATAATAAGCCATATGAACACCTGCACTAGGATGTTTTGTCCAACATCCATCTTGGAATATGTGTCCCATCAACCGTGGTTATTATTTTAACTTTATTACATGGAATTTTCACCAGGGTGGTTACATATTCATGCATGTACATATAGCTTTAATTCCCCTTGCATCGCCATAATCATCACCCTGGGTGTTCTCAACTTACCCTTAAAAATGATCTAGGTTTTCTTGACTTACTTATAACCATGCCTTGATGATCCTACATCAGAATCCCAAGAAACAAAAAAACTTCATAGGTTTCCCTATCCATATGTTATCTACCTCTCACATATTTTTATTTCTTGATCACATCCCCATTTGGTTTTTTATTAACATGAACAATGCATAAAGGGGTTTTAGATGACCACTGTAAACTTTCCTCTATCATGTTTTCTTTGTTGACCACAACCTTGTATTATGAGGTGGTTTTAATATTACCACGAACTACATGGAGGTACACATTGCCTCATCAAAATTACATTTGAACCAGGTACAAAAAATTATTGTACTACATCCATAAATATATTAGGTAAATAATCAAATATTATCCTACGACTAATACGTGAAATCAAAACAAGATATTATATAATTTCTTTCAATTACAATGTCTGACTGATATCACAAAATGATCTTTGATTTTATTCCACAATGCTCACACAATTTTTAACCTTCATTGTCCACCATTATTTCGCTTCCACTGTTTCCATCTTCTTTGTTTCCATAAGGACTATTACAGGCTATTATTTTCTGCTACATTGAGGAACACATATGTGTATTAATTTTTTCTTTCTCCAATATGGGATTTTTTCTTTTTCCTTTTGTGCCTATGTACATATTTTCTTCTTCTTTCCGCAAACAACTGATCATTAATGTCCATATAAAAGGAAATCCGTCTACCAAGATATATGGGCTTCATTCTTTGCACTTATTGATTCTATAGGAATTATTTTCACCTACATGATTTATGAATATGTTAAGCTCTCTCTAACTTGGTCCCTCAAATTTTAGTTCTTCCATCTCATATTTCCCCCTTTAATCAAGGACTCAATTCTCCAATTTGACATTAGGTTTAGATATGAGTCCACTAGCCACCCTTGTACATATCTGACTAGTTGATTTTGGAATTTGATGTCACATCCTCCCTATACATAAGAAGGATACATGATACATGGTTACATGGATTACTAAACTTACATATGTAACTTACTTAACAAGGATTACAAAACACCTAAGAAATAAAACTTTCTAATTGCTAAATTTTACATCTTGGACCAAAACTTTTGGGTGTCGAGCACAACCAATCATGCAACCCTTGAACGTATTTACATCATTTGAAATTGGGTACAACAAGAATTAAAAATGTTTTACAACAACAAAAAAATTTCCATCACTCACTTATAACAATCATATTCCCAAATAAAAACCCATCTAATCACCATCATTTTCATTGCACGTCAACTAAAATATATGTAAAATAACATGCACTCATGTGAATAAGGCCAATAATACACAATTTAATCATCACTCTTTTAAAAATCCACCATGTCATGAACTTTAACAATATCCCATATAATAGTGAGCATTATCCTAACCTCTTAGTCCTTTTCTCCTTGCATTTAATAAAAGCACTCTTGAAAAATATATGGATTATTTATCTTCTTATTTTTTCATTTCACCTTTTCACATAAACCTTTAGCTTTGGTACTATTCCACATGTGGAATCAAATATATATATATATATATATATATATATATATATATATATATATATATATATATATATGCATTTTTTTTCTTTTAATGACATTGGGAAACATTCTCTATTTCAAGAAACATTTTCTTGTTATAAAAGTTAAATTTGTTTTCACATATTAATAAAATTGATAGAACATGAGAATATGCAATTTGGTCTACTAGTAGGAAACTAGACTAAATACAAAATTGAAGTTTGGTTGTCAACCATATAAATCAGTTACTAATAATAATTAACTTAACTAGAAAATTAATAGCATTCAAGCCATGATGGCCAAAATTAGACTACAAAACTAGAGTATGAAACCAAAGAGTCATAACATTAAAAATAAAGAGAACAATCATTTATAATAATTAGAGTCCATGGCCTCCACTGCAATAGGTTCCTTGCCTCTTTCAGGAGAGCAACCAAAGTCAAGGGGTGTGCCAATGTGAACTTCCACATAGTTGAGCCCTTTTTCTAGGGACCACAAAGTAAGATTCATGTTATCCAACACTAGAAGAACCTTCTCTTTAGCCTAATTTATATCTAAATCCCTTTTCCAAATAATAATTTAAGGTGCCAATAAATGTATATGGTATATATATACTAGTTGTAGTTACCGCGGGTATGACCCGTGTCAGGTACCCAATCACCCACATCTATTAGAACTTTGGAATTTGTAATAAATTTCCATTCTCCATCAATTTCATGCTTATCTATCTCAATTTCAACTTGAATGGGAATCATGGTATGGTCTCTATAACATTAGGAATAACTAGCATCTCTTAACCTGGAACATGAATTCCCCTACGCATGATGAGGTCGCCCCCCCTTCTCACCTTTTCTCTCTAAAAAGGAATAGATAACAATGAGGAAGAAGAACTAGGATGAGTGGGGCTTAGATACCCAAGTGAGAGGGTCAACAAACATGGGGGGTAATTATGGGTAAAGAGATCATGAAAATGACTTACAAAGAAGGGGAGCACATATGATGGTAAAACAATTAGGAAAGGTCAAAAACCATTGGAACAATGACAAAAGTAGTTAAGAGAAAAGAGAGGAGGAGAGGAAGAGGATGAGAGAGACTTAGAGTCATAATATATAAGAGGAGAGAGGAAAATATTATTACGAAGCCCCCACATTGAATTAGAGAGTTGAAGAGTGAGAAAACATCTGAAAAACTAGAATATATTTAAAAAAAATGGACACCTACTAGGAGACATCATTGCTAGAGATATTTGGCTCCATAAAGAGCCATGATGGCACTAGATTAGTAACATTGATTGACAGAGGATCCTAGCTCATGTTCTATATAAAACATAAAACCTTGTCATTACCATTTTTTATGTGAGGTGGCCTTTAATTATTTTTTTTTCATCTATAATAGGGCCATCTAAAGGCCATGTTTCACCAAAAATGTAAGCCATGGATATGCCTAATCTCCAAAAACTAAAAGTTTCACATTGTACTAAGAACCAAAATAACCTCCCTTGAACACCAATGAATGATCATTGTTAAAAGTGGTAAGGATTTAATTATTTTGGGGGGCATAATTCCATGTCCCATTGATTAATACATGGTGGGGCAGTGGCATCACATCCCCCCAACCTTTTGATTATAAAGCACACTATCCTAGGAAGAGAGGTATGCTTGAGATAAATCCCAACATTCTTGTTTGATAAATGAATCTTATAGAGAATTCCAATGAGAGATGAATATATTTAGGTCAGGTTAACATCCTTTATTTGCAAGGAAATCAACTATGTTTCTTGCATATATTCGAATGTGTGCAAATAAAACCATCATGAGGGATTGTAAGGAAAGAGATATTCATTTAAGAATAATTTCAAACCGCCATTTACAAGAAAATTTATTAGATGTAGTACCATTGAAAATTTTGGATATCATTCAAATGAACACTTGAGAGTCTCCTTCCACTAGAATATTTAATTATCAATGGTATTGATCTAGGAAAATACCCTCCTCCAAAGTGTGAAGCTATACTACATTATTACTATTCTATCCTGTGTATCCATAAAAGAGGAATATAATTTATCCTAAATGAGTCCTGAAGATTCCTCTAAAACCTATGACACCTGGATTACCCTTGGAAGCATTTTCAAAATTAAGTTTGATGAACTTGATGGGGGATCTTTCCAGGAAAAATGGCTGGGTAGCGGGGAGGTGGTAGGCGGGAAGAAGGGGACCAAAGGCCCTTGAGAGGATTGGAGCTTCCTTTATTGTCATCTACCAATCTTTAGTTTTCCATGGACGGGATAATATATTCTCCCTAATGTTATCCCAAATGATAGCCCATAACATATATTTGGTGAGGAAAATATTTTTAAATATCCTTTACTTTCATTCTTTCCTAATTTCCAAAAGAAGGAATAATGGGAGGAGGGACCAAATTATATTGATAATAGGATTCTTAAAAATTGGTTCTCTCATTATTTTTACAATAATAAGGATATTATCAAGATTATAATCGGTATAAATCATGATTACTTCCAAAATAGTCCATAATGATAATGAGTAGGAACAATTGTTAAATAATTTCTCAAAATCTTCCATTATGGTTTCACATTGCTAGAGGAGGAAGGGACTTGAGAAATTGTGCTGAAGTAAGTTGTCTTGCTTTAATATTTTCCCTTGGACTATTATTTATATGACTAAGGATACCTTTAGCCATAGGTGTTGACCCCATGTTATCTTCCAGACATTTTCTTTAAGATGTTCTTTGAATCTTGCTTCAAGACTATAAGTTTCTTTTAGAGTGAAACATCCTTTGGGTTGATATCCTCAATGAAGCTTATTTGAATGATTGGAAATGGGGATATATTTTCCTTCTATGTCCTTCTAAAAGGGGTTGAAATCTTCATTTGGGTGGTTTTGGATGTTATTCTTCCAAGGAAAGCCATTTTCACCATAAAAAAGTGGAATTGGAATTAGTCAAGTAGTTAGCTACTTTGATCTTACCTATTCCACCTACATATGCACATAAATGTTATATATGTATCTAACTTGAGAGACTATGGAGTTGTTTCTAGGAGTACCCATGGAAGTAGGTTTATTTTTTATCCCTAATTTCCCAAAAGTAGTATTGTTGAATAATACACATTCCTTTATGGGTGATATTCCATATTAAGTAGCATGTTTGATTGATGGCTAATGGTAATGTTTCTGTCATATTTATGATTCCATATGATTTTCTATAAGTCGTTTCCTCCATAGAAACATTACCTACATATTTTGGCTCCCATTATTATGGAAAGAGTGGTTGGGTCTCTCGAGCCTAGTGCTCCTCGAATATTAGGTTTGCAAATCCTATCCCATGTGACCAACGCCCATTTTTTGTTTTAGTTGGACCCCCCTGAAAGAACGTAGCATTGAATGTTATACAATGAGTTGAGAATGGACACCAAATCCATTATATCCAATATTAGATAGTAGATAAGGGCTTGGAGAACTAATTTGACAATGACAAACCAACCTGCGATGTTAAGATAATGAAAATTCCAATTAGCTAATTTTTGGTTAGATCCTTCCATAAATTGATCTTCATAGAGATCTCAACCAAAGGAGTGCCTAAATATTTTGAGGGGGGTTTTATTTTTAAAACCCAAGAGGATTTATTTATATCCCATACTTGATCAACTAGAAAAAAGCATCTAGGATGGAGAAAAAAGTATTAGCTTCTTCTGCAACTGGTGCACCCATGCACATTGTGTCATCTAAAAATTATTGGTGTGAGATGGGTAGGTCCTATCCATAATTTTTTTTAGCTAACAAAAACTTTTAAAGCTCCACTTAGACCTTCGACCACTAAAATAAAGAGGAAGGGGAGAGGCCCCCCCCTATCATATGCCACACAATGGGGAAAGGGTTTATAGGGGGAGCCATTGAGGAAAATGGAAAATAAGGCATATGCGATAAGGGAATGGATCTAAGAAATCCACTTAGGGGAAAATCCAAAAGCTGAGATGATTTGAAAGGGATAGGATGAATTTAACTTGTGAAAGATCTTAGAGAGGTCAAACTTGTAGAGAATGGAAGGTTTCTTGGACATTTCCAAAGTGTGTATTGATCCAGATTTATGAACGAATGAAATGTAATTCAATTATAAACAAAAATACAGAGCTAAAATGAAAACAAAACCTCAATTCATTAATAACAAAGTACTAAAAAATGTTACATGCATAATGGAAATAAAATAGCTTGGGCGATGGTAGCTTATCTTTGAGAAGATATTTGGTGGCTACATGCCCTCTAAACTATTTTACAATGAGTCTAAGAGGCCTATTTATTATTTAGAAAGAATGGAAACCCCTAAACATCCAAAAAAATAACCTAGGAGATGAAGCGACAAATGTTTGTGGGCCCTTTTGGGGTAAATTGGTACATCAACTTCCCGGGGTTGTAACTTTGGCACACAATCTTTGTTTGACACATATGATACCTCACTATAAATATTTATCTAAGGACTAAAAATTTCATATTAAAACCTATACATAATTTATAGGTTCATTTTCCAAAAAAAAAATGTCATTTAGGGCCTCAAAATGGATATATAAGTTTAGGACCTCAAAAGCTATCAAAAATCGTACACTGTGCTGCAATTAAAGGAAACTGAAAGAAAAAATGTTGGGGGTCCGAGTGGAATATGTGGATGGCCACTAATATCCACATAGATCATCCCTCCCCCCTTAGGAATAAATGGTACCCATTGCGTTGAGTGCCTCCATGAGATAGGGAAAGTTCTGCTAAACTTGACCCTCTGGTAAGCCACTTTCCTTGGTGTAGGAGATGGCTAGATTTGACAACTTGATATTGTTGGATATTTTTTTGGCGCGTGTTCTTGATTTATTTTTCGATGAGATGATCAATTGTGTCTTTTTCTCTTTAGTCTGGGTTTATATCCATTGGTGTTCATTGTTCTGCAATGTCTGATGTGTCCAACAATGGTGGAAAGTATGACCAAAGGTGGTCCAAATTAAACACTAGGTGCAGGTCAAGGAATGAGGGAATGTTGAGCTCGAAAGAATTGTCTCCCACAACCTTGGTGACATTGTAAGGCCCGTGTTAGAGTGATTGTAGCTTCCTATGGGTTTCGAAAAGGTGTTCTTTCTACAAATGTAACAAAAATTTGTCACCCACCTAAAACTTATGTGGCACTTGATGCTTATCATTTCGATGCATATACTTGGCATTGGAATTATCTAAAAATTTTTGCACCTACTGGTGGATGTGATGGAGGTGTTTAATAAACCTAGTTGCTTTATTTGCTTTATCAACCTCTGAATTTACATGTGAAAATTCTGTTTGTGTAGTCGCGTGAGGCATTGCAACATCAATTGAAAAAAATGGTTGAAATCCCATGGCCACTTGAAAGGGACAAAAATTGGTCGAGCTATGGAGATATCTTTCCAGGAAAAAGGGTTGGGTTGCGGGGAGGTATCAAGGGGGGAGAAGTTGACCAAAAGACCTTGAGAGAAATTCTAAGCTAAGAGGATTGGAGCTTCCTTTCTTGACACCTACCAATCTTGATTTTTCCATGGATGGGATAAGACAGTCTCCCTAATGTTATCTCAAATGATAGTCCATAATTCATCTTTGGTGAGGAAAATATTTTTAAATATCCAGTAGTTTCATTCTTTCATAATTTCCCAAAGAAGGAATCCTGGGAGGAGGGACCAAATTCTATTGACAATAGGATTCTAAAAATTTGATTCTCTCAATTTTTTTACAATAAGAAAAATATTTTCAAGGTTACAATCAGTAGAAAGCCCAAAATAGTCCATAATGATAGAGAGCAGGAACAATTGTTAAATAAGTTCTCAAAACATTCCATTATGGTTTCACATTGCTAGAGGAGGAACGAACTTGAGAAATTGTTCTCAAGTAAGTTGTCATGCGTTAATGTTTTCCCCTGGAATATTAGCTATATGAATAAGGATACCTTTAGCAATAGTTTTTGACCCCATGTTATCTTCCAGACATTTGCTTTAAGATATACTTTGAATATTGCTTCAAGACTATAGGCTTCTTTTAATGTGAAACATCCTTTGGGTTGATATCCCCAATGAAGCTTATATGAATGACTGGAAATGGGGATATATTTTCCCTGGATGTCCTTCCAAAAGGGGTTTAAATCATGATTTGGGTGGTTTTGGATACCATTCTTCCAAGGAAATCCATTTTCACCATAAAAAATTGGAATTGGAATCATCCAAGTAATTAGATACTTTGATCTTACCTATTGATGAGCACCATCATTAGGTACATTCTAAGGGGTTAATTGTCACCTTTTTCACTTAATTATTATTTTTCTCACACATTTCATTGCATGTTTTCATATTTTTCTTAGTGAGAATGGTGTATTAATGGTTGTCATGCTTCGAGGCCTAATGTGGTTTAAATGCAGGAAAATTAGGGGAATAATGCCATTTTTTAGGAAGATTACACAATCAGGACTCAGAGTAGAAAACAAGGAGTGATTGTAGGATGGTTGACCACCTCCTTAACTCCCAAAGGAAACCAACATATACTCAATATTATCCTCCAACAACTCGAAATCATAAGCAGCCAAGCAAGTGAAATATCAAAGGGAACCAAGCTCCACTTCTCTCAAGTTCCAAGGGAACAAATACCTAATTTTTAGGGAGTTTTTGGTATCTACCCTTTAACATAAATAGGCCAGAGCAAGAGCTCACTAGGATCCAAATTTTGGATATATCTAGAGCACTCTTGGCTTTGGTATTAGACATTTCTGACTTTCATATGTTATGTACAAGACTGGTTATGAAATAAAATGAGCATTTGGTTTCTTCTCTACTCAATTAGTTTCAAGGTGCTGATATTGTGGGTTAGGGCCCAATCCATTGGCCTTAGTGTCTCTTTTATAATTGTGTTTTCTTTCATGTTGTAGTAGTTAGCTTCCTTCATTTGATGTTGGGTAGCACATAAAACGTCAAAACTGTGTGCTAAGTCTCTCTCTCTCACCTCTTCCATTACAGCTTGAGGAGGAAGGACTTCAACCACTGACCAAAATTCCTTTTTAGTTTATGATTTCTTGGAAAATATATATAGTTTAATTTTCTCATCATGAAATTGTTGTAGATGAAAAGTTAGAGTTCTATTTCAGTTGCATAGGTAGGTTTATGTAAATTCAACTAATCGTTTCCACCATTTTTATGATAAGTTTGTCAATTATGAATGCATGAGTAGGTAGTTTGATTTTAGGTTTGAATAGAGTAGCAGAGTAGGACCCCTTCAGCAGCATCATCTTCCGTATTCAACCTTCATCAAGCACCTTCCATCTAAGTCATCTACAACCCTGTTTTTGAAGAACACCACCAGATCACCGAGAGCCACCTTGAGGGTACAAGACAGGCTTTATGAAGATTTATGAGCTTGGACAAGGGGTTGGCTACCCTTCATCTACCTAGATCCAGCTTCACCCCACCTCTCCTAACATTTTCCTCACCATTTATAGGCTCAAACTCCACATGACTTGTTTCTTGTAGCTTTTCAAGACATCCTGTAGCACTACAACAAATCCTGTAGCTGCTTCCTGTAGTAGTGACAAACACACTCTCCTTCAGCCCAAAATCACTATTCCACCTCATATAAGCCTAGCCAAGCTGCTAATAGACGTTCAACTCTAGACCTTTGGTCCAAGGTCCATCTTAGACCACCTCAATGCCTCCTTCTTTTGCTGCAAAAAATAGTCATTTTGGAGTGTTATTAGTTCATTATTAGATGCATCATTAAACACAATAGTTAAGCATGAGTAGATAGGACTTAGTTAGTCAATTGATTCAATATGTGTGTTCTATATTAGTTCCTTTTCTGCAATTCAATTCAACAATCTAGCTTATGAATTCCACTTAGTGTAATTTCTTTTATTGCATTAGCATAAGTGTGAATTTGTCTTTCTTGCAAATAGCTAGATGAATCAGAGTGATCTACAGTAGTTTATTTCCTTTTGGATAGAGTAATGGTCATGATTTATTTCCAGTCTTAGATAACATTTAGAAGTGTGACCAAATTCCTTTCCTAGAAGTAATTCTAGCAATAACACCTCATTGTAGAACTTACATGGGGGTGGCATGAATAGAATGTGTTAGTGTTAGAATGTGCATTCTGCCATCAATGCTCAAAATCACACTTTTCATATTCATTTTAGGGGTCCCATTCAATTTTTTTTATCATTCTATTAGGTCATGCAAAAAAATGGTTCAATGATGGCAGCCCTAGTCATAAAGCCTCACTCTCCCTCAATATTTCACATTTGCTGGCCCACATTCATGTCTTGCTGAGCATTAAAACACTTTTGAAAATCTCATTTCACTATGTCTTATGTCAATCAAATTCAACCATGGAGTCAGGTCATTTAAGGTCCCATTAGGTTATTAGGTTTCATTGTTCAAGGTCCAAAGATGCCCCATTTCATCTTAATAAGGTCAAAAAAAGGCGTGAGAGTGACTCAATAAACATTTCATTATCATTTGCATAATATTATCAACATGTAAATATGATATTTTTAAAGTTGTAATTATGGTTTCAAGAATGATTTTCATACTCAAATGTAATTTTATTCAAAAACAGAGTTTTAATTTATTTCATTTTTTATGTAATTTTATGCTTCATGTATGTAATAAGTTACTCTCCAAAAGCTACCAACTCCAACTTCATATGCCAAACTAAAGACCACAAAATCAAAGTGAAAAGTGCCAAACACTAGTAACTTCATCCTGCAAAGAAGAAAAGTCAAAGAAAAAAGAATATTCAGAATGATTTCAAAAAGTGAAAAGAAACATAGGAAAAGTAGGTTTTTGATTTAAATCAAAATTCACTCAAGTATTAAAGACTCTTAAACATCAATTTGAAATTCATTTTCCTCCTATTCTATTGAGAAAACACTTTAGGAGAGCGATTTTTTGATTTTCTAGGAAAAAATGGAGAAAAGTTGAAGGCGCTGCTCATATCCTTAAGGTGTTGCGCATAGATTGAAGGCACTGCTCACAACCTTAAGGCACTGCAGATATGTCCAACAAGCCAGAAAATCATCCAAATTGCGCCAAATCACCTCGAGAACCTCTGCAATAGTTGTTTGAGCCTCCATCAAGTGAGTAAATGTGACTTCCATCATCATTTATCTCCTTTAATATTATTTGTTTCGTGTTGTGTAATTTGCTTGATAATTTGGTGTTTTAACCATTCAAAACCCTATTTTTCCTCCCTAGCACTCCCAAATCCTAAAACCCATTTCCCTAACACTCTCATACCCTTTCCACATCGCAAATACTTTTTCCCAAAACATCTTTTATTACAATCCCTGTCCCTAAAATTTTAAATCCTAAAACCCTAAGCCCTAGGTGCTCCTTGTAGATTCAGAAGTGTCCTCAGACACATACTTTTATTGATCATGGAAAAGAGACTACATAACAAATTGCAGGAGTTTACAAACGTAAACTCTCACTTCAATGAAATTAGGAAACTAACCTATTTATAAGCTCTATGTCCTAACTTAATTTAGTTATGGACCACTTGGTAAACCAAAAAGTGTCCATTTAAGATAAATTATCTTCTATCCAATATACTAACTTTATTCCTATTTTAGAGCCTAAGATACGACTCTATTCTAGAGACCTATTTTTTCTAACAATACTCTATTTCTAAGTGTCTCTAATATTTATTAAATATTCTAATTTAATAAATATATTTATCTTAACTTTACATTATTTAATTTATGTATTTTGGATTTATAATTGGCTTATGAAAGAGGCTAACATTCCCCGCTTCAAGGATAAATCCAAAATAAGAATGAGGAACCATCTTCCAAGTTCTCAAGTGGATGCTGAAAAAATCTTCAATCTGAAGAGACCATGAGTTAGTTGTATGTCTGATTCATCTCTGAATGTTGCTTGACAACTCCATGACACGCCAAGTTGCAAAAGGATCTATCTATCCTTTGCGTGAAATCAACATCCTTTGTCCACTGAAAAAATTTGTTGAATGCCCACTAGTTGATGATGTAAAAAACAACTCACTGTTGCTTTTGCTATGTTGAAAATTTCTCACTGCTTCTTTGTTGTCGACTGCCCACTAGAAAATTTGTTGATGCCCACAATTTTATGGAAATTTTTATTTTTATTTTTGGTCATCTAACCTTTCATCATTAGATGGACCCAAGTACACCATGTAAGATGAGTTTTGCAGTACTTGGCATATATGTTAATTAGGAGACCCCAAAAGGAATAATTAATTAAACCATAATTTAATTATTATTCCCGGTCATGTTTAACCCAAAAACAAAGAAATTAATGAGATAAACCCATAGTTATCTTATTATTTTCTAGGAATAATTATTTAAATAATATTCCTTGTTAAATATGACCAAATCAACCACTATTAATTAAATAAATCATTATTTATTTGATTATATCTCAACCACTTCCTTAAAAGGATAAATAAATCATTTGTTTATTTATTCTTCACTAATCAAGGGATTTTGACCCAAGTCAAACACTGTTTCCTACACCATTTTTTGGTCTCCTAACCTTTCATCATTAAGATTAGATGGACCCAAGTACACCATGTAAGACCGGTTTTACCCCAAGTAAAACTGCTTTCACTATGTTAATTGGGAAACCCCAAAAGGAATAATTAATTAAACCATAATTTAATTATTATTCCCAGTCATGTTTAACCCAAAAACAAAGAAATTAATGAGATAAACCCATAGTTATCTTATTATTTTTTAGGAATAATTATTTAAATAATATTCCTTGTTAAATATGACCAAATCAACCACCATTAATCAAATAAATCATTATTTATTTGATTATATCCCCACTTGGCTACTTTGCTAAAATTGTCAAGACTTTTGGTGGAAAAAGACAACCCTTTGTCAATTTCATTAACATTTGCCCCCCTTTGTTAGTTGAAAGGAGAGACACTTCTGGAAAGTATTCGTGAACTCCCCCCTTCCTCCCCTTCATGTGTAGGAGTTTTACAGTTTGTAGGAGTTTTACAGGTCCACCTTTTTTGTTCAACTGCATGAGAGTACCATCATCTTTTCACGTTTGGCTGCACTATGTGTGATTTTATTCGGTTTTGGAATTGAGACAATCTTTTGACTGTGGATGACCATTTCCAAGGGTCGATCCATTCATAATGTATCTTCAATCTCGCTGATTATTGTTGGTTGCGACATTTCTCTGAGGAATGATTGAGCTTTCCACAATGGTGACAAGGATGGAGATCAAAACACTGATCTTCCATATGACTGTTTCTTTGACAATGTGAACATTTCGATTGGACTTCAACTTCAGGTTGCGTGCAATTCTGTTTTTCTGCAACTTTGGGTGGTGTGCAATTCTGTTTGTCTGCAACTTCAGGTTGCGTGCAATTCTGCTCAGAACTTGCTGAGTGAGTTGTGCAAGAAATCCTGAACTGAAGAACTTAATTGGTTTGGAATAATCTAGGATATGCAATTTGGTGTCATCATTGACATATCCTAAGCCTCGTCGATTCTTGTTATTTTGAATTTCTTCCCATGGCTTGATGATGGGCTTGGAAGAAATTGGAACTGGAACAAATTTGACAGTTGAAGCTGTTTGGATGAATGACTTATCATCTGGATGGTTCAAAGACGTGAAAGTATCACTCTTTTCTTGCAATTCATTCCTTTGAAGTTGTGACTCTAGTTGAAGAAAATCAATGGTTTGTTTTGTTTTTTGTAGATGCCAGGAAAGATCAACAAGAGTTTCTTTGCTGATTTGCACCATGTCTTCATCACTAGAGATGATTAGACTGTGAATAATTTTTAACAACTGAAGATGTTGCGCCATCTGAACTTGCTCACTTGAAATCAAGCTCTCTTGTCGGAGATGTCGTGCTTTGAACTGTTTCACTTGATTTTGGTACTTGAATGACAGGCTTGCTTGCTATGGGGCTTGAATGGCACGCTCGCTTGATTTGGAACACTTGCTAGAATTGTAGAATTTTCTTTCTTAAACTCTGGAATTCACGCTTGCTTGATGACGATTGCGTTTGCTTGAACGCTCACTTGACTTACTTGATGACTTCATGCTCACTTGAATCAATAGCCACACTTGCTTGATGTCAATCTCAACTTGTTTGATTGGTGTTAGAGTTGAACTTGTTTGGTTGCTTTGATGGTTGCTGTAATGAACTTCACTCTGGCTCGCTTGAAGGTTTGAACTTTGTACTGTCTTGATGCAAATTTCTTGAATGAATACTCATGCTCGCTTGTAGGAGATGTGAACTTGTTGCTTGTTTGTTTTAGAGTTAAAAATTGTGCACTCACTTGATTTTGCTTTAAAGAAAGGGTGTCGAACACTGTCGAATAGGAACCCAGGAAATATTACAATGATTCACTTTAAAACAATGAATTCACTTGTGCTCTTAAAAATTAATTAACAATGAATTTTTAATGATTCACTTAAAACAATGGATTTGATTACAAGTTCTTAAATGTATTTGCAACAATGTTGATGTAGACTTTGCTTTGAAACACTGGAGTGTCTATATTCTTGAACTTGATTGTATTGAGTGAATATGCTTGTTGAGGTAGAATGCCGATGTTGAGGACTTTGATTATTTGTTGTAGTGATGCAAATGCATGTGTTGAGTTTAATTATCCTTCCTTGCAGCTTCTTCGTTACATGTGTTGTGCTTGCTTGTATTGAAATTTATGTATGTGTTAAATGAAATCATTTATGTGTCAAAACTAGACACAAATCAAAAGCAACAACATGAAGCCATAAAAACACGTGCCATCACAAACAAACACATGGTGTACCTAAGATCCCCTTATTCAATTTCAGGCGTATCTAGGACACAGTCACCAAAAAAAATGTCTTTATTAATTACTGGAGTACATCATCTTTCAACATATGAAGCAATGATAATGCCAAGCTCTAGCTGCAATGTTAATGTCAATATCTGCTTTACTTATCTTTCACCTCAACCCTCACTTTGAACTTGCTCACTTGTCATGGTGACTTCTCAATTACAACTTTAATTGTGACTTGACTTTGAAATGGACTTGATTGAATTTGAATATTTACAAGAAATTCTTGAAAAGAAAATCTACCCTCTTTGCCTTACAAGAATTTTGACTATGGATAACATCATCTGCTAAAAATATTTTTCAAATCCCACACCTTATCACTCCAAACCTTCACAAATATTACAAAACATTAATGCACCTTATCTCTCCAAAATCACTTATCGCTCCACAATTTCAAAAACAATAATTTCACCTTATTACAAAATCAATTACAATGTTTACCTTTATGACTCCCCATTACAACAGCAAAAATATTTTAGCCACCCCTTATCTCTCTCAAAAATCACTTCAAATACATACACACTTATACCTCCAAAAATATTTATTTCATTTATACCTCCAAAAAGCTTTATTTTATGATATCTTAAAAATTCTTTTACGTAGAAACTCCAAAGTGATTTTAAGTTTCCTTTTAAAGTGATTTATGAAGACACTTAAAAAATAGCACAAAAAAAAAATTATATGCACCATACATAAAGCTTATCGTTGGAAAGAAAAGGTAAGAGGAGGATCGTAAATAAAATTTGAGCCTTAATTTAAGGAGACTTCAAGGAAGGAATTACCGATTGTAGTGAACTCCTTTTACTTTTTCACTTTTGATAGTTCTCCAAGGCAGATTTCCGTGAAAGCCTTAACGCAACCCAAAGCAGCACCGTATTCAACTGGCCAGTTCATTGGCTCAATGTTGTAGTTCACTCAATTAGCAACCTTAGCTACAACAATTCGTAGTCTCCTTTTTCCGCAGTCAATTCTGAAGCTTTTTCAACAGCAACCTCAGCTACAACAATTTGTAGTCTCTTTTTGTCGCAGTCAATTCTGTAGCTTCTGCAAAAACAACCTCAGCTACAACAATTCGTAGTCCACTTGAGGAATTTTTTTTTTTGAGGCAGATCGAAGTTTGGATGAGAAAAAACCTAATGTCTATGGGCGAGGCTGTAAGGCTTCTGAAATTTGGTAGAAAAACCCATGGTTCTGAAACTGTTTACGATAGATTGTGTTTCCGTATTTGCTACATTTGAAGGGGACGATGACATAGAGGATACAAGGAATCTTGTTGTCAGATCTGCAAATGATCTTATGCGAAAATCAAGGATGGTATTTGCACCAGTGCAACCCTCATATGACATAAGTTATGATTATGGAAGCTTAAGTGGCCCTGTAGAAAGTGAAAGTTTCCATGAAGAGGGGGGCACCTCTCTTAAAGCGCCTCACTCTTTCTTCTCGCTTTCAACAGTCAAAAGCAAAGGAAGTGATTCAAAGACTAGGTGATCACCATGGTTTTTTTTTTTTTTTGGTTGATAAATCTTGCAGAACATTTTCAATGCTGATTGTTTCTTTCTTTAATGTCATCTCTAGAATAGAAAGGAATGGCTTCAAGTTGTTAGCATTCGTAAATGTAGTTCTGTGAAGGAAAATTTCTTCATTTGAACTCAACTCACAGCACATTTAAAATCAGTCAACAAAACATTTTTAGAAACCAGATCGTCAACATCTCTTGGTGATTTAGGGGGATCTCATCTCTAGATTTATAAAGAACTATTTTTCTTCTACTCTCAACTACTGCGTTAATATCATAATTGATTCGCTTCATACCTTCAGACCTTCTGCAATAATTCACATAGCTTCAACGCTCCCTCAGTGCTACTTCAAATTGGTTAATCGGTCTTGTTCGCTATCTCAGTGGCCATACATCTGCAACAAGCGATGGTTTGCTTCAATGCCAATGACAAATCCCTTCAACAAGCCCTTAAGATCTGGTCTTTGCTCCGCCTGGAATTCTCTGCGTGGATAAATTCACATGCGATGTCACCGGTCCCTCAATTCAATACAGGATTTCTTGGCAAACTTCTCTCTAGTTCCCAAACGATTTTCTCCACAAGCTTTGCTCATCACCCAACTCACTCGACTCAGCAATCACGTCTGTGCCATTTCAAAAACAATTCCAAGGAAAAAAAACATAAACTCATTCTGCCTCTGCGCAAGAAATTTTGACACTCATACATTAATAGAGGTACAACAAAAAATGAGGCCCTTAACCATCAACTCTGATACCACATATTGATTCAGAATTTTCCTCAAACACCTACTTTTATTGATCATGGAAAAGAGATTACATAACAAATTTCAGGAGTTTACAAACGTAAACTCTCACTTCAATGAAATCATGAAACTAACCTATTTATAAGCTCTATGTCCTAACTTAATTTAGTTATGGACCACTTGGTAGACCAACAAGTGTCCATTTACAATAAATTATCTTCTATCCAATATACTAACTTTATTCCTATTTTAGAGCCTAAGATACGACTCTATTCTAGAGACCTATTTTTTCTAACAATACTCTATTTCTAAGTGTCTCTAATATTTATTAAATATTCTAATTTAATAAATATAGTTATCCTAACTTTACATTATTTAATTTATGTATTTTGGATTTATAATTGGCTTATGAAAGAGGCTAACACTCCTTTTACCTAGGCTCCCAATTCCTAATTCCTCATCCCAATTCCCATCACACTATCACTCCTTTTCCCTTCCCCCATTTCTCATATCCCTAAAACTATATCCCACAAATTTCCCTTTCCCCATTTCCAATCCCCAAAAGTCACCTTCCAAATTATCATATACTTCCCTAGGGTTTTAGACATAAAAACACCATGGCAGCAGAAGAAGAGAATAATATACTGTATAGTGAGGAAGAGGAAATAGAAGCTAGGAGGCCACATAAAGAGGGTAGGATAATCAGACTTGAACCTACCAACACAAGGGAACATTTGGCTTCTCCAATGACAGTAACATGTTTCAAATATGTTGGTTATGATTTTTGTTAACAAATTCAGAGAGTTCAACACCATCACATGTTGACCAGGCCCTTCATATCCAACCTCCACAATGACCAAGTCACTTTAGCTGGAGTCACCTTTATTGTCTCAACTGCCATTATTTCAGCTGCCACCAGGATCCTGAATATTAGGGAGAAGTGGTTCAAAAAGAGTGATTTGGAGGAAAAATACTTTGATCCCTTCCTGAAACCAAGGTATACAAATGAGAAAAAGAGGTTCTTTCCTTTTTCCTGCCTCCAGGACATATATGCACCGATGATGAAGATAATCATGAAAGAATTTTCATGTGAGGGTATATTTTCAAGGCTTTATACTTATCACATCCACCTCTTGATGAATTTCAATAGGGTAAAGATGTTGAACATACCCTACTACCTTTTCTGAAGCATAGATAAGATGGCATTCATTGTCTAGAAAATGGAATATGAAAATCAAATGAAAAGTCTATTCGATCATTCCCTCATTAAGATCATAGTCTTTCACCATCTCAATTAACTAAACATTGTATGGGATACATTCATAGCCCATGATATATTTAGAGACCTTGCTACTTAGCATGCACAAAATTTGCCTTCATCATCCCAGCCATCCACTTCTATCCCTCCATCTCATCCCATAGCGCTCTCATCATCATCAGATCACTCCCCTTTACCTCCTTCATCTCCATGTCATCATGACATTGGGTCACCTAGCAACATGGAGGATATTGAGCCTAAGTGGGCTAGTATGGTTGAGGTTGAGCCATTGCCAAAAACCTACCAGAGAGGACATAAGCATGTGTTTGATCCACACATAGTGGAAGGGGCCATGCCTTCTACATCAACAAAGTAGGTGGACAAAGGCAAAGAGAAGGCCATTGAGGCAGTCATTCATGATGAGGAGGACACTCATGAAACATAGTAGGAATTTCAGCTGCTTGACCTAGATGAGAATCAAAATTACAAAATCACTAATGCAACCATCAAAGGTAAGGATTTCATGATTAAAGAGCTTCAAACTGATCTTGACATAGCCATATTTTTCATAAGTTTCCTTGAGCAAGAAAATGAGCAATTGAAGACTAAACAGGTCATTGATGAGGTCAAGTATGTCACTGCTCAAAGGGACACAGAAAATTCCAAAGCCATGATAGATGAAACACTTGAGAAGTATGGCTTACTTGATGAACATGAAGAAAAAGTACAAAGATAAAGACCTAGAACTAGAGGGTTGAAAAGAGCTCTAGCTCTAGAGAGGCAAAGGGAGGTTGAGCTTCTTGATCAGCTAACCCTAAATGAACAGTTTTCTATAGCAATCAGTGAAAACAAGGAGCCATGGCTTGATAGAGCTAATCAGTACTTGGAGAATCTTCCAGCAAAGGCTAACAAAGATAATGACTTGTTGAGGAAAAAAGTCAAACACCATGCACTAAAGGAGAAAATTGAATTGGCCAAGCTCAAAAGTGCCAATACAAAAATTGAATATTTGACCATAGAGGAGAAGAATAAATTGGAAATTCTTGTTGAGGCTTCCCTCCAAGCCTAGACACATCATCATCAATGTTATCACCATAAAAGTTTTTTTTTCTAAACTTTGATAGTTTACCTTGTTCCTAGTCATGGTCTTAGATAGGTGTTGAGTCACTTCATGTTTTAAGGGGTAAGTGATAGGGTTAGAGTCTCAAAAGTGTCATTTTCATTTCCAAATAAAGTTTGAAAACCTCATTCCATGGTTTAAAGGTCCCGTATTCTGTTTAGAAGTCATATTTTAACCCTTTGAATTTTTTTTTGAAATTAGCCACAAAACCACACTTTCGTAGCATAGTCAATGGAATTTTTTTTTTTTGCGCTATGAAAGCGCTGCTACTTTAGTAGTGTATTTCTTCGAAAATACACTAAGCACGCTACGAAAGTGCGGATTCGTATTGGGTCATTTCAAATCAACGAATCATTCAAATTCTGTTAGTTTTTCATCATTAGGTGTCAGTTAGAGGTAATTTCCAAGAAAAAAGGCCATTCAAAATCATCATTGCATTCGTAGAGGTTTCATTTATGAAATCTAAGTTCAAATTTGAAAGGGCTGGCTAGTTTCTTATTCCAGTTTGCATGCAAAACACTCCAATAGGCCGTTTTCAAGAGTAAAGATTGCGGTAGTCTCACAGAAAAGCTTCTATTATCCATTATCAAGCGAGGCTGATTACTCTAATCAAGCGAGGTCGACTGTTTTGAATTCAAGCGAGGCTGATAATTAGAGTTCACAGGAAAATTTAAGAAATTCAAAGATAAAAATGACTGAGGAGAAGAAAAATCACAGGTCAGGACATTGTTTAAGGACAGAGCCTGAAAGCATAGGAACCCTAGCTAAAGACAAATTAGTAATGGGGCTTTCAAGAAGGCAGGGTGTTTGAAATTTTGTGAAAAGTTACAGGGAGGACATATTCATGTGACAAAGGAGTTTGCTTTACATTTCACTGGCTCAAACACAAAAATTGGAATCTTAAACTTGTCAGTTACTCCTGATATTATTTCCTTAGTAACAGAGATTCCTAGGGGGCAAGAGAAATGGTTCAAAGGTTTCATATTTGACATGGAGGCATGCAAAGTGTTTCTAAAGCCAGAGTTTGTAGAAATGGATTTAAACAATGCAATTCCCAGGATCTGCATCAAATATTCATATGCCAATTTGCTATACAACATCCAGAGGTATTTTACCTGTGAGGGAAGGTATCATAAAGTATATTCATATCATTTTAAACTTCTGTTGCACTTTACTGGCATGATATATTTAGATTTGCCATTTTTCTGTATAGAAGTATAGCTAATATGGTAGAAAAGGTTCAAATGAAGTCTGAAGGGTGTGAAACCTCTTTATTCTACCATGGTTTAATCAAGATTGATGGTCTTACATGAAATCCAAAAGATCAATAGAGAATGGTCATCATTTTTGTTTTTATGTGGTTTTGGAGTGGAAGCACAAACTACTGGCAGTAACCCTAAAGGAAAATAAACTCCACCTACAGAATCCAGCAAGCCTGTAGTGACAAGGTCAAAAAGGTTTGTTAAGCTAAAACCTAGGAAAAAGGTGAAAGAGCTAGTAGGAAAAGAATCAGTGGTTATTGTTGAAACTCCTAAACCTGCAAAACAAAGGATAGCTGAAGTTAAAGAGATTGCACAGGAACAGTCAGCTAATAAATAGGTTCAACAAAGATTGATTAGGATTCAAATTGAAAAAGAAAAGTGTAAATCAGTGATTTCAGGAGCAAGTGATACTCCAGTCTTAAAGGGAAACTTGGATGATATCTTACAAGCCATTGATATAGAAGAGTCCCCTTTGGTTTAAGCCGATTTCATAAAAATTGATGAAGGAAAGCAGAAAAAGATGAAGTCATCCAAGAAACTAGTATTCAATGATGAAGTTGTAGCATTTGTATTCAAGGCAAGGAAGCCTGTAACTAGAAAGTCCAAAAAGATGCAAGAGCATGTTGAGTTGGAGAAAATAGAGAAAGCTTGCACTGTTCATGAAGAAATTATAAACCTTTCATTACCTATACCAAAAAAGGTAAAAAAAAGAGTATTCCCCATTCAAATAGAAAAAATCAGTTATGCAGAGATGGAGGAAATGTTGAAATCATCCAATCTTGAAATTTCTAGGCTAAGGAAGAAAGCAAGAAAGCATGCTGTTGAAAAGACAAATTTCAAGAGGATGAAAGCCCTCTGGGAAGTTGAAAGGGTTGCTAAAACTGAAATCATTAATAGTGAAACACAATATTTCACTTGGACTGTACCAACAATAAAAGAAGCCATATTTGTGAGAGTAATGAATACTCAGTTGAGAGCCACCAATAGAAAGCTAAGGAAACAGGTTAAAGACCTAGAAATTCAGTTGACAAGATTTCAAGAGAAACTACAGCAATAGAGAGATAGGGTAATGAAATAGTGCAGTAAATGATAAATCTTAAATCAGTTTGTCATTAAGAAGAAGACCATTTTGAGGAAAAACACATTTAAAGTTAAGTTGTTTTGCTTTTTGATGTTGATACCAATCCTGGAGAAGCTTTTAATATCCTCAAACTTTAAATTTTTGAAGACTGTGTTAAAAAAAGAGCCTGCACAGCAGTTTCGTAGCTCGTTACGAAACTGCTAAAGATGATTTTTTGGCACTTTATATATAGATTTTGGAGATAAGGATTGATGGGTTTCAAGTTTTAATGTTGTTGGTGGAAAGATGAAGACCACAGGTGAAGAATCAAATTGAAAAACAATAGAAAGAATGGTTAAAGGAAATGTTTTATAGTAATGTAAAATCTGTGCTACGAAAACAGGCTACTTTCGTAGTGCAGTCATATTTCATGCCGTTTTTCACTTTTTCAAAGATTTTCTCTGCACAGGTGGAGGATTAAAGTTTTCAAGGGAATATTAGCACATGTGACATATATGAAACAATCATCAATGTTAACAAAGATGCTCGAAGATAAACATGGAGGTTAAGGGCTAAAAAGCAAGAACTCTATCTCTTGGTTTTTAGGACAGTTAGGTCATGAATCAGCAGGGTTACAACAAGGCTAGAGGCATCATCAAAGTTCGAAAACATGGATTTTCAGCTGTCAAGAAAGCATTAAAGGTTTAGATAAGGTTGTTTCAAACATGTTTAGGAGTTTCACTCCTATTTGTATTAGGACTCTTAAAAGACAGTTTAACTGTCGGTTTGTAATTAATAGTTTGTTTTATGAATAGAATAGGTGTCAAGAATGGAAATTCGAATTATCCTAATGATGGATCATGGAATCCAAGATTGTAAATGCTCTATATGAAGCATGAGGTCAAATTCATCAACTTTGGCATTTTTCATTAGCAAGGAAACTGTGTTACTGTATGTCACTGTGTTCTTCTCAACTTAATACAAAGATTTGTTTGACTACTCAAGATTCACAAGGAGTTTAAGTGTATCATTTTTCTATGGCTTTTTCAATTACCTAATTGTAGTAGTATTTGTGCGTGTTACTTATAATTCATTTGAAAATGCTCTAACTTCCTTCACATGCAAATAGACTGTGTTTTATCACTGTGTTACTGTTTTTCTCATAAACCTAGACTCCAAGTGCCTTGACTTCCATGTTTGATAGATTATGATGTTTTGTTGAAGACTATCTTGACTCCATAGCCCAATGAGTGTTTGCTAATCTTTGATTCAACCAGTTATACATTTTTATCCTTTTTATTCCTAGAGTTAGCCATCTAATCATTAATCAAAAATATTAAACCTATTGAGAGAGCGCCCTCAGGTTGAGGAGGCTAAGCCTCAGCCAAAAGATTGGTTTAAAAGAGTTACTCAGAGTCTACTTGATGAGCAACCTATTAGGGTCAGATTTTGTGATAAAATTTTGGTGCATATGCCGGGAGCCTGAATATTATTCATTTCTGAAATCAAGAAGCTGAACTTCTGAAGGTAGCAGGAGCTCAAAATTTTTTTCGAGGCTGCATCTACCTTGGTGACTCCATACATTTTCAAAAGTTTAAAGGTGGCTTTGAGAAGGAGATACACACGGAGCCATCCTGGTACCAATCCACCTACCATTGTGGATCATCCAAGCACTATTTCAAGAGGCAGTCAAAGAATTTCAGAAATATCAGGTACTTCATCTCATTCAAAATCTTTGTCCTCTGAAATATTAAGAAGTCTTGAAGACAAAAGAATTGATGATAAAATTCATGAAGTGTTGTTTAGATCAGAAAGTGAAAAGGAACTCATTGATATTATCTTAGACTTGCATAAGAAAGGAATTGATACTTCAGCCTTAGTAACACAAGAAGACAAAGAAATTTTTTGGGAAGCTGTTACCTCTGAGCCATTGTTAGAAAAAGAGTCTCTAGATAAATTGAAAGAACTAGACCCTTTCAAAGTCTTGTTGATTTCCAAAGCTGGTTTACCCCTTCCAAATTGGAGCTCAATTGTTAGTGGCTTACAAAAACCAAATATTTCTTCTCATATTAGTTCTTCATCTTTTATTTCTGCCATTCGTAAAACTACTGTTCATCTTTAAACATGGTTTCCCCTACTAGGTATGAACCACTTGTACTCCCTACTATTTTACATGATCTCCCTAGTAAATATGCTGCTAGGATCCCTACTTGGGGTAGCGATGAAGAAGTCACAATAGAAGAACATGTAGATAGATTTAATGATTTTACAGACAAAGAAGAAGTTGATCATGAAGATGTGAAATAAAGACTATTTTCTCAGAGTTTTATTGGTGAAGTTAGAAAATGGTTTAAAGCTCTTGCACCAGGAAGTATTCGAACTTGGGATGAGTTTGAAGATAAATGTTTGAGAAAATGGGGAAACATAACCAATCTAGTTCAAGCACCTACTGAATATAACAGCCTTAAAAGGGCAGTGGATGAATCTGTCCAAAACTTTTCAAAAAGATTTAATAAATTTTTTGACTCAATTCCAACTCATTTGAAACCTCCGAAAGCCTTAGCACAAATGAGATATGCTGAAGCATTTGATTATGAATTTTCTATCTTTTTGAGAGAAAGAGAATCACCTACACTTTCTGAAATGCAAAGTGATGCAGTAAAGGTAGAGGTAAACATGATAGCTACTAAAAAGTAAAAAATGGGAAAAGCTAAATTGAAAGAAGAAGAGAAACCTTCCACTTCACTTCTGAAGATAAATTTGACTCAATGATGAAAACTATGGAGAATTTGATGGATAGGTTAGCTCTTGGAAACACTTCTGCTCCTCCTGTGCAACATGAAACTCAATTTAGAAACCCTCAATTCAGGAGACCTCAAAACCAACAAAGGCCAAGAAAAAATAGAAATCAGCAGCCTGATCCTCCAGTGAGACCTCCTTTTCAGCAGAATTTGGTAGATGAAGAAGACGAGCGTGAAATTCTTGAAGAATCTATCCATTATCTTGATGAAGCGATGTTAGAAATTTTCTTGACTAAAGAAGAGCATGATGAGTCAGATTTGGCTAATCAAGGAGAAGAAACATCAGATTATTTTAAGGGGTATCAGCATGCCATTTTTGAGATGCAAAAAAAATATAATCTCAGAAACAGAAATGTGCCTCTCATTTCAAACAAATTGCAGCCTAAGAAATATGATCCAAAGGTTGCTGAAGAAAAAAATGATACTCCAAATATTGTTGAAGGTAAGAAAAACACTTCACTTGGTAAGAGAGACACTCAACTTCCTCCTCCTATCAAAGAAGCTGAAAAATCTATTTCTGTTTTCAAGCTTGAGAGTGAAATTTCAAAGATTAAAATATCAGTCACATTTAGCGAGATTCTCAAGGTAAATGACTATAGAAGCAAGATTGTTAAGATGTTAAATTCACAACCAAGAGCTGCTGATATTTTGAATTTCCAAGAAGATAATCCTACTATATATTTGGGTCCGAGGCTAGAAGATAATCAAAATGAAGAATTTCCTCCTTTTTATGTAATCATTAGTATTCATGACATGAATTTACATAATGATATGTTGGATTCAGGGGCTTCTCATAATATTATGCCCAAAGTAATCATGGAAAATATGGGGTTACAGATAACAAGACCATATAAATATTTCTATTCTTTTGATTCAAAAATAGTTCAATGTATTGGTTTAATCAATGATGTTATTGCTGGTCTAACACAAATCCCATCAAAGATGGTTGTTATGGAAATTTTTGCGGCTGAAATTTCACCAAAGTCTGTTATTTTATTGTCAAGATCACGAGCAACAAAAATCAAAGGCACAATGCAGATGGACCTTACCTATGCCACTATTCCTGATTTTGGTGAGAAAAGGAGATTGTATCGGGAGACTAGAATGGCTTACATGGTAAGTAGTAAAGATAAACCTAAAAATTTTGCTATTTATGCATTTGATATTGAAATTGGATCTTCCATTCTTTTCAATGAGTCAGCTAATAGTGTTGAGCAAGAAATGAGAGTAGAAAATCAACATTCCGAAGTCAGCATTCCGAAAATCAGCAAACAGAAAATTAGCAAGTAAATGACAAAGAGATGGAGGGATGGTGGTCATTATACTTTGATGGATCAGCAGGAAAAGGGGGCAGGAGCAGGGATTTGGATTACAAGTCCAAGTGATGAGAGTAAGTTTTACTCTTACAAACTGAATTTTGATTGCACAAACAACATGGATGAATATGAATCTTTGATTTTGGGTTTAGATGTTTTGAAAAGAATGAAGGCTCAAAATATTTCTGTTTTTAGAGATTCAGAATTTGTTATTAGACAAGTTGAAGGTGTTTATCAAACGAAGGATGTAAGAATGAGAGCATACATAAATCTAGTTTTAGACATGTTGGAGAATTTTCAAGCCTATTCTTTCATAGTCAAAACTAGAGATCAAAATTCCATTGCTGATTCTCTTGCTGTCTCTGCAAGTATTTTCATCATTCCTATACATTCTACTGAAAAATATGAGATTGAAGCTTGTCATAGACTAGCTATACCAGATAATATCACCAATTGGCAAGTTTTTGAAGATGATCAACAGGTAAAGAATTTTATTGATCTGAAAGAAGAATTTGAAAGTACACAAGTAGATCAACAAAACATGCTTGTTGAATCAAAAGGAAATTCTGAAGTTTTTCAACTAAAGAATAATTCAATACCAAAAATTCTTATTCCTCTTGAGAAGATTTTTGATCAGAATGATGTTTTCAAATCACCAAAGATACAAGTTGATGAAGAGGAAGTAGAGAGATGTATTCTTGGTACATTAGCTTTGCCTAAAATGATCAAAATTTCAAAGTTTCTTTCAGCTGATATGAAATTCAAATATATTGAGATCATAAAGAGGTTTATTGATTTTTTTTCTTGGAGTTATGCTGATTTTAAAAAGTATGATCCTTCAATTATTCAACATACTATTCCTATAAAAGAAAATGAGAAACCTTTCAAGCAGAAATTAAGGAGAATTAATCCCCTTCTCATGCCATCGATTGAAAAGGAGATTAAGAAGCACTTTGATACTAAAATCATTGTCCCAATTAGATTTTTCAATTGTCTTGCAAATTCGGTACCGGTTAGAAAGAAGAGTGGAGAAATCAGAATTTGTATTGACTTCAGAAATTTGAATAAGGCTTCACTAAAGGACAACTATCCTCTTCCGAAGATGGATTCAATTCTGCAAAATATTGTTGGTTCTCAAAGAATGTCTATGCTTGATGGTTTTTTAGGTTACAATCAAATTCCTGTACATCTGGATGATCAAGAAAAAACAACCTTCACAACACCATGGGGCATATTCATGTACGCCAAGATGCCTTTTGCTATCATGAATGCAGGAGCTAATTTTCAAAGAGCAATGGAAATTTCTTTTTTTCTGAATATAAAGACAAGATAGTGGTTGTTTATCTTGGTGATATAACATTATTTTCAAAGGAAGAAGAAGATCATTTGAAACACCTAGAAAAAATTCTGCTGAAATGTAGAAGGTTTGGTATCTCTCTTAATACTACCAAAAGAATCTTTGCTTTAACTACAAGCAATTTACTTGGTCATATTTTTTCTGAATATGGAATTAGGATTGATCCTAATAGAGTTAATGCAATTCAAAAAGTAGATCTGCCAAGAAGTAGGAAAGAGATTCAATCACTTCTTGGGAAAGTGAATTTTGTTAGGCGTTTCATTCCTAACTTTGATGTTGAAGAAAGGAGTTGATATTAAATGGACAGCTGAAGCAAAGAATTCTTTTGAAGAAATCAAGAAGGCACTCACACAAGCACCGGTACTCATCAGTCCATATTTTTCCAAAGAATTTCTGGTTTTTACATTTGCTTCCGAAAACATAATTGATGGAGTTTTGCTACAAAAAGGAAAAAAGGTACTGAAAAACCTATTTCTTTCTTTAGTATAACATCAGAAAATGCTAAGTTTAAGTATAGTATTCTAGAAAAGTAGGCCTATGCCTTGGTGAAAGCTATTAAAGATTTCAAAATTTACATTCTACATTCTCACATTGTGGCATTTGTTCCAAGTACTGTGCTAAAAGACATTCTAACTCAGGCAGATCTCGATGGTAAGAGGGGAAAATGGATCTAAAAATTGATGGAATATGATATAGACATCAAACCGACCAAATTAGTGAAGGGACAAGGCTTGGAAAAGTTAATGACATGATCAAACTTGGACTGTCTTATATAAATATGAATGCAGAAATATCAGAAATTTCTGATGATGAGGAAGAATTGGTCCAAATTGATGAGAAATACATTACTTCAGAGTGGTATAAGGATGTGGTTTTTTTTCTTCAACATCACAAAGCTCCTACTGATCTAACAAAGTCCAAAGCAAGGTTTGTTAAGCTTAAATCTTTGAGATATTTTGTATTTGACATAAATCTGTTTTGGAAAGATACTTGTGGAATTTTGCTGAATTGTTTACTTGAAGAAGAAGCTCAAAAAGTAATTGAAGAATTCCATAAAGGTGATTGCGGAGGTCACCATTATTGGAAGGCTACAGAAAATAAGATTCTAAGAGCGGGATATTTTTGGCCAACAATGTTTAAAGATATTTACAAAATAATTGCTGCATGTCATGAATGCCAAATTTTTGAAGGAAGAAGGAAGCTTGTACCTTTACCTTTGGTTCCTATTTATGTGGAAGCACCTTTTCAACAGTGGGGATTAGACTTTATTGGAGAGATACATCCATCATCATTAGGACAACATCGATGGATTCTAACAGCAACAGACTACTTCACCAAATGGATAGAGGCGATTCCACTCTGTAATTATTTCTTTTCTAGAGAATAATATATTTTCTAGATTTGGTTGCCCCATGAAGATTATAACATATAATGTTCAATAATTTAAGTCTAAGAAAATGATTAATTTCTGTCATCAATACCATATCACTCTTGGACACTCTACAACATATTATCCGCAAGGAAATGGTCTTGCTGAATCATCAAATGAGAGCATTGTAAGAATCATCAAAAAAGTATTGTAGGAGAACAAGAAAGCTTGGCATTTAAAGCTGAAGTATGCCTTGTGGGCTAATAGAATATGTACAAAGAGACCAATTGGGACTTTGCCATATGAATTAGTTTATGGTGTTGAAGCTGTTTTTCTGACATCACTTGGGGTGCTTGTTATGAAATTAATTCGAGGACTTGAAGAGGAACCAAATGCCATTCAGAGGAGAATCAACCAGCTGATAGCTTTTCAAGAAAAGAGAAATGAAGTTTATGATAGCCATCAGCATGTTCAAAACATAATTAAAAGTAAATTTGACAAGAAAATTAAAGAAGATAGTTTCCAAATACAAGACAAAGTGCTGAAATGGGAGGCCAAAATTGAGGAAAAGGGCAAGCATGGTAAGTTTGAGAATTTATGGAAGCGTCCTTTTAAGATGGTTATTTTTCATGGGAACAAAACTTACATATTGTAGGAAATTGATGGAGGATCATATGCTGGAGTGCCTATTAATGGCAGGTTCCTAAGGCATTATACTTGCTGAAGTTTTATCAATCACTCATGACATTGTACATATTTCATATTTGTCAGTTTTTTTGCTAATAATGACAAGATGAAATAGAGAGCTTAAGCTCAAGGTGAAGGCCCAAATAGTTTGAAGAATATGCTTGTCAAATCAAATAAAAGTTTTTTCTGTTTTATCAAAAAATGGATAGCACTGGAGCTACGGGTTCTTAGTGTACCACAGGGGCACACTATCCCAAGTGGAGCCATTGTTGTGTCTACCAGGAGCCTGAATATTACTCATTCCCGAAATCAAGAAGCTGAACTTCTGAAGGTAGCAGGAGCTCAGGAGGCTTTTCGAGGTTTCATTTACCTTGGCGACTCCACACATCAAATAACAAATTGGAAGATGACTGCACTGCTAGAAGATCAATAGCTTGATGAAGTTTCAAGATGATCTCCATTACAAGAATAAATACCAGGTATGATCCTATGGATTGGTCTCATATCCTTGGTTTTCAAAATCCTATGCCAAAGGTTGAATGGTTAGATGATCTTCTAATATTTAAAGATGAAAAGAAAGACAATGCTGCTCTTCATTTGGTTAGGTTCCATATGCATGTACACAGTCTTAAGGTTCAATTCCCTGAAGATTGTCTCATGAAGATGTTTATGGCCACTTTAGAAGGAAAAGCATGGTCTTGGTATGAAATCTTGCCAAATGGTTCATTATATTATCTTGCTGATTTACATGATGTACTTTATGAGATGAATAAAGAGTGTCATCCCTCTTTATTGATGGTCAAATACTGCTGTAAACACTTTGAGAGTTTTATTGAATATTTGGAGAATTGTTATAAATATGATGAGTTCATGGATGAGGAAATTTTAGAAGCCCTTCATGGCAATACCTTTCACCAACAAGAAGAACACCAAGAAGAAAGGATAATATCTCCCTTAGATGAAAATGAAACCCAGTAGGATTTTACTTATGAAAATCATGTCACATCCTCTGAGTTTGAGGAAAATTTGCAATAGGTTTGTCAATCCTTTGATCATCAGGAGTATGAGAATCGTTTCAAACAAAAAGAGGAAATATTGGAAAATGCTTGCTACAAACCTCAGGTACAGGCAAAAGTTGATTCTTCATGTCATTTCTTGCATCAACCTATATCAAATGATGATTACATTAATGAAGAAGTGGGTGAAATTTTTTCCTTATCCTTGTATTCTAATCTGAAATCATTTGAGTGCAAGTCAGAAGATAAGATTCAGTTTGTGGATGAAGTTTTAGAGAACATTGAAAAGGACATTTGTATGTGAAGGAAGTTAGAGCATTTTCAAATGAATTCTAATTAACACATACAAATATTACTGTGTTTTATCATTGTGTTACTGTTTTTCTCATAAACCTAGACTCCAAGTGCCTTGACTTCCATGTTTGACAGATTATGATGTTTTGTTGAAGACTATCTTGACTCCATGGCCCAATGAGTGTTTGCTAATATTTGATTCAACCACTTATACATTTTTATCCTTTTTATTCCTAGAGTTAGCCATCTAATCATTAATCAAAAATCTTAAACCTATTGAGAGAACCCTCTCAGGTTGAGGAGGCTAAGCCTCAGCCAAAAGATTGGTTTGAAAGAGTTACTCAGAGTCTACTTGATGAGTAGCCTATTAGGGTCATATTTTGTGATAAAAATCTGTTATTCTACAAATTTTGAGGCATTTTCAAACATTTTTGCAAATTCTGAGTTTGACTATGTTTTCTGAACAAGGAAATATCAGAAAATTTGTCATATGCACAACGCCCTAGGTGCTGCGCAAATGATAGGGATTTTTTTTGGGAAAAAGGTCACCACAATTGGATTTAGAATCATGAAGACATGCACCTTGTACATTTTCTAAGGTTTTTGAGGCAAACTGGTCAGTCAAAAGGGTAAAAAACCACCAAAAAATCATGTTTCTTCCCATATTTTTTCCTAGGTGTTGTGCATAGAGCAGTCTTGGGAGATTGCAATTTTGAAGGGTCAAATAAGCATCATTTTGAGATATGGATGCATATTCAGAAAGAGGACTTGAAAATATTTCCAAAAAACCATCTTGGGCCTGATTTGGACACCTATAGGTCAGTCAAAAATTGCCTTGAACATGGAGGGCGCACAGCCTTAAGGCGTTGCACATATGACAGTTTGTTGATCATTTTGGTTTTTCAATGTAAATTTTGATTTTATCTCAGAAAATCATCTTTCTATTAATGTAATTCAACATGGTAAATGTAATTATGTCAAGGATAAGTTACCTAGGGCTATATTCATTAGGTAAATTTATCCTTTAGTCAAAATGAATCAGTTTGAGTGTAATGAGGAGTGAGTTACTTGGACCATCCTACACTTCAATTTTCAGTTTAGAAATTAGTGGATAGCTTCCTCACCTCATGGATTCGACCCCTAAGGATTATTTAAGCTTGTTTTATGTCTATTTACCCCCCTTATTCACACTAAGTATGTGTTGGAATCAGTTTTGATGTTAGCTTATTAATCAAGGAACTATTATACTCAGTTTTGGCCTGTTAATAAAGAAGAGTTGCAGCTACCTTTTGGGATACATGTGGTATGATGTTTATCATTGTTTTTCCTTTAGTTTCATATGTTATAATGTGTTGTAATCCTGTTAATACATCTTTATTTTATGATTCATTCCAGGTTGATAGGAAAAACACATGCTTGCTCATGCTCTATTTAGGGAAAGATATCATAATTTGTCCATTTTCCTCTATTAAGGAATAATACATCTCCCATGCTCTTCCTATATTCTCCTCAGTCTCAAAAAAATATCATCACAATAATCTTTAAGTGGTAATCCTTATGCCTACCTTGCCCCATTGAATCCCTGAAACCTAATCTCATTTGCCCTGACCTAGCTCCCTTGATCTAATTTCTTCATCTAGTGAAACCTAACCAAATCAAATCAAAACAACCCATGCACTCAATATGTAGCCTAAAAACCCTAATTCCTCCAGCCCTCCTGGCTATGACCTTGTGGAGAGAGCCCTCTTAGGTTTGGTTGGGCTAGCTACCAAGTCAAAATTTTGGTTTGTGGTTACCTCTGTTGGGATTCCTTCTTCAACCTTGGGAATCTGGCAGAGTGATAACATAATTCATCTGATATGAATATTGCACTGTCACCTATAATTTTGTACGAACCCCGAGTTGATAAATTAAATTTGAGTAGCTGCTGGGGGCTGCAACACCCTTGGTGCAATACCAAGGCTCACCACTTTTTGGCGTTGTTTCTGGGGAGGTGTCTAAGTAGATTTTTGTTTCTACTTTATCATTATTTTCTGATTTTTATTTTACATTCAATTGAAAAATATTTAAAAATAAAAAAACTGTTTGAATTTCATGCATTGCAAGAGTAGGGTTAACCAAGGTAAATTCTTACCAAAAAACCCCACATCCCCACACAGTATTCCTTAACTCTTCTTTAGTGACTATGAGGTAGAACACACTATAGGTGAAACACTTGAAAATTTTGAAGAACCCATTGGAGAAGAAGATGAACTTGCTTCACCTGAGGAACCTGCTTCACCAATTCAAGCCATGCATGAAACTAGGGCCCAAGGAGTCTTTCTAATTAGAGAAACTAGTGGAGAAGCTAGAATGGAGAACATCAGTCCCTCAGCACTTCCACATTTCCATGGCCTTACTTCTGAGGATCCTGACGCATTCATGTTCGAGTTTGATGTTGTCTGCAAGACTTATGACTATGCCTTAGATGAAAAAAAGCTAAAATTTTTCCCATCCACCCTCAAGGATGTAGCCTTGCGTTGGTTCATGTGTTTTCTTGGGAAAAATATCACTACCTGGGCACAGATGCAAGAGTCCTTCAACAAAAAATAATAATACTACTGCAGGTCCAAAGAGACCAAAGAGGAGATATTTAGAATGACTCTAGGAGTTGATGAATCCCTAGAGGATTATGAAGAAATATTCCAACTGAACTATAAAATAGCCAAATGCACCCTTGATCCCAGATCACTCAAATTGGTACTTCTATAAGGGATTAGGTAGATAGGTTATTGAAACCCTTCTATGTTTTCTGGAGGATACATCTACCAACTACATTATGAGGACATCAAAATTGTCTTTAGAATCCACTCTAGGGAAGCTAGGAAGAAAGGTAGAGCTAGCCAAAGCATGACCAACACCCCTTCCTCTTCCACCTCCATTAAGCATGAGATTGGAAATATGTTGGAGGACTTCATAAGTGAGATGTTACACACCTTTTCTTTTCAAATGGACACAATGTAGATCAAGAGGAAGCAATAGGGCCTTGGATATATTTTTCCCTAGATGAAAACACCCTCGAAATGAATGTCCACTAAATTTCATAGAGGTTTTCTTAGTCCACGAAGAGAATCATGCCACAGATAAGTGTCCCTCCTTACCTAGTCTCAAAGTTGTATATTAAGGTGGGCAAGGAGGACTAGAGAAACTATATTTCATAAATCAGAGAAGGCCTAAAGAGCCTTGGTCATATCAACAAGGCATGCAAGGTGCACCTTAATCCTACTACCATACAAACCAGAATGCACCTATTTATTATTGGTACACATAAAATCCTCTATCATGGTCTACACCTCATACTTGGCCTTATACCCCTCCATATCACCCTCATCCTGTAAACCAACCCTTCCAACAGTATGTTCCTCAACCACCTCAGTGGATCAACCCATCACAAGGGTGTAGGCCCCAACATAAGTAACCACCTACTTTATCACCTCCACCCTAACCTCAACTTGATATCACTCTTTCTGCTCCACCTAAGTTGTCTTATATGCCTGCCCAACCTAATCCAAACCCGAAAATTAAGCAACAACAATAGGTTTACAGTGGGGAAACATTCTATCCAGCTTATACTATGGAGATACATGAAATTAACCTCATATCTGGAAGAGTACTTCCAGAAAATCATCCTACATCTCCACCTATAGAGGTTGAGGAGGAAAAGGAAGAGATCAACCGTTAGGCCAATCAACCTGATTTTTCCGAGTGCTTAATCCACCCTAGTTAGCACACCCCAGAAGAGACTGAACGCTTAAGACAATTGAAAAACCTGTGTGTGAAAATACCCCTTCTCTCGGCCATTAAGGATGTCCCTATTTACTATAAGCCCATAAAAAAAATTCTTTAAAAATCCTTGGAGAAATAAGAAATACACCCCCACCATCAATTTTGTGGGACAATTATCCGACTTAATGTTGGGAAGGGTGATCTTCCCAAAGTACCTGGACCCTGGAAGTCCATTAGTAGATGTACCCATCGATGGTGTCATAGTCCCCCACACTCTGATTGATCTTGGGGATGCCATCAATGTTATGAACAGGGAAATTATGCTTAAACCCAACCTCCTAGGAGCCTTGAGAAACACCACCACTATTCTGCATCTTGCAGATAGATCCACAGTAGCTCCAGAAGGAATTGTTGAGGATGTTATGGTCTCAATTTAATCCTGGGAGTAGCCAACATATTTCCTTGTCCTCCAGCCAAAAACCAAGTTTAATGGATATCATCTCATTTTAGGAATAAATTGGTTGGCCAATATCGATTCTTATATTAGTTTTAGGGACAAAAATGTGACTATAAAGAATGGGCCCTTGTCCAAACAACTGGTATTATATCCTCCTGCCCAACCTTCCATTGACCATGAACTACCCTTATGGTTGGAGGATGAAGAAGAAGAGGATGAAGTGTACAGTACCACACCTTACCCCATTTGTACCATAGATACTCTTCTTAGAGGGAGGCAACCCAATGATGATGATCTCATTGACCACATCATTCAAATCCAGCACCCCACTTCCATTGCCCCTATTCTTCGAGGTCCCAATTGGGATTTTCCCTTCCACATTCATGCAGATGCATTAGATAAATATGTGGGGGAAGCCTTGGGGTAATTGGAAGACAAATTAACCTATTCCATTTATTTCATAAGTAATAATCTATCCAAAGATGAACTTAACTATATTTTCACTGAAAGGGAGTTCTTAGCAATTGTCCATTCCCTAAAAAAATTCAGGCACTACATTACTAACTATTAGACCTTTGTACATACAAACCATGAAACAATAAAGTAATTAATGAATAAACCGGATGTCAGTTCTAGAATCATTAGATGGTTTTTGTTAGTGTAGCAGTTTGATTTGACAATTGTTAATAAACTAGGAAAGCAAAATGTTGTTGTAGATTTCTTATCTAGACTAAATTTATCTACAGATGAGGAAGGAATGGTGGATGATAAATTTATGGATGAAAATATATTCGATATCTCAAGACTCTCTCCTTGGTTTTCTAACATAGCTAAATACTTGGTTTCTGAGAGGTTTACTCCAATCCTTTCATCCAAATAAAAGAGCAGGATTATAAGGAAAAATGCCCCTTTCACCTGGATTGGTAGAAATCTCTTCAAATTGGGTCGGAATAAAATTCTAAAAATATGTGCGAGGGAAGAGGAGGTATTTGAAATCCTCTCAACATGTCATGATGGTCCCTGTGGGGATCATTTTTCTTCTAATAGGACAACTTTCAAAGATTTGCAAGCAGCCTATTATTGGCCTACCCTCCACCAGGATGCCAAGATATACACCAATCTATGTGATCAATGTCAGAGGATGGGAATACCTACACCAAGGGATGAAATTCCTTTAAAACCTCAGGTGTATTTAGATCCATTTGACAAGTGTGGCATGGAATTAGTTGTACCCATTAATCCACCATCCGGGAAAAAGAGATATATCATAGTCTACACCAATTACTTGACCAAGTGGGTTGAAGAAAGGTTTGTAAAGGCAACAACAAAAGAGAAGGTACCTGAGTTTTTGAGAGATAATTTGTTCTAAAAGTTTGGATACCCCAAAGAGGTAGTCATCGATCATGGGGTTACATTTACATCTCATCTCATTGAGAACCTCATGAGGCAACACAAGATAAAGAATAAGACTTCCACTGACTCTCATCCTTAAAAAAATGGTCAGGTGGAAGTGATAAATAGAGCCTTGGAGAACATCCTCACCAAATTTGTGATAAACAATAGGAAATATTGGGAAGACAGGTTGGTGGAGTCCACTTGGGCTTACAATACCACGTGGAAGATAACTAGAGGGTTTAATCCATATGATCTAGTTTATGGGAAGAAAGATTTTCTTTCCATTGAGTTTGAGTATAACACCCTTAGGATGGAAACTCAATTGGAAATTGAGATGAAAAAGGCACAATAGGAAAGGTTTCTTCAGCTGAATGGTTTGGATGAATTTAGAATGCAAGCCCTCCTTCACATAGAAGTGATATAGTTCAAAATAAAAGTTTGGCATGATAAGCACATCAAAGAGAATACATTTTAGGAAGGAGATTGGGCTCTACTCTATGAATCCATATTCAAGAACTTCAAGGGAAATTTAATGACCATATGGATATGACCTTATTAAGTGGAGAAATTCCATGAAGATGGGGTTGTTCAGATTAGAACCATAGATGAGGATGGGATCCCTCTTCTTGTTAATGGTTACAGGCTAAAGATGTAGAAGAATCCCCTATCTAAGGTTGAGTTTATCAATACAATAAACAGGGAGGTGAGTGTAATTGGAAGCTCCATGGTTTCCAACCCCTCATCTTCCTAAAAAAAAGGAAAAAAATAAAGATGCATGCGTGAAAACCTTTCTAAGGCATCCAAGGCCAACTCCTGGGTTGAAAATGTACATGAGGAAACCATGGAGAAAAAAAAAGGAGAAAAAAAGAAAAGATAGAGAAATAAAAGATCCTTGGGTGAAAACCTCTTTGAGGCACTCAAGACGGGCTTTTGGGGTGAAACCCTCTTCTGAGGAAACCCACCTGTCTTCAAAAAATAAGAAGGAAAAAAGTAAAGAAAAAAACCAAAACAATGACACAACACCTATGCACTAACTTGTTTATGTTTTACAGGTTGCTTATCACGGACAAGTTGGAAAAATGGAACAAATTTCCTTCTCTCTCTATCTATACATTCCATGTCCAACCCCAACATGAATTAATTCATACAATTCTCCCACTATGTGAGAAAAAATTCCATTTTTCTCTTACTCTCTGCAGTGCTACATGATGTCCTAGGTTGCAACAAGATTTCTTGTAGTGCTACTAGAAACCCTGTATTGTTACAGGAAAGTCACCTAAGGATGAGTAAGCTCACCCAAGGCCATATAGCCCTAAAAAATACATGAAAAATAATTTTTCTACCTATTTATCCCATCTATAACCATCACTCCATCCCATGCATAAGATTCACTCATCAAACCCTCTATTTCACCATTGTGAGCTAGTTTAGCTAAATCCTCATACATGGCCTCTTCTCTCATATCCTCCTCCACCACACCACTCCATTCACTTCCTAACACCACCCCTGGCATCCATACACCCTTATTCTTCCTCCTTAGGATAGTTCAGCTCCAAAATTGCAACAAGGGAACTACTACGGGAAGATGATCACTTCGTGTAGCAAATATGTGCATGCAACCAACACATCAGAAAGGCATGAGATAAATGATGAAGTATGATCCTGAGGATCACCAGAGGACTCTAGAAGTGAAGCTATATTAGCAAAATCATCCTAGGGTCTCCATGAGTTACCTATATAAGAATCAACAAGAAAAGACAATAAGCACCTCACTCATAAAATAAGCTCCTCATTCAGAAAACGAATAAAAAAAATACAAAAAATAAAACAAATCACTTGTGACCATCATAGTGTTCTTTCTCCCTGATCCAGGTGGATATTTGTGGCCACCCACCTATTCCACTTGGGGCCCCACAATTTTCTCTTTCAGTTTTTCAGTTTTGGCACAACTTACTAATTTTAGCAGTTTTTTGGGCCCTGAACTTCCGAAGCCATTTTGAGGCCCTAAATGACATTTTTTGGGCTTCGCACCTTTGGAAAATATGATTTTGTATTGAAATCAATATTTTTGGTTAGCGGTTGTATTCCTTGGATAGATCTTCCTAACGATGTATCATGTGTGTCAAACGGAGATAGTATGCCAAAGTTATGACCTCGGGAAGTTGAAACACCATTCTACCCAAACGAGGCCTATAGTTGTGGCGTTTCATCTCCTAGGGTTAGGTTTTTGGATGTTTAGGGTTTTCCATTGCTTCTATATAATAAATAGGCCATTGAGCCTCATTGTAACATATTTCAGAGGCATGTAGCTGCAACATCTCTTCTCAGAGATAAGCTACCAGTGCCCTAGCTAGTTTATTTCCATTATGTCTGTAAGAAAATTTAAGTTCTTTGATATTAATGAAATGAAGTTTTATTTTTGCTGCATATTTGTATTTATGGTTATATGTGTATTATGTTTCATTCAATCTAGACCAGTGGTATCAAAGCGGGCTTCTTTTTCTCGATCCTTCTTTGCATGTCCCCAACGAGGTCGGGGTATAAGGAGTTAGGGCTCGATTTGGTGGAACCTTTGCAATATCAGCCTCACAAACCCCGACGACCGCCCATGGGGGATGAAAAGAAAGATGAGGGAGGAGGAGATCCTACCAAATTATTGCTCGAGGAGGCCCTCAAAAAACAAAGGAACGCAATGATGGATAACTTTGCCCAGATCCTTCAACGGCTGCCCACTAATGACGCATCTTTATCCAACAACCACTCTGGAGGCACGAATCCATTTAATGTACAGGTAAACTTTTACATTCCCATATTTTAGGGTCAAATAGATGCATATGCTGTAGATAGATGGTTGAATCTATTAGAAGGATAATTCTTGATTCATTACTTTTCCGACCGTAAGAAGATTATTTTTTCACTCCTCAAAGCTACCCCCCATGTCAAGGACTCGTGGGAAGCCTACTGTGAGAAAAAGTTCGAGACAAAACCCTCTATGTTCTCAGCCGTACCCACTTGGAATTCTTTGTAAGATGCCATCAAGGAAAAATACTATCCCGTGGAGAGCTATGAGGACAAGTACATACAATGGACCACGCCGTGGCAACAAAGGGATCAAGATGTACATGAGCTAACAAATTTGTTCCATACCCTGCGCACAAAGTTGGGTATCAAAGATTCAGAGAAAAATTTGGTGCTAAAGTATCGCAGTTTTCTGCACAGATACATTCAAGAGGAAATGGAGTTCCTCGACATCTCCTCGCTTGGTACGACATATCGGTATGCTGCCAAGATTGAGTAGAAATTCAAACAGAAGAAGTGAGACTTTGGATCCGCGAATCGAATGAAGGGAAAGGTACCCAAAAACCACAGAAAAAAGGAAAAATCTAAGGCATGGTGGCCCAAGACAACTTGCCAAAGCCACAAGCAAAGAAAAACACTGTGAAGCCAAAGAAGGACACAGGAAAGTGGTGTGAGTTCCATAAGAGCTCCACTCACACCACAAGTGAGTGTCAGGCCAAGCAATCACTAATGGTGGAGACGAGGGCTTCTAAATTAGATGCATGCTTTGACTCTGAATCAGAACCTAACAAGGGGAATGATAGAGGGAAAAATATTATTGATGCAGAGCCCAATGCCACTGTTGCCACTGCGAAGATCTAGAAGGAGGAACCGGAAGATACAGAGGAGGAGGAGTGTCTCTTCCACTCCCAGATGTGGGAAAATGGTTCCCCGCTACAGTTCATTGTTTACAATGGGAGCCAAAAGAACCTCATTTCAGCAGACAACATGAAGCAGTTGGGCTTGCCGACCACATCACACCCACATCCATACACCATCGGGAGGCTTCACCAAGGATGGGAACTCCGCGTCAGCCATCAGTGTTGCCTTCCCTATAGCATCAAGCCCTTCACGGATGAGGTATTATGTGACATTGATCCTCTTGATGTTTCTGATGTATCATTAGGCCAACCATACATGTGGAAGTGAAATTTTGTGTATGAGTCCCGACCTCACGCTATTATTGTTACTTTGGGAAATGAATTGTACAGGATACCAAAAGTACCATGGCCTGCCGCTATCTCTTTGGTTACTTCAAAAAAATGCAGTAAGCTCATTTCCCCAACCAGGAAATTTGTTTTTCTGATGATCCGCCCTGAGGGCAAGAAGAAGAATCTGGCCACGACCTCTAGATAGGGCTCCTCTACACGAAAGAAACAAATGGACAAGGTTGTGGAGGAGTACAGGGACATCTCCACCTCACCCACAAGGGTTCCTCTGCACTATCCGTTCAAGCACCCAATTGATTTGACCCCAGGTGCACCGCTACCCAATGGATCAATCTATTGGCACTCTGTTCTGGAGAATGATGAAATCAAGAGGCAGATTTAGGAGCTGCTGTAGAAAGGTCACATCGGCCCAAGTTCACCGCCCTATGGGAGCCCGATCATTTTGGTACAGAAGAAAGATGGGACTTGGAGACTCTATATTGACTATCAGGGATTGAACAAGATCACCATCTAGAATAGGTACCCAATTACATGGATTTGTTGGAACACCTAATCCTACATGGGTAGGTGTGGAATGCAAAAAGTCACAATGGAGTCCAAGTGACCTTGGAATATGAAACCAAGAGTCACACCATTGTACTATAAATGTACATCTTTGTATAATGGAAAATAAGAAAGCCTCACGCTTATCCTTCATTGTGTGTTGAGTCTTTGTGTGTGTGTGTTTATCTTCCTCATACACCATGTGTGTGTCTTAACATGGTATCAGAGCGGGCGATTGCTGGCCCTGCTCCAAATTGAGTGAGCCATTTGTGTTTATGGCCTGTGCATATCTGCAAAAATTCTTTTCATTTTTGTAGCACTCAGAGATTTCTGCAGTAGTCTTTTTGCCGCATTCAGAAAGTGGTTTTGGAGAAGGAGCAGCATTCAGAAAATTGGCAGCATTCAGGCATTGGCTTTGAAGAAAGGCAGCACTGCCCATCTGAAGGTTTTCATTCTAATTTTTCTTTGCAATTTCTGCTCATTAAAATCTGCAATTTGAAGAGCTGCTGGATACTATTTATATTGGGTTTCTGAAGAAAATTTCTAAGTTTTTCAAGTAAAATTTCTGAGTTTTACCATTGGAAAATTTCTGCAATTCTGGGTTTTTTCTACTGCTGGAAAATATTTTCTGTTGCTAGGCTATTGGAAAAAATTCTGAGCCTCTGGATTTCATTTCTCTGCTGCTGTTTTAAAGTGAATCTCTCTCAGCTGTTTAAAAAAAAAAAAATTCAAGCTCTCCCCTCACACATTTGTGCCCTCGCTCATACCTCCCTACAACATTCTCACCACACCTCTGGGCGTTCAGCCTTCACAACTCTGCAAATGCACCCAGACCCACCGCTCATACGCCCCACAACCTACGACAGCACACATCCTCACTTACACCCTCGACTCCTACGTGGCATTCCTCACACGCCCTCTCCTGTGCAGCCTCCTCCATGGCTCGCTCCTCCTCAACGACCCTCCCTACGCTCTACGCCTATCTCCCAACACCTCACACCATGACGCTCTCACTTCTTACGGCTCTTCCCTCCATGACTCCCCACTCGCATTAACTCACAACACTCTCACTTCTTACGGCCCTTTCTTTACTCATTTTTTTAATTTAAAATTTGTTTTTATATTTTAAATTTCCTTTAATATACCCCCCTCCCACATATAATACCCCTCCCTTACGTATATCATTTCCATCTTAATTTTTTATTATTAAAAGCTCCCTTTCCTTTTTAAAATTACTTTCCCCTTTTCCCTTTTAATTTTTTATTATTAAAAATCCCCTTTTCCCTTTTAATTAATTCCTATTTTAATTAATTCATTTTTTAATTAAAAAAAAAAAACAGCAGAGAGAGAGAGGAAAGAAAGAGAGAATATGAACAACAGAAAAAGAGGAAATGAAATGTGAGCAGATGGACTGAATACATAGAGAAAATTATAGATTTGACATTTTATGATTTGTGGCATAAGAGTGATTTTATGAAGAATTTTACATAAGAAAAACAACTCTTTGAAGGAAAATTCAACTGCCTTAAAGGCCTCTTGCACAAGTCTTTTGCTGCACACTCATACATTTTTGCAGAAATATTGTATTGCATTGACATTGTATTGTGAGTAGACATTGCTTCTTCATAGTTGCAATCAGTACTTGAGTTGTTGAAAAATTGTTGATTGCCCTCCATCATTTGAGAAGCATATTTTGTACTTTGAGATTTCCATAGTTGGAAATTCTTTGGAGTCATTTGTATTTGTTGAATCACATTGTAAACGGGTGCATTTTCGGTTGAAGCCGACACCCTTTTCATTTTTTGAGCCTAAGTTGTTTAAAATGGCCAAAATCAATGAGGCATTAGAGTTTTTGAATGATCTCATTCATTCCAATGTTGATGACATGATAAAAATGAGCAAGAATGCTCTTTGTAATATTCAGAATTGTTTATGAAATGCACAAGAAAAGATTGAGTTTTTGTGGTTGGAATCTCAGCTCCAACAAGACGAACTTCAGCAAAAGAGTCACCATTCTGAACCTGTTTCTATTCAGAAGATTGTGAAGGACTCTCATCAGAAGCAAGAAGATAAAGTTCCAGTTGATTCACATTCAGTTCCTTGTACTAGAGTAGATTTACATGCAGATGTAGCAGTTCAACCTGCACTTCTCAAGCCCATCATCAGACCTTGGGAAGAGCTTGTCCACAACAAGCACAGAACCGGTCTTGGATATGACAAGGATGTGTCCTTTCATATTACAGACTACACAAAGCCCATCATATTTCAGAGTGCCGGATTCATGTATGACAGTTCACCTGCAGCTATTCCAGATCCTGTTCCACTACCACAACAGATTGAAAAATGCCAATACTGTGATCGAGTTGGCCATATGAAAGATCACTGTTTTGATCTTCATCCATGCAAGCACTGTGGTTGGCACACCCATTCTTCAAACAGATGCTTCAGACACAAGCCTCCTGCAAGAACAAAGATTCATCTTGGATGGATCGCTTCTTGGAAATGGGCATCAACAACCAAGAAGATGTTTAAGTCGCATGTCAGAACATGTTCACAGATATTGAACAAACTTGCAGTTGAGTTTTCGCCATCATCTCACCTTGTCCCTGACAGGGGGGAAAATGGTGGTCATGTACAAGCTTTGACGATATATCAAGCGAGCTTGAGCGACAATCTCTCATTCTATGTTCAGAGTTGTAGCCAATAGTTCAAGTGAGCCTGAGCCACAATTCGTCATTCCGGATTCAGAGATGTAGCCAGAGACATGGATGCCCATGAGCATGCCTTCGGTTGGTGGACAACCTTAAACAATCATCTTTGGTTGGTGGATAACCTAAAGCCATCACAGGTAGTAGACCTCCCTTATTTTAGGTCGAAGGTCTCCCTTTCATATATGAGGAACACTTCCTCTAGCAGAAGCCTTCAGCTTCTTGCCAGCTTTGGTTGAGTTCCAGGAAATGCTTCAAAGCATTCCAGAGTTGTTGGTAATCCTAAAACCATCACAGGTAGTAGACCTCCCTTCTTTTAGGTTGAAGTTCTCCATTTTTTATGAGGGACAATTCCTCTAGCAGAAGCTTTCAGCTTCTTGCCAGTTTTGGAAGAGTTCTGGGAACTGCAACAAGTATTGCGTTCCAGTGTTTGTGGTCATCCTAAAACCACCTCTTTTTTCCAACATTTTTAGAGAGTTGATTCAGCCAAGTGCTACCATGCATACTTTGCAGATTTGTATTACAACTCTTTTCTTGGACTCACACATACCCCTTCGGATTAAGGGGGGATGTTGGAACACCTAATCCTACATGGGTAGGTGTGGAATGCGAAAAGTCACAATGGAGTCCAAGTGACCTTGGAATATGAAACCAAGAGTCACACCATTGTACGATAAATTACATCTTTGTATAATGGAAAATAAGAAAGCCTCACGCTTATCTTTCATTGTGTGTTGAGTCTCTTGTGTGTGTGTGTGTTCATCTTCCTCATACACCATGTGTGTGTCTTAACATGGTGTTTAACAGGATTGATGACCTTCTTGACCAATTCAAAGGGGCGAAATATTTCAACAAGATCAACTTGAAGTCTGGGTATCACTAGGTACCAATCGAGCCCTTTGATGTGTGGAAGACTGCCTTAAAAGCCAAGGAGGGCCTTTTCAAATGGTTGGTCGTGCCTTTTGGGTTGATGAATGCTCCCGCAACCTTCATGAGGTTGATGGATGACATCTTGCGGCCATTCACCAACTCATTTGTAGTTGTGTAATTGGATGACATTCTGATCTTCAGCCAAACTTGGGAAGAGAACCTCCACCACATCTGAAAAGTCCTCCAAACACTGTGACAACACAAGTTGTGTGCCAATTTGGAGTAGTGCACTTTTGGCATGACCCAGGTTCAATATCTTGGATACATGATTGATGAAAGGGGGGCGCATGTGGATCCAACCAAGATCCAAGTCATTCAGGATTAGCCAGCACCAACCACTCTAACAGATCTTTGCAGATTTCTAGGTCTTCCTAATTTCTACTGCAGGTTCATGTTAGGATTCTCTCATATCACTTGGCCCTTGAGTCAAGTCACCAAAGGAGGAGCGAAGGTAGAATTATTTTGGTCGGAATCTCAACAAAAGGCGTTCATAGAATTGAAACATCGCCTCTGTTCTGCCTAGTTCTCCCATTACCGGACTTGCAACAAACATTTGAGATCGAGACAGATGCCTCTGAATATGCTATTGGGGCAGTTCTTACTCAACAAGGGCATCCAGTGGCATATCACAGTGAGACATTGTCCGACATAGTTCACAAGTATCCCACTTATGAAAAAGAAATGTATTCCATTGTACAGGCTTGTTGAAAATGGAAGAATTACATTTTGGGGAAGGAAAAAATCATCCACACAGACCATCGACTCCTACATTTCATACAAACACAAGGGAAGTTTCAGAACGATCGCCATCAAAAGTGGTCCACATATCTACAACAGTTTCATTTTAACATCAAGTACAAGAAGGGTAGCACTAATAATTTTGCAAACTGCCTGAGCTGACCACTGATCATGGTGCTAACCACCGTTCTCAACTCTTGTGGGAATGGCACATCTGACTGGCCACTTCTCTACAAGAGGGATCCAGAGTTCGGCCACACATACAAGGCACTCCTGGGGGGTGCACAAGTTCGAAATTTTCACCTCAAAGATGCATTGTTATGTCACCTAGGAAACCTTTGTGTTCCTTCAAGCGAGCATGCCAAGATGATATGGGAAGCACACTACTGTTGAGTCACTGGGCATTTCAGGGTTGAGAAAATAGTGGCAGTACTGCAGAAGTATTTCTATTGGTCAAACCTTCGATAGGATGTCGGGAAGTACATCAGATCTTGCATCGCTTGCGCCATTTCCAAACCGGCCATCATGAAGCAAGGCCTCTATACTCCACTACCTACCCGTAGTCGACCTTGGGAATCCATCTCCATGGATTACATGTTGGGCCTTCCTTCTACTAATCATGGAAACGACTGTGTTTTAATGGTCGTCAATAGGTTCTCAAAGATGGCCATTATGGTGGCCTACATGAAGAATATCACAACAGAAGCCACTACTAAACTCTTCTTTGAACGAGTGTGGGTGCACTTTGGGACCCCATATTCTATCATATCAGATCAGGACAGCAGGTTCCTCAGCACATTTTTGTCCAGCCTCTGGCTAATGCTAGACACCAAGCTCACCAAGTCCACATCTTTCCATCCCCAAACTAATGGTCAGACAAAGGTCATCAACAAGATGATTGTACACATTCTGCATATGTAAAATTAAAAGCATCCATGCACATGGGAAGAGAGCCTCCCCTATGTAAAACACAATTATAACTAAGCTCTCCACAGCTCAACCGGCCATAGCCCCTTTCAGGTGGGCTTGGGATTCCAGCCGCTATGTCCCATTGATGTAGCCATGCCATTTGCAGCTACTCAGGCCAATTCGGCTAATGTTCAGTCTAAAGCTGACAAAGCGAACATATTCATTGAGCGCATTCAGCACATCCACCAACTGGTTCATGAAATATTGGATAGAGCCAATTCTAAGTACAAGCAACAACATGATCAACATCAGGTGCCACACAACTTCAAGGTGGGCGAAAAAGTGTGGCTACATTTGTAGAAGGAGTGCCTCACTGGACCCCACCGTAAGTATCGCATGCTCTGATATGTGTCGTACACCACCACCAAGGATGTAGGGAAAAATTCCTTTGAGCATAATATTCCAACATTCCTTGGTCTGCACCCAGTATTTAATGTGGACCACCTTTGTCCCTACTTCCCACCTCTACTGGATACCTCTGACATTGCAGAACAACTCACACCAACAAAGTTAAACCTAGACTGCATGGAACAGGCCACCACAAATTGTATCATGGATAGGAAAATCAATAACACTCGCCAACATAAGATCCAACTGTATCGGGTTGTCAAAGCTGGCCAACTCCTGCACCAAGGCAAGTGTTTCACCAGGGACCAAGTTCAGCAGAAGTTTCCTCATCTCATGGAGGAAATCAACGCAATCGAGACCATTGTTTCCTAAGGGGGGAGGAATGATCCAGGTGGATATTGGTGGCCACTTGCCTATTCCACTTGGGGCTCCACCATTGTCTCTTTCAGTTTTTCAGTTTCGGCACAACTTAGTATTTCTAGCAGTTTTTCGGGTCCTGAACTTCCAGAGCCGTTTTGAGGCCCTAAACAACGTTTTTTGGGAATCACGCCTTTGGTTAATATAATTTTGGTCCAAAATCAATATTCTCGGTCATCAGTTATAGTCCTAGGATAGATCTTCCTAACGATGTATCATGTGCATCAAACAGAGATAGTATGCCAAAGTTACGACCTCGGGAAGTTGAAACACCAATTTACCCAAATGGGGCCCATAGTTGTGGCACTTCATCTCCTAGGGTTAGGTTTTTCGATGTTTAGGGTTTTAAATTGCTTCTATATAATAAATAGGCCATCGAGCCTCATTGTAACGTAGTTCAAAGGCCTGTAGCCACCACATCTCTTCTCAGAGAGAAGCTACCAGTGCCCTAGCCAGTTTATTTCCATTTTGTCTTTAAGAAAATTTCAGTTCTTTGATATCAATGAAATGAAGTGTTATTTTCGTTGCATCTTTGTATTTATGGTTATATGTGTATTGTATTGTGCTCCTGCATAAATCCAGATCACTCCCTACATCAAAGTATCCTTCCAATCATCAACAATCAGGTAATCTCAAGTACGGCTCCCTCACCCGCAATGCATCAATTGACTAAATGAGTAAATTTCGAGAAAATAGATTACAATAGGAAAAAGGTGGCTAGTTAACTTGGCCACCCTCAAATAGTTAAAGTGAAAATTTGGTGGAGTTTTCATGCCACATGGAGTTATCACATCATTTAGGATAGGGACAATGAGAAGTGGTAGCTAATTTCAAGGCAGAAGGGAATAATTGGCTTGAGTGGGACCAACAGTCCAAATGAGGAAACGTCGTGCCAAATCCACATCAGCAATATGCTCCAAGCCCACTCAATTTAAAATAAAAGGTGCACTTTGGCTCATTACCCATCATTATATTGTGCATTTCGAGATGAGTTAGGGCAGGAAAAAGACAGGAGACACTGAAGGGCGTCGATTCATGATCGAGCTTTGCATGCAACCCGTGCAACAAGAAAGTCTGCTACCGCTACAGGAAGTTCCAAGGAGGCCAAAAAATATTGGAGAGTGGCATGCAAGACAACCTAAGAGTGTATTGACACCCCAACACCGTCCTTAAAGCCAGAGAATACCATAATTGCAGAGGTAAGTGGCCATCACTCCATCAAGTTGTAAATATTTTTCATGATAATTTACACATAGTCTAACCATAATTCAGTACATGTAAGGGTTGGTCAAAGGGTAGGGATAAGGAAACCACATTTGGTGTAAGGTTGAAACCTTGGAGATCCCATATCACAGTGTTTTTGGAAACAACAACCACCTATCTAACACAGTCACAAGATGGGGGGAGGTTTAAATAGAAGGGAACCCACAAATATAAAAATAATTAGACTACACCCTCTTGTGGTTGAAATCTTCCTAAATCACCAGTGGTTAGGACTTTTTGAGCTCCTTAAGAGGTTTTGTGGTGAAGTGGCTCTAGAATTTACAACAGCCTTGCACTCTCAAGCAGATGATATGACCACCACACTGGTAAGAGGGCTAGCAATTACCATAAACCTTGAGCTCATTAGTAGAGTCACCATCTTACCTCTAGGAGCTAAATGGAACAGAGAGGAAAAAATCTCTAGTATTGCCTCTAAGAAGAGTTTCTTCTTGCCCAATGAAGAATACATTAAAGATAATAATGGGGTAAGAATGGAAAGTCTACCTTACCCATGGGACGAGGTAGCTTACCATATCAAGAAATATATCTCCCATGAGAGTAGACTAAGTGTGGTATATGAGTACCATTTTAGATTTTTGCATGAAATTAGGTTCAAATGGGATCTTTCGTTAGATAAAAAACTGAATATACCATATTTCCTCCTCCATTCAATCAGAGATATGAGCTAGAGGGTAAGGGAGATAAAATATCAACACCTAGTTGATCATGGTCTCATTAAACTCATAGTGAGAGATGCTCTCAATGGAATCAACATCCCTATACCTTGGTTCGCCTTCATTTACATGGAAAAAGAAGAATTCATTTGGATGCAAACCATCACTCCTAGAGAAACCCTTGCATGTAGCCTTTGAGAAAGGGGCATCAAAGAATAAGAACAAGGGACTGAAAGAATAGATGAAGAAAGAGAATAAGAGGAAATGGAAATAGAGGTAGAACCCATAGAAAATGTAGGAGCATATGAAGAAAGAGAAGATGAGGAAGAGAAATATGAAAAAGGAGAAGAATAGGAAAAACAAGAGGAAGAGAAATATGAATAGAAGGAAGGAAAGATAGAAGAGGAGGAGATACTAGATCCGAAGCTTACCACTGATATCTCCCGTCAAAAAACCAACCTTTCACCAGGGACCGCTGAAAAGGAAGTGGCTGTGACCTTAGCCACTATAAGAACCCCTATGAAATCAAAGAGAAAAAGGAAGACCTCCATGTACTTCAATACCAGGAGGAGTGCCAGGGTGAAACAAGGGAGGCCTCAAACTCCAACCAAGAGCCCCATCACAATTGAATAATCACCAAATAAGAAAGGAGAAATAGGACCAAAGGAGGGAAATATTGAAGAGGTCACGCCACCTAAAAATACACCTATTAAATTTACAAGAAGTATCTCCTCATGTTATCATCCCTTAAAGAAGCAAAAACACCCACAGGCATCGAAGAGAGATAAAAGAAGGGGTAGCATGAAAAACAGAGTTTTCTACAGGAAAAACAGACAATGCTATAGGAAACTCAGAATGTGCTATCTGAAGAGTAAAAATTCATGGGAGAAGAAAAAAAGGAACCCTTATAAATGTAGGAGGCCGAAAGTGATGAAAAAGAGGTAGAAGTTGAGGGGTAGGATGCCAAAGTTGAGAAACAAGAGAAGGAAGAGGAGGAACCAAAGGAATAACCAGCCTATCCAAAAAATGTCCCAAAAGACATTATAGCAGTTCAAAATCCTAGCCCACAGCCAAAATTTAACTCCTATTACACATTCATTGAAGGAGGGAGGATGATCCCTAACAATATCTCAGTTACCTTGTTCTATGAGCTATAGAAAGAGAGAGCGTGCACCCACCACTAGATGAAAATTGCCAAAACTAAGAAGGTGGAAGATGTGGGGACCATGAAAGAGAAACTCACTGAGATGGGGAGATATTTGGCTGATGTGAGACTTATAGAGGAAGTGTTGAAAGAGCAGCTAAAATAAGCACAAGTAGGGAATGAAATATTGAATGGAAAACTACATAAAAAAGACAAACAGATTGCCACCGTGGCAAACATGTGCATGGAGACAATAAAACACAGACATCCCTCAAATTATTATGCCATTTACCTAAAGGATAAGTGGCTATAGTTCCAAATAAAAAATAGAGCATCATATGGGTCATTTATTTTCCATAATTACAGGAAATTTGTTGATTTTTGCAGTCAGTCCAACATAGAAGATAGGGTCGAATTGGAATACTTTTACATGCACAATATTGTCCTAACTGATCTGAACATTTGAGGTTTGAAACTATAGGTTGGGGGATATGAAACTAATGGCCCTAGCCTCTTGGATGAAAAATTAAGAAGCCAGGGTAGAGGAGGCCAAAATGGTGATGAAGAGAGAAGGAAGAGAGCCTCTCGAAATTAGGGCAGATCTAATAACCCTAGATGGGTCATAAACAACCACCAAATGATAGCTAATGATGCCAACCTTACAAACATTTATATGAACACCCAAGCATAGGAAATTGCACATTATTATGACATCTCTAGATTGTTGGGAGAGGAGTGTGTGATGGCATGTTAGAGAAGATGGAATGGCCTCCCACTTAGCCTAAGAAAACTGGAGTATCATACTCCAGACAGATTGAGAGGTGCCCTAGAAATAACACCTTTTTACAATAGGGCCATGCAAATAATGAATATCAAATGTCTTGGACTAAAACTCATACCACCTTTGTTTTTGGGACTGAGTGAAGGAAAACATGAAACTAAGGAGGAGGAAGCATTAAATAATGAAATGTTTTAACCACCTGAGGGTACTCCTTCCATGATACCTTGGGATTTCAGAGAAGGCACAAGGATTCTGAAAGAAATCAAGAAAGAGGAATGAGTTCCTCAGAGGAAGAGAAACCATTTGGTAGGGGGGTGGTGATGAGAAACATCATTAGGTACATTCTAAGGGGATAATTGTCACCTTTTTATCTTAATTATTCTCTCCCTCTCACATTTGATTTCATTTTGTCATATTTTTCTTAGTGAGAATGGTGTATTAAGGGTTGTCATGCTTCAAGGCCTAATGTGGTTTAAATGCAGGAAAATCAGGGGAATAATGCCATTTTTAAGCAATATTTTACAATCAAGGCTCAGAGTAGACAGTAAGGAGTGTGGGAGGGTTGACCACCTACTTAACTCCAAAAGGCAGCCATTATCTCCTCAAGGTTCTCCTCCAATAGATCAAAATCAAAGGCAACCAAGCAACTAAAAGATCAAAGGGAGGCAAGATCCACTTCTCTCGAGTTCCAAGGGAACAAATACCTACTTTTTAGGGAGCTATTTATAGCTAAGATTTAGCATAAATAGGCCATAGCAAGAGCTCACTAGGATTCTAATTTTTGATGTAGCTAGAGCACTCTTGGCTTTTGTATTAGACATTTCTAACTTTCATATGTTATGTACAATACTGGTTATGAAATAAAATGAGCATTTGGTTTCTTCTCCATGAATTTAGTTTTAGGAAGCTGAGCTTATGGGTTAGGGACCAGTCCATTGGCCCTAGTCTCTCTTGTTTACTTGTGTTTTATTTCATGTTTCAATAGTTAGCTCCCTTCATTTCATGTTAGGTAGCATATAAAACCTCAAAATTGTGTGCTAAGTCTCTCTCTCTCTCACCTCTTCCATTCGAGCTTGATGATTTGAAAATGAACCGAGTTACTTAGCTCTATTTCAGAGATTGAATGTAGGGGCGTTTAATGGATATGTCACCCTTAAGAAAAGAATGAGATCCAGAGGCTACTTGGCCCTCTATAGACTCTGTCTATAGAACTTTATAGAAATTAATACTCAGGTTATTAAAATGAATAATTTTAACCAAGATCGTTTCTAGTCCTTGTACAACATGTGATTGGAAATTTTAATGAACAGTTATTATGTGAATTGACTATTTAGGCATGAAATAAAGATTGAACAATTTCACATCAATCACACAAATCATACCATAAGAAAAATATGTTTGTGACAGAATTCGTCCCACCTGGACTACATCTCCGGGTCTGCCTCAGAATTTGTGCGTCTGTTGTATTCTTAAAGCCGAGAGAAAATATGCTACAAAAAATCATCAATTTCACTACTGATGTTGTAGATATATGGACCTTCCCTTGAACACACTAACTGATACAACTCCTTTCTTTCAACACATAAGAAATGACATGGATGATTCGCACACTAAAACAAACTAAGGACTGAAGCTATATGGACCTTCAATAGATTGGTGGCTGAAAGAGTTCCAGAATGTTGAAGTTGAACTCGTCGATTATCAACATAATTCAATGCTGTCTTTATGCAAGTAAGACGCTTTGCTCCTTCAATAACTTGCAAAGAACAAACTCTCCACCAATTATTTATCTGTCTTCTAAAGAGGGGCTACTTCCTCCTGAAGTAGGGAAAACTCTCCTCTCTTGAGATCTTACTCTCAACACTCCTCTCTTCAAAAAGTGCTCACACTCTCCATTAAGTGCCCTCTCTTTTACAAAGAAAAATGCTCTCTTTTATACATAAGGAGCTCATAAATTCATGGCAAATAATGTTGCTACCTCAATCTTTAATAAACCAATTTAAGATTTTGGTTAAGATTACAAGGCCTTTGAATTAAGCTTAATTCATGAACCTCTTTAATTTGGTTCTTAAACTTTATCCATTTCAAAAGCCCACATGGAATCATTCCACTTCATGGCTTGATATTCGAACTTGATTTGCCTCCTTTAGAAATATGTTGGAGAAAAGTTGGTGATGAGGGATTCGAACCAACTCATCATTCATGAACCTTTGGATAAAGGTTCCATTACATAGGATTTTGTTGCATTAGTTTAGCTCCAATATAAATGGAAAAACCCATATAAAACTTTATAATATGAATCTCCACCCGACGGTTATGCTGACCCCGCGAAGGATGCTCACTGCGCCGTGTGAACAGGTGAGCTTATGTTCAGTGGTTGCTCCAACGATTAAGGTCTCATCCTGATTCAGTTTGACTTGAGCTGGCAATCTTTACTGCGGTCTTCTGACGTGAATCTGGTCACAAGACATGGACTCTGTAATTCTTCGACATGACTCTGCAAACCTGTTACATAACTCTGCCTTCCGCCTGGTTTACGTAACTGTTCTCATGACTGTTTCCATCGTGGTTTAAATATCGTGGTCTGGAAACTCTGTGGCTGATTTTTTATAATGTTTTACATAAAAAATATCCCAAGCCTGAACTTTACAATATAATTTTATCAAACCTTTACATTCAAACTTTATAATACAGTTCGAAACTTTACAAAACCCGAATTTGCAATAAGGTTTATCAAAACCTAAGTTCGAGCTTGCGAACTCCATTACAATGCACTCTGAACCTTACCTTACATGAAGGTTTATGGAACTTTGATATTCGAACTTTGACTTAGTTCGAACCCATTACATAATGTGTTTTATAATATGCCCTCTGAACATTATAATAATGTTTTTGGTAGGTTTAAATTTTTAATATAAAACCCTTGGTGCTAGACTTTGACATTTATCCTCTGAAACTTTATAAAAAGGTTTATGGCTTAACTTTGGTACTAGGGACTTTTAATTCCATAAGTTTAGAAAACTTAGGAATAGGACTTAATATAACAATTCGCCCTAGGAATAGATTTTAGGCTTTTATAAAAGCGGACATTAGACATTTCTGACCTTTAAAATAAGACTTAGAAGAAATGTTACTTACATAAGTCTTATAACAAACTCTGTTGTTTCTGTTGCAGGTCGATTTGAAGATGTCTTTGATTGGCACTTTGGACATTTGCTGGAGTCGCATTTGAAGTTTGATCTCGATCAATGTCCCACATTTGAACTTCAAAATTTTAATGATCATCTTGATCAATTATTACATAATCAACAATTACAAAATTTCAAATAACTATCTTGGTTGTTTGAGTAATTTTGATACAACTATAACAATTCTAAAGTTGGATCACTTGAGGAGGAAGGAATTCCACCATAGAAAAAAATGTCTTTTTAGTTTATGATTTCTTGGAAAATCTAGATAGTTTAATTTTCTTATCATGAACATGTTGTAGATACAGAGGTATATTTTTGTTTTAGTTGCATAAGTAGGTTTATGTAAATTCAACTCAATGTTTCCACCATTTTATGATAAGTTTCTCAATGATGAATGCATGAACATGTAGTTTGATTGCACATTTGAATAGAGCAATAGAGGAGGACCCCTTCAACACCATCATCTTCGGTCTTCACCCTTAACCAACCACCTTCCATCTAAGTAATCTACAACCCTGTTTTTGGAGATCACCACCACATCACCGAGAGCCACCTTGAGGGTGCAAGATAGGATTTTTGAAGAGTTATGAGCTTAGCCAAGGGGTTGGCTACCCTTCATCTACCTAGATCCACCTTCACCCCACCTCTCCTAACATTTTCCTCACCAATTCTAACCTTAAACTCAACATGACCTGTTTCTTGTAGCTTTTCAGGACATCCTATACTACTACAGGAAATATTGTAGCAACTACCTGTAGCAATGCCAAAAACTCTCTCCTTCAGCCAGAAATCAATATTCCACGTCATCTAAGCCTAGCCAAGGCACCAATAGAGTTTCAACTATGAACCTTTGGTCTAGGGTCCCTCTTATACCACATCAATGCCTCCTTCTTTTGTTGCTAAACAAAGTCATTTTAGAGTGTGATTAGTTCATTAATAGATGCATCATTAAACACTGTAGTTAAGCATAAATAGATAGGACTTAGTTAGTAATTTGATTCAGTATGTGTGCTCTAGATTAGTTCCTTTTCTACAATTCAATTCAACAATCTCGCTTATGAATGCCACTTATTGTAATTTCCTTTCTTGCATTAAAATAAGCGTGAATTTAGCTTTCTTGCCAATGGCTAGATGAATCAGAGTGATCTAGATTAGTTTCTTTCCTTGTTGATAGAGTAATGGTCGTGATTTATTTCCAGTCTTAGATTACATTTATAAGTGTGATAGATTTCCTTTCCTAGAATTAGCCCTAGCAGTAGCTACTCATTTTATAACTTAGATGAGGATGGCATGAGTAGAACTCATTTTCTGTGCATATGGCACTGTCACCTCCAAGTTTTTACGAACCCCGAGTAGCCTCTGGGAGCTGTAGAACTCTTGGTGCAATACCATGGCTCACCACCTATTGCACCTATATATGCGCATAAATTTTATATATCTAGCTAATTTGAGAGACTAGGGAGTTGTTTCTAGGAGTACATGGAAGTAGGTTGATTTTCAATCCCTAATTTCCCAAAAGCAGTACTGTTGAATAATACACATTCCTTTGTGAGTGAGATTCCATATTAAGTAGCATGTTTGATTGAAGGATGTTATGATTTGATCCAGATTTATGTAGGAACGCAAAAGAATACACATATAACCATAGATACAAATATTCAGTGGAAATAACACTTCATTTCATTAATATCAAAGAACTAAAATTTTCTTATAGATAGAATTGAAATAAACTAGCTAGGGCGCTGGTAGTTTATCTCTAAGAAGAGATGTGGCGGCTATAGGCCTCTGAACTATGTTACAATTAGGCTTGAGGGCCTATTTATTATAGAGAAGCAATGGAAAACCCTAAACATCCGAAAACCTGACCCTAGGAGATGAAGCGCCAAAACTATAGGCCCTGTTTGGGTAAATTGGTGTTTCAACTTCCCGGGGTCGTAACTTTGGCATACTATCTCCGTTTGACGCACATGATGCATCATTAGAAAGATCTATCCGAGGACTACAGCTATTGATGGTGAATATTTATTTTATAATAGAGTAATATTATCCAAAGGCATGATGCCCAAAAAAACATCGTTTAGGGCCTCAAAACGGCTCTAGAAGTTCAGGACCCGAAAAAATGCTAAAAAAAGTAAGTTATGCCGAAACTGAAAAATTGAAAGAGACAATGGTGGGGCCCCAAGTGGAATAGGCGGGTGGCAAAAAATATCCACCTAGATCATTCCTCCCCCCTTAGGAATCAATGGTCCCCATTGCGTTGAGTTGCTCCCTGAGATGAGGAAAATTCTACTGAACTTGGTCCCTAGTGAACCACTTGCCTTGGTGCAGGAGTTGGCCAGCTTTGACAACCTGATACAGTTGGATCTTGTGTTGGTGAGTGTTATTGATTTGCATGTCCATGATACAATCTATGGTGGATTGTTCAATGCAGTTTGGGTTTAACTCTGTTGGTGCGAGTTGTTCTGCAATGTCAGAGGTGTCCAGTATGTTAAGATTCAACAAGATGATGATCCTAGTGAAAATTAAGCACCTTCACTAGGTGGGGCCTGCAGGCTATTTTTAGGTGTATGTCTATTTTTAGAATGGTTAGCATATTATAAAATTAGCAGAAGACTAATTCTAGATGGTTGAGAAAATTCTATCTTTATATGAGTTTCTATTTTTAGATAATGAGTGAAGTCTATTTATAGATCGCAAATCTAAAAATAGAATGCATGTTGATTATTATTAGCCCTTAATGATAATGAGACAATAATAATAACTTATTCGCTTGAAGCACTTGATTTTAGTTAACTGATGTAGAAAACCAGTTAGCTGAAGGAATTATGCATTCCAAGGTTGGCTGGTGGGACATACACAGTGGACTTCGTTGTAACTGATTGTGGTAGATTTGTAACAGAGTTGGAAGAGTAGTTATGTGAGTTGTTATTTAGTTTAACTCAGTTAAGTGATTTAAACTCAGTTGTGCTAGTTGTAGCTAAAGATACACTAGTGAGAGATCAGTGAATTAATTTATTAATTAATTCACAAGAAGTGTCTTACTTGCAACTAAAGAAATACAGAAGTTAACTACTTGCATGTCAGATCCAATGGAGAGATAGGTGAAAGGGTGTGTTTGACTATCAATTGTGACTATAGTGATGCATTCAATGCATATGCACACATTTTGGAGTTTCCAATGAGGATTGCACAATCAAGGCAAGGACAGATTGAATTCATTCAGGGATCTTCTTCAGTAGGGATTGCGCAGTGGAGGCAGGCTGTCAGGAGGCAGTAAATTGGTGCATGTGTGAACCAATTTTCGTGTGACAGTGTGAGACAATTGTATATTGTACTAAGAGCTCTATGACTAGAGCTTTGTATGAGATTGTTTCATGATTCCATGATATACATAATATATGATAGTTGAAGTTTTTAGCTTTAAGCTTTCCTGGTAAAAACATCTTGTTATGTGTGATTGATTTTTCTTCATGTGTTTGAAATTGGCGATTTAATTTCCACAAAGGATTGAGTAGAAGGATTCCGTATTTAACAGTGGATTTAATTTTTAGATCAGGGGAATTCAGAAATATATTATTGTGTTTATAAATTTGTACATGGTATTGGAGCAGTGTTAATCACTAAAGATTACAATATTGAAGAAGTGTTGAGTTTTGTTGGTGGAACAATTCAAATTCGCTGCAAGAATTTCTTGGTGCGAAAGTTGAGTAAACATTGAAATGGGTTTCAATGGGTTGCGGTTGGAGTATGCACTCGAGGGAAGATCAAACTACATAACCTGGAAGGAAAATATGGAGGCGGTGCTTGAAGATAATTACTTGAAGGAGTTCATCGATAGTGATGTTCCTAAGCCCACTTCGACGGATGCTGCATTACTTGACGCCTGGCAAAAGAAAGTAGTGAAGATGAGAAGGATTTGTTGGAAGGTGTGAAAGACCATATTGTGTCAAGCCTTCACAGGAAAGCCACTCCATTTGCAATATGGAAGGATTTGACAGATATTTTCCAAAGAAGCAACGACCATAGGAAGTTGGCGCTGAAGGATAAACTCAAAAAAATTAAAATGGAGAAGGGCAACAGTATTCCAAAGTATCTCACGAAGCTTGTCTAATGTAGGGATGAGTTGGGGAGTGTGGGAATCACAATTTTTGATGATGATTTGGTGAGCTTGGCTCTCTTTGGTCTTCCTAAGAGTTGGCATAGTTATCAATACTCTGTCAACGGATGGGAAAAATTTCCGGATTGGGAACGAATGTGGTTAGTTCTAGTGCAGGAGGAGTTCAGGCAGAACACCAGGGATGGATCTTCATCAAAACATGATGATGAAGAGGATTGTGCTTTGGCTGCCAAAGAGAGGAAAGGGAAGGGGAAGAAATCCCATCCAAAATATAAGACTAAAGGCAAGAAGCTGGATTTTTCCAAGGTGAAGTGTTTTCACTATCACGAACATGGGCATCTCGCCACTAACTGCCCACAGAAAAAGAAGAACACTAAGACTGCTGGAGCTACAGCTGGTGAGGCCCTTGCCTCTCAATTTTAACTTAATTTATCCTTTATCGCATGCTTGGTTTCAAGCGCAATGGGATCGATGTGGTATATTGATAGTGGTGCTTCCTTCCACATGACGGGAGATAAGGAGTTTTTCAGTGAGTTGGAGGAGAAAGATCTCCAAATGCATATAGAGATGGGCGATGATGGATGATACAGTATGACCGGAATTGGTACCATTACCTTTGAGAGGGAGTCAGGTAAACCATTTCTATTGAAATATGTTATGCATGTTCTAGGTCTAAAGAAGAACTTGGTCTCAGTCACGATGTTGGAGGACAAAGGTTATGACGTTGTTTTTAGAGATGGAAAATATTTCCTGCGACATAAAAAAATAGGTCAAACCAAGAGGATAGGGATTTGAGTCAAGAATCTCTACAAGCTATAGGTAGATGGCTGCACTGCAATGGTGGGAAAAGAAGAATAAGTGGTGAGCCAGGATGAGGGTGAATTATGGCACAGGATATTGGGCCATCTTCACCATGGTGCCCTGAAGGTTTTGCAACAGATTTCTACTGGACTTCCAAAGGGTACACTTGCACAGATAGATTAGTGCAAGGGATGTATTATGGGTAAGTTTGTGAAGACCACCTTTCATGAAAAGAAGAACCGTGCTTTGATGATCCTAGAGAGAGTTCACATAGACGTGTGTGGACAATTCTTGGTTGCTTCAACAACAAAACACATTTATTATGTTATTTTTGTTGATGAATATTCTCGTAGATGATGGATCTTCTTCATGCGGAAGAAAGATCAAACATTCTCAAAGTTATGTGAGTTTAAAGCATTGGTGGAGAAAGAGTCGGGGAAGCAAGTGAAGGATCTGTGGAGTGATAATGGTGGTGAATATCTCTTGAATGAATTCAAAGACTTCTATAGAAAAGAAGGAATTCGAAGAGAACTCATAGCGCCTCATAACCCACAACAGAATGGGGTCGCGGAGAGGAAGAACAGAATGATCGTGGGTGCTGCATGAGCTATGCTGCATGATCAGGGCCTACCAATGCACTTGTAGGCGGAAGCATGCAACAGTGCATTTATGTGAAAAACTGTTTTCCTCATAGAGTACTTGGCATGAGTACACCTGAAGAAGCTTTTACTGGTAAGAAACCAGATGTTTGTCACTTTAAGATTTTTGGCTCATCTGTTTATGGTCATGTGACCAAGAACGCCAGAAAGAAGCTGAAGCTGACTGCTGAAGTTGGGATATTTGTGTGGTACACAGAAACACTCCATAATTATCGTGTGTATTTTCCAAACAGTTAAATTACTGTGGAGCTACGGGATATAAAATTCAATGAGGAGAAAGCCATGAAGTTGTTGCTTGAGAGGGAGCTACACTTGCATTCAGAAGAGGAACTGCTTGTTCCCAAAGATGAGCCTTTAGATGTGGATTAGCCACAGGAGGAGGATCATGGAGTGGAGGAGTCCACTCACGCAGAGCCAAACATCAGAATTGGAAGAAGGCATACCATAGAAGTTGAGAGGCTGAAGCTTGATGCAACACAGAATGTAGAAGCCCCTACTTCATAGTGCATACTGAGATAGTCTCCTGACTGATTCACTGGATACATGGCTCTCATGAGAAAATGTATTGTGATAGAGCCATATTCTTTTCAAGAAGCAGCGTAGGATCCGACATGGGTAGATGCAATGGTGGAGGAGTATGACTCCATTGTCAGAAATAGTGCTTGGGAAATTGATCCAAGGCCGCAGTGGTAGGTTCAAGATGGATCTACAAGGTAAAGCAAGTTGTTTATGGGAGTGTTGAGAAGTATAAGGCAATATTTTTTGCCTGGGTCTTCTCTTAGATCGAGGGGAATGATTATGAAGAAACCTTTGCACCTGTCGTATGATATTCTTCCATAAGGACCATCCTTGCTCTCTCAGCGCAGATGGGTTGGCACATTCATCAGATGGATGTGAAGACTGCATTCCTTAATGGGATCATTGAGGAAGAAGTGTACATTGAGCAGCCTAAAGGATTTGAGATCTTTAGCATGAGTCACATGTGTGCAGACTCAAAAGAGCGTTGTATGGGCTGAAGCAAGCACCCCGTGCTTGGTACACTTAGATCGACAACTATTTCACTGGACTTGATGCAAGCCTATACCAAATTGTGGTGGAGGGTAAGATTTTAATTATTGTTCTTTATGTTGATGATTTAATACTGACTGGTGATGAGCAGTTGATACACTCATGCAAGGAGGATCTTGCAAAGGAGTTAGAGATGAAGGATATGGGCCTCCTTCACTATTTCCATGGATTGGAAATATGGCAGTGAGAAGGTGAACTGTTTGTGTCTCAAAGTAAGTATGCAAGGGAGATACTCGGTAAGTCTCACATGGAGGGCTTCAAACCCATGGATCATCCTCTTCCAGGAAATTGGAGGAAAGAGGATACTACATCAGTAGATGTAGTGGATGCTATTGTCTATCGACAATTGGTGGGTTCACTCATGTATTTAGTTAATACAAGACCAGACATTTGCTATGTGGTGAAACAACTTAGTCAAGTGATGGTTAAGCCTACCAAGCTCTTTTGGAAGGCGGGCAAGCATGTCTTGAGATATCTCAGGGGCACATCTAAGTATGGATTATGGTACAGATAGATAGATGAGGTGAAGTTTCATGGCCTCACGGATGCAGATTGGGCAGACAGCCCAACAAACAGAAAGAGCATATTAGGAGGGGTTTTCAGTATCGGATCTACATTTGTTTCTTGGTACAACAGGAAACAGAGATCTGTTGCACTCAGTTCAGCAGAAGTGGAATACATGGCATCAAGTCAAGCTGCATGTGAGGCTATTTAGATGAGGAAGATCCTAGTCAGTTTTTTCGGTTCTCATTTAGATCCTACAGTGATTCATTGTGATAATCAGATTTGCATTAAACTCTCGATTAATCCTATATTTAATGATAGATCTAAGCACATATATATCTGGTATCATCATATCAGAGATTGTGTGTAGCGGAAGATCATGTTGCTTCAGTGCATTCCTATGAAATATTAGGATGCAGATATTTTGATGAAGGCGCTCACCAGGAGAAAATTCAAATACCATAGAGATAGGATCAGGGTGAAGGATAATCCCTTTCTTGTTGAGAGGGAGTGTTGATATTCAACAAGATGATGATCCTAGTGAAAATTAAGCACCTTCACTAGGTGGGGCCTGCAGGCTATTTTCAGGTGTATGTCTATTTTGAGAATGGTGAGCATATTCTCAAATTAGCATGAGACTAATTCTAGATGGTTGAGAAAATTCTATCTTTAGATGAGTTTCTATTATTAGATCATGGGTGAAGTCTATTTATAGATCACAAATCTAAAAATAGAATGCATGTCGATAATTATTAGCCCTTAATGATAATCAAACAATAAATAATAACTTATTCTCTTGAAGCACTTGATTTGATTTAAATGATGTGGAAAACCGGTTAGATGAAGGAATTACGCATTCCAAGGTTGGTTGGCGGGACATGAAAAATGGACTTTGTTGTAACTGATTGTGGCAGAGTTGTAACAGAGTTGGAAGAGTAGTTATGTGAGTTGTTATTTAGTTTAACTCAGTTAAGTGAGTTAAACTCAGTTGTGCTAGTAGCAAATAAATATACACTAGTGAGAGATCAGTGAATTACTTATTTAATTAATTCACACGTAGTGTCTTACTTGCAGCTGAAGAAATACAACAGTTAACTACTTGCACGTCAGATCCAGTGGAGACCCAGTGGAGAGATAGGTGAAAGGGTGTGTTTGAATATCAGTTGTGACTATAGTGATGCATTCAATGCATCTACACACACATTGGAGTTTCCAGTGAGGATTGCACAGTCAAAGCAAGGCAAGATCAAATTTATTCAGGGATGTTCTTCAGCAGGGATTGCGTAGTAGAGGTAGGCTATTAGAAGGTAGTAAATTGGTGCATGTGTGAACCAATTTTTGTATGACATTGTGAGATGATCGTATATTGTACTAAGAGCTCTATGAGAAGAGATTTGTAAGATATTTTTTCACGATTCTATGATATACATAATATATGATAGTTGGGGTTTTTAGATTTAAGCTTTCCCGGTAAAAACATCTTGTTATGTGCGATTGATTTTTCTTCATGTGTTTGCAATTGGCGATTTAATTTCTACAAAGAATTGAGTAGAAGGATTCTTTATTTAACAATGGATTTAATTGTTAGATCAGGGGAGTTCGGAAATAAATTATTGTGTTTATAAATTTCTACACATTAGAGGTGGGAAGTAGGGACGAAGGTGGTCCACATTGAATACTGGGTGCAGACCAAGGAATGGTGGAATACTGAGCTCAAAGGCATTGTTCCCTAAAGCCTTGGTGATGGTGTATGACCCATATCGGAGTGGGTGAAGCTTGCAGTGGGGTCTAGTAAGGCGCTCCTTTTGCAAATGTAGCCACACTTTTTCGCCCACCTAGAAGTTGTGTGGCACTTGATGTTGATCATGTCGTTGCGTGTACTTAGAATTGGCTCTGTCCAATATGTCATGAACCTATTGGTGGATGTGTTGAATGCAATTGATGAATATGTTCACTTTGTCAGCTTCAGAATGGACATGAGCCGAATTGGCCTGAGTAGCCGCAAATGGCATGACTGCGTCAATGGGACATAACGGTTGGAATCCCAAGCCCACCTAAAAGAGGATGTGGCCAGTTGAGCTGTGGAGAGCTCGATTATAACTGTATTTTACACAAGGGAGGTTGTCATCCCATGTGCGTGGATGCTTTGAATTGTACATGCATAGAATGTGTACAATCATCCTGTTGAAGACCTCTATCTGGCCATCAGTTTGGGGATGGAAGTTGTGGACTTGGTGAGTTTGGTGTCTAGCATTGACCAGAGGCTGGACCAAAATGTGCTGAGGAACCTGTTGTCCTGATATGATATGATAGAATATGGGATCTCAAAGTGCACACACACTCGTTCAAATAAGATTTTAGTAGTGGCTTCTACTGTGATATTCTTCTTTCAGGCCGCCATAATGGCCATCTACGAGAACCTGTCGATGACCATGAAAACACAATCATTTCCATGCTTAGTATAAGGAAGGACCAACATATAATCCATGGATATGGATTCCCAAGGTTGACTAGGGGTAGGTAGCAGAGTATAGAGGCCTTGCTTCTTGATGGTTAGTTTGGGAATGGCACAAGCAATGCAGGATATGATGTACTTCCTGACATCCTGTCTAAGGTTTGGCCAATAGAAATACTTTTGCATTACTACCACTATTTTCTTAACCACTAGTGACTTGACTTTAGTGTGCTTCCCATATCATCTTGGCACGCTCGCTTGAAGGAACACAAATGTGTCCCAGGTGACATAACAGTGCATCTTGGAGGTGAAAATTTGGAACTTGCGTACACCCCAAGAGTGCCTTGTATGTGTGGCTGAATTCTAGATCGCTCTTGTAGAGAAGCGGCCAATCATAAGTCTCGTTCCCACAAGAGTTGGGAACGGTGGTTAGCGCCATGATATGTAGTTGGCTGAGGTAGTTTGCAACATTATTGGTGCTACCCTTCTTGTACTTGATGTTCAAATGAAATTGTTGCAGATATGTGGACCACTTCTAATGGCGATCATTTTGCAACTTCCCTTGTGTCTGTATGAACTGCAGGGGTCGGTGGTCTGTGTGAATGATTGTTTCCTTCCCAAAATGTAATTCTTCCATTATCGACAAGCCTGCATAATGGAATACATTTCTTTTTCATAAGTGGGATACTTGCGAATTGTGTCGGAAAATGTCTCACTATGATATGCCACTGGATGCCCCTTTTGAGTAAGAATTTTCCCAATAGCATAGTCAGAGCCATCTGTCTTGATCTCAAATGGTTGTTGCAAGTCTGGTAATGTGACAACTGGGGCAGAATAGAGGTGATGTTTCAATTCTATGAAAGCCTTCTGTTGAGATTCTGACAAAAATAATTTTGCTTTCGCTCCTCCCTTGGTGGCTTAACTCAAGGGCCAAGTGATATGAGAGAATCCCAACACGAATGTATAGTAGAAATTAGCAAGACCCAGAAAGCTGCAAAGCTCTGTTAGAGTGGTTGGGGCTGGCCAATCCTGAATGAATTGGATCTTGTTTGGATCCACATGCACCCCCATTTCATTAATAATGTATCTGAGATATTTAACCTGAGTCATGCAAAAAGTGCACTTCTCCAAATTGGCACACAACTTGTGTTGCCACAGTGTTTGGAGGACTTGTCAGATGCGGTGGAGGTGCTCTTCCCAAGTCTGGCTAAATATCAGAATTTCATCCAAGTACACCAATACAAATGAGTTGGTGAATGGCCACAATATGTCGTCCATAAACCTCATGAAGGTTGTGGGAGAATTCTTCAACCCAAAAGGCATAAAAAACCATTTGAAAAGGCCCTCCTTGGCTTCGAAGGCAGTCTTCCACACATCAGAGGGTTTGATTGGTACCTGGTGATACCTAGACTTCAAGTCGATCTTGCTGAAATATTTCACCCCTTTGAGTTGGTCAAGAAGGTCATCAATCCATGGGATCAGGCACCCACTCCAGACAGTGATCTTGTTCAACGCCCGATATTCAATACAAAGTCTCCAAGTCCCATCATTCTTCTGTACCAACACGGTCGGGCTCCCACATGGCAATGAACTTGGCCATATGTAATCTTTCTGCAGTAGCTCTTGAATTTTCCTCTTGATTTCATCATTCTCCAGAGCAAAGCGCTGATAGATTGTTCCATTAGGTAGTGGCGCACCTGGGGTCAGATCAATGGGGTGCTTGACTTGACAGTTCAAAGGAAACCCTGTGGGTGAGGTGAATATTTCCCTGAACACCTCCACAACCTTATCCATTTGTTGCTGTCGTGCAGAGGAGCCCTCTCTGGAGGTCATGGCCACAGTCTTCTTCTTCCCCCGGGGGCGAATCATCAGAAAAAAAAATTTCTTGGTTTGGGAAATGAGCTTACTGCATTGTTTTGTAGTAACCAAAGAGATAGTGGTAGGCGGTGGTACCTCTGGTATCCTACACAACTTATTTCCCAAAGTAACAATAGCAGCACGAGGCCAAGACTCATACACAACATGTCGCTTCCACAAGTATGGTTGGCCTAATAATACATCAGAAACATCAATAGGAGCAATTCCACATAATATCTCATTCGTGAAGGGCTTGATGCTATAAATAAGGTGACACTGCTAGCTAACACGAAGATCTCGTCCTTGGTGAAGCAACCTGATGGTGTATGGATGTGGGGGTGCTGTGGTCGGCAAGCCCAACCGCTTCACGACGTCTGCTGAAATGAGGTTCTTTTGGCTCCTGTTGTTGACAATGAACTATAGCGGGGAAGTGTTTACCCACATCTGGGAGTGGAAGGGACGCTCCTCCTCTAGATCTTCCAGTTCCTCCTTCTGGATCTTCGTAATGGAAACAGTGGCATTGGGCTCTACATCAATAATTTGTTTCCCTTTTTTATTCTCCTTGTCAGGTTTTGATTCAGATTCAGAGCACACATCCGATTCAGAAGCCCTCATCTCGACCACCAACCACCGCTTGGCCCGACACTCACTTGTTTTGTGAGTGGATCTCTTATGGAACTCACACCACTTTCCCGTGTCCTTCTTTGGCTTCGCGGTGTTGTTCTTTTCTCGTGGCTTTGGAAAGTTGTCTTGGGCTTCCATGCCTTGGCTTTGTCCTCTGTTCTATAGTTTGGGGACACCTTTCCCTTACTTTTGATTCGCAGATCCAAAGTCTCTCTTCTTCTGTTTGAATTTATGCTCAATCTTGGCAGCATACCGGTATGCCGTATAAAGCGAGGAGATGCTGAGGAACTACATTTCCTCCTGAATTTATCTGTGCAGACAATTGCGATAATTTAGCACCAAATTTTTCTCTGAATTTTTGATACCCAACATTGTGCACAGTGTATGTAACAACTTCGTCAGCTCATGCACATCTTGATCCCTTTGTTGCAACAACATAGTCCATTGTATGTACTTGTCCTCCTAGCTACCCATGGGATAATATTGTTCCTTTATGGCATCTCAGAAATAATTCCAAGTGGGTATGGTTGAGAGCAGAGAGGGTTGTGTCTCATCCTTTTTCTCACAGTAGGTTTCCCACCAATCCTTGACATGGGGGGTAGCTTTGAGGAGTGAAAAAATAATCTTCTCCCAGTTGGAAAAGTCATGAACCGAGAAATATCCTTCTAATAGATTCAACCATATATCTACGACATATGTATCTATTTGACCATCAAATATGGGAATGTCAAATTTTACTTGTACCTTAAAGGGATTTGTGCCTCCAGAGTGGCTGTTGGATGTAGATGTGCCGCTAGTGGGTAGTCATTGAAAGATTTGGGAAAAGTTATCCATCATCGCATTCCTTTGTTTTTAGAGGGCCTCCTTGAGCAATATTTTGATAGGATATCCTACTCCCTCATCTTTCTTTTCATCCCCCATGGGCGACCATTGGGGTTTTCGAGGTTGATCTTTCAAAGATTCAACCAGATCGAGTCCTAACTCCTTATACCCCGACCTTGTTGGGGACATGCAAAGAAGGATCAAGAAAAAGCAGACCGCTCTAATACCACTGATACGGATTTATGAAGGAACGCAATATAATACACATATAACTATAGATACAAATATGCAGTGGAAATAACACTTCATTTCATTAATATCAAAGAACTAAAATTCGCTTACAGACAGAATGGAAATAAACTATCTAGAGCACTGGTAGCTTATCTCTCTCAGAAGATATGTGGCGGCTACAAACCTTTGAATTGTGTTAAAATGAGGCTCAAGGGCCTATTTATTATAGAGAAGGAATGGAAAACCCTAAACATCCAAAATCCTAACCCTAGGAGATGAAGCGCCAAAACTCTGGGCCCCGTTTGGGTAAATTGGTGTTTCAAATTCCTAAGGTCGTAACTTTGGCATACTATCTCCATTTGACACACATGATACATCATTAGAAATATCTATCCAATGACTACAACTGCTAACTGTGAATATCAATTCCGAAGTGGAATCATACTTGTCGGAGGCACGATGCCCAAAAAACGTTGTTTAGGGCCTCAAAACAACTCTGGAAGTTCGGGACCCAAAAAAATACTAAAAATAGTAAGTTTTGCAAAACTAAAAAACTGAAAGAGACAATGGTGGGGCCCCAAGTGGAATAGGTGGGTGGCCACCAATATCCACTTGGATCATGATTGATGGCTAAAGGCAATGTTTCTACCATATTTATAATTCCATACGATTTTTCGTATGCCGTTTCCTCGCTAGAACCAATGTCATCGTATTTCAGCTCCCATTATTGTGGAAAGAGTGGTTGGGTCTCTCGAGCCTAGTCCTCCTTGAATATTAGGTTTTAAAAGCATATCCCATGTGACCAAAACCCAATTTTTTTTACTTAGATCCCCCTGAAAGAAGTTAGTATTTAATCTTGTGCAATCAGTAAAGAATGGAGACCAAAGCCATTATATCCAAGATTAGATAGTAAATAAGGGCTTGGAGAACTGATTTGATAAGAACCAACCAACATGCAATGTTAAGGTAATGAAAATTGCAATTAGCCAAATTTTTGTTGAATTTTTTGGTTAGATTCTTCCATAACTTGATATTCATAGAGCTCTCAACCAAAGGAGCACCTAAATATTTTGAGGGGGTTTTATTTTTTAAAACCTAATAATATTTATTTATATTCCATACTTAATGCAATAGAAAAATGATCTAGGATGGAGGAAAAGGTATTAGGTTCTTGCGCAACCAGTGCACCCATACACATTGTGTCATCTACAAACTTCTGGTGTGAGATTGGTAGGTACTCTACATAGAGTTTAAACCGTTTCAAATTTTGTTAGTTAACAACAAATTTTAAAGCTCCACTTAGACCTTCAACCACTAAAATAAAGAGGAAGGGGGAGAGTGCCCATACCCCCCCATCATATGGCACACAATGGAGAAAGGGTTTAGAGGGGGAGCCATTGAGGAAAATGGAAAAGAAGGAATATGAGATAATGGAATGGATCTAGGAAATCCACTTAGGGGAAAAACCAAAAGTTGAGATTATTTGAAAGGGAAAAGATGAATTTAACTTGTCAAAGACCTTAAAGAGGTCCAAATTGAAGAGCATGGAAGGTTTCTTGGAAATTTCCAAAGAGTGTGTTGATCCAGATTTATGAAGGAATGAAATGTGATACAAATATAAACAAAAACAAAAGGCTATAGTGAAAATAAAACTTCAACTCATTAATAACAAAGTACTAAAAATTGTTACATGCATAATGGAAATAAACTATCATTGGGTGATGGTAGCTTATCTATGAGAAGAGATGTGGAAAATACTTGTGTTCTAAACTATCTATAATGAGGATCAGAGGCATATTATTATTGAGAAATAATGAAAACCCATAAACATCCAAAAACATTTGTGGGCCCTTTTGGGGTAAATTGCTACATCAACTTCCTGGGGTCGTAAATTTGGCACATGATCTTCGTTTGACGCTTATGATACCTAATTATAAGTATCTATCTAAGGACTAAAAATTTCATCTACAAACCCATACGATAATTTATGGGTTGATTTTCCAAAAAAAACGTCATTTAGGGAACACAAAATGGCTCTAGAAGTTTAGGACCCGAAAAGTTGTAAAAAATAGTACATTGTTCTACAATTAAGGAAACTGAAAGAAATTTTTTTTGGGGTCCAAGTGGAATAGGGATGTTACCATCAATATCCACATAGATCAGCCCTCCCCTCTTAGGAATGAATGGTCCCCATTGTGTTGAGTGCCTCCGTGATATGGGGAAACTTTTGTTGAACTTGCCCCCTGGTAAGACACTTTCCCTAGTGCAAGAGATGGGTAGCTTTGACAACTCGATACAGTTAGATATTTTGTTGGTGAGTTTTATTGATTTTTGTGCCCATGATCTGATTAGTTGTGGCATGTTCTATGTAGTCTGGGTTGAGATTTATTGGTGTTCATTTTTCTGCAATGTTTGATGTGTCGAGCAATGGTGGAAAGTATAACCAAAGGCAGTCGAAATTAAACACCAGGTGTAGGAGGAGGAATGGGGGAATGTTGAGATCGAAATAATTGTCTCCCACAACCTTGGTGATAGTGTAAGGCCTGTATTAGAGTGGTAAGAGCTTCTGATGGGCTTTGAAAAGGAATTTTATCTACAAATGCAACCAAAATTTGTCACCCACCTAAAACTTATGTGGCACCCGATGCTGATCATGTCGATGCTTATACTTGGAATTAGACTTATCCAAGATGTTGTGCACTTGATGGTGAATGTGATGGATGTGTTTAATAAACCTAGTTGCTTTATAAACCTCGGAATGTACATGTGTGGATTTTTTTTGTGTAGTCGCGTGAGGCATGGAAACATCAATTGAACAGAATGGTTGAAATCCTAGACCCACTTGAAAGGGACAATGACCAGACAATCTATGGAGAGCTATATTATAAATTTGTTGTACATGTGTAGTATGTGCACTATCATTCTGTTGACAACGTCTGTCTGGTCATGAGTCTAGGGATGGAATGAATTCGAATTTGTTACCTTGGTGTCCAATATATTCCAAAGGCTCGACCAAAATGTGCTTAGGAACCTGCTATCCCAATCTGATATAATGGTCTGTGGGATCCAAAAATGTACCCACACTCATTCAAGTAAGAGTTTGGTGGTGTCCTCTGCTCTCATACTCTTCTTGCAAGCTACTAATATAGCCATCTTAGAAAATATATCCACAACCACAAACAAAAAATAGTTACCATGCTTAGTAGAAGGGAGGAATGAAAAATTTTCCATGGAGATGGATTTTGAGGCTTGGATGGGAGTAGGAAGAGGAGTGTACATGATTTTCTTCTTGATGGTTGGCTTGGAGATGGTACATGCAGTGTAGGATCTGAAATATTTTCCAACACCTTGTTAGAGTTTTGGACAATAAAAATACTCTTGTAGTATGGCCATAGTTTTCTCCATACCGATGTGTCTTGTGACCTGGCTGTAGTGCGCATCCTATATCATCTTAGAACACTCACTTAAAGCAACAAAAATGTGGCCCAGGTAGCATAATAATGAATATTGGAAGTGGAAATCCCTAAATTTCTTGCCATACACTAGAATTTGGTATATAGTGGTGAACCCAAGATAATATTTGTATTGTTGCATCCATCCGGAGTTCTCATGGCTACAAGAGTTGAGAAAAATAGTCAGTGCTGTAGATGGGGGCCGACTAAGGTAATATTGAACATGATTGGTGTTTCCCTTATTGTATTTAATGTTTAAGTGGAATTGTTGCAAATATGTAGACGAATTCTAATGTTGATCGTTCTGCAACTTCCCTTTTGTCTGTATGAATTGAAGAGGTTAGTGATATGTGTTGATTTTCATCTCCTTCCCCAAAATGTAATGTTTCCATTGTCAAAATTCATGCATGATATAATACATCTCTTTATCAAAGGTGGAGTATTTCTGAAATGTATCAGAAAGTGTCTCACTATGATAGGCTATTGGATTCCCTTGTTGGGTGATAATTGCACCAATAGAATAGTCTTAGGAATCTATATCAATTCAAAATGGTTTTTGCATGTTTTACAATGTGAGTATTGGTTTAGAACATAGGCGGTGCTTCAACTCAACGAACACCTTTTGTTGGGACTCAGATTACGAAAAATTTTCTTTCGCTTTGCCCTTGGTAACCTGATTCAAAGGCCAAATGATATGATAGAATCCCAGCAAGAACCTTCAATAAAAAATGGAAAGGCCCAAAAATATTTGAAGCTCTCTTAGAGTTGTTGGGGCTAGCCAATCCTGAATTACCTAGATATTCTCCAGATCCACATGCATGCATTTCTCATCAATGATGTAGTCGAGATATTCGATTTGGCTCATGGAAAAGGTACATTTCTCCAATTTGGCACATATTTTCACTACCGTAAGGTTTGAAGGATATGTCAAATGTGTTTCAGGTTCTCTTGCTAACTCTTACTGAAGATGAGGATGTTTTCGAGATATACAATCACGAATGAGTTGGTAAAGGGCCACAAGATGTCATCGATCAGCCTCATAAAAGTTGTAGGGGAATTTTTCATCCTGAAAGGCATGACCAACCACTCAAAAAGGCCCTCGGATTTGAACATGGTCTTCCATACATATTTGGGTTATATTGGAACGTTGTGATAGGAATACTTCAAAAAAATCTTTCCGAAATAGTTAGCAACCTTTAGTTGGTTAAGAAGGTCATCGATATTTGGGATTGGATACCTATTCCTGAAAGTTATGTTTTTTAGTGCCTGATAATTAATGCAAAGCCTCTAGGTTCCATCCTTGTTCTGTACAAGTATAATCGAGCTCCCACAAGGTGAGGAACTTGGTCTGATGTGTCCTTTCTATAGAAAATATTGGAGCTGTCACTTGATTTCTTCATTTTCCAGAATGGAGGGATGATATATCATCCCATTAGGTAGAGGTTATCTAGGAGTCAGATTGATCGAATGCTTGACTTGATAGTGCAAAGGTACCCCTGTGGGTGAGGAGAATATGTCCCTGTGTTCTTCCATGAACTTATCCACCTGCTTCTACTGTGCGAGGGGACCCTTCCCAGAGGCCATGGATGTGGCCAATATCTTGCTCTTACTTTGAGATTGAATTATAAATAAAGCATATTTCCTAGTATGGGAGATGATCTTGTTGCATGGCTTAGAAGAGATCAAACAAATAGTAGTAGGTGGGGCTACCTATGGTATATTGTATAAATTATTTCCCAAATTACTAATAATAGTGTGAGGCCTAGACTCATACACAACATAATGCTTCCACAAGCATGGTTGTTCTAATAACACATCACAAAATTCAACAGGAGCAACATCACATAATACCTAGTCCATGATGGGCATGATTTTGTAAGGAAGGTGGAACTGTTGGAAATTGGGTTCAATGCTCCCCATGTGTTTCACGACATGGAATAACTGCCTCTCGTGGATTCTAACTTTGCTGATTATAGCGGAGACTAATTCCTGTGGGTTTTGGTCTAACGAAAATTGTGATTCCAACAAGTGGTATCATAGCGAGAGGTCTCGAGTTCAAAACTCACCCGGCTCGCATTGGGGGAGATATTGTTGGACATTGGGTTCAATGCTCCCCGTGTGTTTCGCGACATGGAATAACTGCCTCTCGTGGATCCTAACTCTGGCGATTGTAGCGGAGACTAATGCCTGCGGGTTTTGGTCTAATGACAATCATGATTCCAATGGGATCTACTAGTTAACACAGATATCTCATCCTTGGTGAAGCCAACTGATGGTTTATGGATATTGGTGTGGTGTTGTGGTAAGCCCAACCGCTTAACAACCTATGCTAAAATGAGGTACTTTTGGCTCCCGTTGTCAACAATGAATTGCAGTGGAGTGGTGAGCCCTAATATTGCACCAAGAGTGTTGCAACTCCCAAAGGCTACTCAAATTTACTTTATCAACCTAAGGTTCATACAAAATTGGAGGTGACAGTTCTCTATGCACAAAAAATGAGCTCTACTCATTCCATCCTCATCTTAGTTCTACACTGAGGTGATAGGGTTATTTTGAAAATGGAAGTTTCTCACACTTCTAACTGCGGCCTAAGACTAAAAGTAGATCATAACGATTAATCTATTGGCAAGAAAAGGAACTAATCTGGATCACACTAATTCATCTAACTATTTTCTTCTTTTGCAAGAAAGAAACATTCACACTTATGCTATTACAAGAAAGGAAATTACACTAAGTGGCATTAATTGTCTAGATTACTTAATTGACTTACAGAAGAGGAACTACTCTATCCTTGCACACATGTTGAATCAATGAATAACTAAATCCTATCTAATTCATGCTTAATTATTGTGCTAATGATGCATTTTATGATGGGCTAATCATACTTGAAATTGCGCCATTTTGCAGTAAAAGAAGAAGGCGTTAGGTGGGCTACAAGTGTCCCTGGACCAAAGAACAAGGCATTGGGTGGGATACGAGTGTCTCTGGACCAAATATTTTGGGTTGGAGGTCTACTAGGGGTTTTTTTAATATTATTTGAGGTGGCGGAATGATTTTTGGCTGAAGGAGAGGGTGTTTTCCACTGCTACAGGGAGTTGCTACATGTTTCTTGTAGTGCTACAAGAAGTCCTATAATGCTACAAGAAAGAGGACAAGAGGGTTTGGAGGCTAGAAATGATGGAAAAAAGGTTAGGGAAGGTAAGGGAAAGGTGGATATAGGTGCGTGGAGGATTACCATTCCCTTGGATCAAGCTCAAAGCTCTCCAAAGGCCTATTTTTCACCCAAAAGGTTGCTCTCAGTGGTGTGATGATGACTTCAAAAACAGGGTTGTAGGTGACTTGAATGGAAGGTATCTTGATGGAAGATGGAAACTCAAGGTGATGGTGTTGAAGGGGTCCTTCTCTATTGCTCTATCCAAATTTTCAAACAAGACATCTACACATCCATTCATCATCATCAAACTTATCATAGAAATGATGGAAAAGATGAGTTGAATTTGAATAAATCTACCTATGCATTTGAAACAAAAATATACTTCTGAACCTACAACATATTCACGATAATAAAATTAAAACTATCCTAAATTTCCCAAGAAATCATAAACTGAAATATATTTGATCTGTGGTGGAAGACCTTCCTCCTCAAGCTCCAATCGAAGAGGTGAGAGAGGGAGGCTTAGTAACACATTTTAATATTTTATATGCTACTAACAATGCAATGGAAGGAATAAACTACTGAAGCATAAAGAAAATACACACATGTACACAAGAGAGACTAAATCTAATGGATTAGGCCCTAACCCACAAGATCAGCTCCCTGAAATCAACTTAGTGGAAAAGAAACCAAATGCTCATTTTATTTCATAACCAGTCTTTTACATGAACAATGAAAGTCATAAATGTCTAATACAAAACCAAGAGAGCTCTTCCTGCATATAAAATATGAATCCTAATGAGCTCTTGCTCTTGTATATTTTTGCTAAAGGGTAGCTACGAATGACTCCAGAAAAATTATGGCTTTGTTCCCTTGGAACACGAGAGAAGTGGAACTTGGTTCCTTCTTATCATTCACTTGCTCGGCTTCCTCTAAATTCAAGTTGTTGGAGGAGGATGTTGAAGAGATATTGGATACTTTTAGGAGTTAAGGAGGTGGTCAACCTCCCTATTATTGCTCCTCACTATCTACTCTGAGCCTTGATATAGAATATTTCTCAAAATAGCATTATTCAATACATTTTCTTGTATTTAAACCATATTAGGCCTCAAATCAGGACAACCCTTTTTACACTATTCTCACTAAGAAAAATATGACAAAATTTAATTAAATGTGTGTGAGAGAGAGTAATTAAGCTAAAAAGGTGACATTTTAACTCCTTAGAATATACCTAATGATCGCCCTCATCATGGAGAACCCTTCACCCATATCTATGAGTGGAAGAGATGCTCCCCCTAATCTATATCTTTGGGCTCGGTCTTCTGAACCATAATGCAGCAATGATCGCATTGGGTTCTGCGTCACTAATATGCTTCCCCTTGTCATTCCCCTTGTTGGGTTCTTGACCAAAATCATAACATGCATCAGACTCTAAATCTTTTAGCCTAACCACCAATGATTTCTTAGCATGACACTCATTTGTGTTGTGAGTGGGGATCTTTTGGAACTCACACCACTTTCATGTGTCCTTCTTTTTCTTCATGGTGCCATTATTTGCTTGCCACTTTGTGTTAGAAAATTATATATTACAGAGCAATGCAACACATAAAATATGTGGAAAACAAAAGCACACAAAACACATAAAATCAGAGAGACACAAATATACATGGTTCACCCAATTTGGGCTACGTCCACCCTGAATAGCCAGTCCTTCCTTTCTATTATCCATCAAAATGAAGAGACACAACCTACAGCAGATCTGATGTAATATCCTCTATTCTCTCTCACAGACTCCCTATCTGTCTCTCGCTCTGAGAATACACATACCAATACATAGCCGTAATACAATACCCTCATAAAAGCGAGGGGTTTCCTTCTAGGGCAAAAAACCCTATACTAAACATAACTTCTACCGTCAGATCATCTGCCTAATGAATGGCCCAGATTGACTAGAAATTACTATACTTTTACAAGGCAATTTTACATTTGTTTTTAGCTTCAGGGGCGCTGCCCCCGAAACCCCCCGCCAGGGGGGGGCTCCATAAAGTCGCAGTCACCCCCCCTTGGACCCCCCAGGCAGCATTGCCGCCCCCATTAAGGTACAGGGGTCCAACGCTATGATACAAAATAAACAAGATAATCAGGCTCCACACCCAACACTTTGATGGGTTTTCTTGGGCCACTCCACCTTGGCTTTGTCTGTTGTTCTGTGGTTTAGGGGTGTTGTTTCCTTGATTATTATTCACAGATCCAAAGTCATGCTTCTTTTGTTTAAAATTTTGTTCAATCTTGGAAGCATATGGGTATGTTATGCCTAGCGAGGAGATGTCCAAGAACTCCATTTCTTCTTGAATGTATTATGCAAACAAACATGCTATTTGAGCACCAGATGTCGCTCATAGTATTTGATACTCAAATTTATGTGTATAGTATGAAAAATATTTGTGAACTCATGCACATATTGGTCCCTTTGCTACTGTAGTGGTCCATTTTATATACTTGTTAGCATAGATTTCTATAGGGTAATAATGTTCCTTGACAATGTCTTGGAAAGAGTTCCAAGATAGTGTGACTATAAATAGAGAGGGTTCCTCAACCATTTTCTCACAGTAATTTTCCCACTAGTCCTTGACATGGGGGGTTGTTGGCTTGAGGGGTCCTGACCCAGGTTCAGAATTTATCGCACAACCAATAAACCATCCAACTACTAGCCCTTTTGGTAATGACCTGCTTGCACAGATCAAAGTCTCACCTGAAGCAACATGGTGGAGTGTTGGAACCAGGTTTCCACACCCTAAGGAAGAAATTGATGTGGTGGCCCTAAAAATGTATATAATAGAAATTATTTCAGATTGTAAACAGATGCACGCATAACAGATAAACTGTATCATAGATCAACTTCATCATATATATATATATATATATATATATATATATATATATATATATCACAGAATTAGATCTTCACAATGCGCAATAAATTAAGAATATTTATTCATGTACTTAACCATCAACAAATATTCATGCATAAAGGATAGATTTTCTCGTGCAAATACAATTGATCACAACAGAAGTAAATAGTAAATATATAGCTCATATATCAAACACATAACACATTTGGTTCACCAAAACAGTCCTTGTATTAGATCCAAAAAGTTCAGTATATTCAGAATTTCCCTTACAATTACCCTTCCGTGCACACAACCAGTGGAGTGTACACACAACTAGGACTAGGTATCCATGCACATAGCCAACATGAGCCTTTCTACCCAACCCAGACTGAAACCCTTACAAAAATATATCACATTCACATAAGCACTTAGATAAAAAACATCACTATATTACTAGACTCAATCTACCTATATTTATATTCATTCAATTTGACCCACCCTAAAGCCCCTTGACCTTTTTGCGCAGCGCACATAACCAAAGATACATACAAAAAGTTGCTAAAAATGCACCCCAGGGGACTCCGCTCCAACAAGCCCCCCAAAAAACCTGTGACTCATCTCGAGTCACTCCGGGGTCGACTCCTTCATCTTCGATTTGAGTGAAGCGACAGAGCTTTTCAGTGGAAAAACCACCTTAAGGCTCTGTGCATTAGCTCCTTATGTTTCATTGACCAACTTTTCCATTTTCGAACCTTCAGTTGCAAGTTCAATACTTCTTTGAGTCTAATGAAGGGTCTTCAGCGCACCATCAAGTGTCTACGACAGTTGTAGAGCCTCCTCATCCCACGACTGCATCCATGATTGTAGAAAATTCTCTCTAAGACGTAGATCCTCTATTTATGTCTGGGTCAGCCGATCCTCCTGTAGGCGGGCAAGGCACTGTGCGACCACTAAAGTAGGCACCGCCATCCTAATGTCTGTGAATTCTTTCTCCATGATGCACAATTCCTTGCAAAATTTTTGTACCATGGGTTCATTCTGAACTAAAGTCCAAACACCCATGGCCTCATCCAAGAGCTAATCACATTATGTAACTAAGAGAACTATGCTCTCTGTAGCTATTTTGACCTCTGCAACCCTCTGATCTCTGACTTCTTATGGGGTCTCCAACTATAGCTTCAACTAAAGATCGACAATCTGATGTTTGAATTCTACACAAACAGTCTGAACTTCCATTCACGATGCCTTCAGTGTAGTGGCCAGCCCCTCTAATTTTTCTGTTGGGGCGGCAGTGGTAGGGACCATTGTAACATCACTGCAAACTTGGTTGATATTTTCTTCTAAAGCAACACACTGATCCTCTACAATGTGACATGCTTCTTCTGCAGACTGATGCTTTTGTTGGAGATCGACCGTGTGTTGTTGTACCTCAGTGATGTTGTGATAGGAATGAGCTTCATGAAAATGCATCTCATCCATGATCATGTTGTGGACCATATGAATCTTACCTGCGGGTAACACAACCAAATCAATGTTTATTTCTTTGCAGGCTCTGAGATGTGCACACAGAATCTGTGATTCGATGAGAATGGTTTGTTCAGGGACATGAATTAAGTGGGTCTCTCCTATCAAATTCAAGATTGTTGTGAGGAGCTACGTGCCAGTAGTAGACACGCTCGCTTGCATCTAGCTTGCTTGTTCTACGCTCGCATGAATCAGGATCGCTTGAACTTTGGGCTCTTAGATGTCGCTTTGCACCCCCTCGAGTACAGCCTTGTACTATTCTTCCAGGTCTGTCCACATGTCCTATGTCATTGTTGTGGGCATTTTTTCTATCTCATTGGAGTCATCCTCAGTCAGCGTCAGCTATTCTTCTCCAATGGCTTTGGAGCCTTTGTGTTTCTTCCTTGTAACTCCCGAAGCCTGAGAGTCACTCTTTTTCCCCTTGGAAGTTTGGACTTCCACATGCTCCTCAGTCTCCTTAGGCCCAATACCATTCTTTTCAGGTGCAGAATTTGTTTCAAGGTCAATTGTATCACTAGTTGTGGTTGGCGTCAAATATGCTCCAATGCTTTTCTTAGCGGTTTCTGTACTGGTACAAGGCTTGGTGGGTGTCTTAGGAATAAAATTGGATGCACCTCCCATGGTGCACAACTCAAACCAAGTTGGCAGCCACTCTATAGTGACACACAACAAATCGTCCTCAGTGATGAGATAAGGAAACTCCTACCATATAACTTCAACTGCGCCCTTCACACGAATGTGAATGTTGTGGAAAGTTTCTTTGAAATCAACAGTCAACTTTTACTGCTTGTATAAAGTTGGAGACAACCTCGGCTTGGATTGAATTACTTGAAAAATGGAGGCATCAGACAAGAGCCAAAGTATCTTGTTTTCTGTCACACGTTGTTACATAGTATTTTGTCATTGCCCCTACAATCCCCATCCTGAACATTGGAGGACTATTTCAGTGACTTCTGTGTATTTTCATTGCATCCCTTGGCATGTCAAAAAAATTTCCTTTGTTGATCATTCCTCAAGCACACTCTCAAAAACATATGATTTTGGGTCGGCGCCAGTAGGCAGTTATGGCCTCCCTCTCATAGAGAAATTAACACTGGTTCCCACGCCCATTGGCACTCTGTCTCAGTGGGGCACCCGCACTAAGCTATTTTTTGAATTTTTTTTAAATAGAAACGAAGTTTCCATGCCTAACAACTTATTGAGTGGAGTCATCATGGTTTGTTCAACTGAATAATGTTGAAGTCCTCCCTTTGGCTTCTTGCTTTCTACAATTTTGTAACTCCCCAAAGGGATAGGACCTCTCCTCCACCTTATGAGGGATCCCAAACTACTCCCTCCTCTCTTATAAATACTTCCTTCTCACATTGTTTCAGCCAGCTGAACAGTCATTACAATAGATGGTGTGTAGAATAAGGCAGAGTGGAATTCATTGTTGAGAGAGAGTTTAGGCCCATTGCCTCATCGAATCCAATCCTGAAAAAATGCTTGAGATGTACCCGACTAAGCCCGTCAAAGGAGGCTGCAACGTCAAGGCATTAAGGTTGTAAACTTATTTTCTCTATCATTAATACATCACTGGTTTTTGGTTCCAATTTTGTGTTCAACCATATGCAAAATATTTGATTCTCCTTGACCAATTGAATAGCTGTAAATGAAATTTTGTTTTCATATGTTGTTATCATTCACTTGATATTTATGCAGGTACATGGACATTATCACTAAAGGACTGCGGTGTGTGAAGAAAAAGATTAGAGGATCGTTGCTACAAGCCAGGACAAGAGAGTTGGACCAAGGTAGGTTATCTATCCCAACTAGTTTTTCATTTATAAGCTAGGAGTCCAAAATTCTAACATGTTCCCTTGTTACTAGACCCACCCTAGGGATAGAGGGATCGCCTCTGTCCACAGAGGGGATTTTCTTGCTCAACAAGTTGGCGACTCTGCTAGGGAAATTTAAGATGGGTTGCCGTGACTCCATGCCTGGAACCCGCGCCGACTTCCATTCCCAAATTTGAAAAAAATATACCCAAAAGAATAAAAAATTGAAAATGTAGGCAATGAAATCTAACTTAAAATTTAGGCAAGGATAAGATCTCTTAGCTGAAGAAAATGGATTCATGATTCGTCTCCTGGATTGTCCGTTGCCAGCTCCACAAAATCACAATTAAAAATGGCACAATACTCACAAGAGGTGAAAATGTGAAAAGTAATTTATTTTTACTACTTCTATCATTTTATAACCTTTTCTAAACCCTAATTAGGTTTTTTGCGCTTATTTTTTGATTATTTTAATATTTTATCTCGAAAAATGGGTTTTACGTGCATTTATTATGTAGCAACAGGTCCTAATCATGATGATGATGAAGTGACGAGTTGTGTTTTATTACTTTTTTCAGACTCGGTAAGAACATGAAAAAATTAACCCCTAGAGTCATCTTTCAACTCTTTTCTGACTCTCTAAAATTGAAAGGATTGCCGAGACTCTTGTCGTTTTGAACTCGTTAAAGGGTGCGAAACATCATATGCCCAGTATAAGTTTACCCCTTTTCAGGCTGGGATAGATTATTTATGAAAAAGGAATACCTTAGCCTATCACGACTAAGAGGTTCTCCTAGATATTGTTTTCTACCTTCTCAAATCTGTGGGACTACCTACGAAAAGGGACCTTCTGGAGTTTTATTTTCTACTTCTTTTCAAACTCTCTAAACATGAAAGGATGTTGATTTCTTCCTTTGTTAGACTCGTTAAAACTTAAATAACATCAGAAATCATCGCCATGATGTAACGATTTCCTCCTTCCTAGGGATCGTAAAATGTGCTAGGATGGATTTGTCTGAAGGAAAAACTTATATGAAAAGCATATGCTACCCCCTTCAAGCTTGTTTCCAAAAATAATTGGGGTACTCACTAGAAATGGTGGGGGAAAATGGAACCAGTTCTTAGTCGTGCTGGAAATATGTCGCTCTTGAACATGACACTTTTCTGCAATTCGTGTCAGGTCGGGGACATCCCATTTCGTCATTTTTTCCTCAATGGGTTTGGGTTATTTATTTTGGCCTCTCATCTACTCTTTGCCACATCATCATGACCTCAGATCCCTTGATGTCAAATACTGCCAAATTTCGGAGTGGTGACGCCAATATGTTCAAGAGAAGTTTCCTTATATAGTTTTCAACCTCTAATTCTGTATTTTCTCCTGATTCACTATCATCTTGTTCCTCTATCTTGTCTCGATTATGTGAAAAACATTATGGCCCTCCTTCGATCGATCACTTCTTGTTGACTTCAGCTCATTATCCAGGAAGTTGATATGAAGATTTCCTTTCGGTACCTTGGAGCTTGCATACCTCAATGGAAAGGTCTTCACATTCGATGACAGGTCCTCGTCATTGGCCTTCGATCAAGTGATTTCGCGAGTGTTCGACTCCATTTCATTGTTCACATTTCACGTATTGTACTAGTTGTACCTTGAGAGCCATGGTCGTTATTGGTGGTTTCTCTCACACTTGTTAATAAATTTTATCATTGGTTGGTAATCAGGTGACTTTCTTGCATGTTCAACTTCAACTCACTTATTCGCATGCTTGAATTTGTACTTGTTCGAGTCAAGATGGAGCGCAAGGCCCTAGGTTTTGTCTGATGAAATCTAGGCTGCAAGATGATTTGGTTTATCATGACTATATGCATGACTCTTCTAATTGGATGGTTGCAACCATACCTGAGTCTATTTGATGATTCTTCTTGCTAGATGGCTGCGTCCATACCTCATGTCTTATTATTGTATGTACTCTATTATGGATGGTTGTGCCCATACCACATATTCATGTTTCAGAGATATCAATTGTACTTGTCCTTACAGGTCTCGAACGGTGGTGTTTTGGTTTGGGCATGTTCTCATAAAGCATTTCACCCCTCCCTCTCTCTTAGACCTCATACTTTAAGGGGCATCTGTTACACACATTTTGTCACCGTCCCTACAATCCCCATCCCAAACATTGGAGGACCATTTCAATGACTTCTGTGTATTGTCATACCTTGATATAAGTGTCATTGCATCCCTTGGCATGTCAAGAAAATTTCCTCTTTTGATCATTCCTCAAGCAGACTCTCAAGAACATATGATTTTGGGTCGATGCTGATAGGCAGTTATGACCTCGTGCCCATAGAGAAATTAACACTGGGCCCTACACCGATTAGCACTTTGTATCAGTGGGGTACCCATGCCAAGATGTTTTTGGAATTTTTTTTAAATAGAAATGAATTTTCCATACCTAACAACTTCGTGAGTGGAGTCATCATGGTTTGTTTGACTGAATAACGTTGAATTACTCCCTTTGGCTTCATGTTTCCTACAATTGTGCAACTCCCCAAAGGGATAAGACCTCTCCTCCACCTTACGAGGGATCCCAAACCACTCCCTCCTCTCCTATAAATACCTCCTTCTCACATTGTTTCAACTAGAAGAATAATCATTACTATAGCTGGTGTCTAGAATAAGGCAGAGAGGAATCCATTTTTGAGAGAGAGTTTTGGCCCATTGCCTCATCGAATCCGATCCAAAACACATGCTTGAGATACACCCAACTGAACCCTTTGAAGGAGGCTACAATGTCAAGGCATTAAGGTTGTAAACTTATTTTCTCTATCATTTATACATGACTGGTTTTTGGTTCCAATTTTGTGTTCGATCATATGCAAAATGTTTGATTCTTCTTGACCAATAGAATCACTGTAAATGAAAGTCTATTTTCATATGTTTTCATCGTTCACTTGATCTTTGTGTAGGTACACGGACATTATCACTCAAGGACTATGACGTGTGAAGACAAAGAGTAGAGGATTGTTGCTACAAGCCACGACAAGAGCGTTGGACCAAGGTAGGTTATCTATCCCAACGTTTTTTTCATTTATAAGTAAGAAGTCCAAAATTCCAGCATGTCTCCTTATTGCTAGACCCACCCTAGGGCTAGAGGGATCACCTCTGTCCGTAGAGGGGATTTTCCTGCTCAATACACGCTGGGGATGGATGAATTCCAAAGGGTGTCATATCGCGCAACCTCAAACATTTGTGGCTCGATCTTAGGAAACTACATCTCCTCCGGGGTATTCAATCCAATTAGTGCTATAAATATTAGGAGCCAAGCATAGTATAAATGCTTTCCCTCCTCTTGCGCCTCGTGCACATTCTCCAAAACTTCTTTACACAAATACTATACCCAATTGTAAATGCCGCCCTTCTCACATTGTCTTGCAAGTGCAATTACTTGCATAGAGACTTCTTTAGGCCTACATTTCCTCATCATTTTTCATGCCAATATGAGCATCCCAAATTGGGTGGCTGGGTCATTAATTTCACTTATGACAAATCATCAGTTGTGGAAAAATACCTAGTGTGTAGCCTTGATCTTGTCCATTGCCTTCTTCTCTTGAGTTTTACCCCCAAAATCGGCCATAGGATCTACACCTTGATTGAGCAGACTGGTGATCTGATGCATCAGCGTGGCATCAATAGGTATGTGCTATCCCAACCACAAAGCTTCATCATGGACCAATGCGAGCAGATGTCGCACACATATATCATTGATTGGGTTGCGCCCGAAATGTGGAACTTGCAATAAATTTAAGATCCCTGCCTTGTGCAGGCCCAACACCCAGCGCTTCTGCTCTACATGCACAATTCACCCCTCATAAGGTACGTGGTCAAGATATATTTTAGGCGTAAGTTTAGGGAATTTATCAACATCGACAAGGTCCCAATCCTCCATCCTTAATTGTGGCACATTGGCGAACATATTGCCTTCTAGCGGGAAATTTTCTGGAATCAAAGGCATATTAATATATGCCCGCACTTTGTCGAGATCCTTCAGGACCTTGACTGATGCCATGTGTTGTGCGACATAGATGGGAAACTGCGAGATTAGGGACACTTCGACCACATATTAATCCTCCATGATTTTCTCAGGCAGCTTAAACATGGGTTTCTTCTAGCACTCAGCCATAGTAGAGCATGACTTCGGGGTCTTCTCTCTTGGGCATTTGCGGGTCAATGATGTCTGACCCTTCTTTATTTTCACAGGAGAAGGTGTCTCAGCGACCAACACAACAAGATCCTCTTCTGGGCGTGTAGATTTCATGCTTGGAGGGATAAAATAACCTAGACCCCTACGATGCAACTCCTCATCAAAGCTTGGATCCAAACTAGACATAGACAATGAGAAAATTTCAGAAATCAGAGAACTCAAGGCAGAAAATTCACACAGAAAGTAAAGGGAACTAATGCGGCCACTTTAATAATATTTATAGCTTTGGCACGTCATCAACGTTCCCTTATGCATTAATGTGCCTCCATAAATGACAAAATGGTTCCAAATATGGTAAAACCCCTTCATTAAATGCAACCTAAATGCCCCCATAAATGGAAATAAAACCGTCTTTTCCAGATTTACTGTTCCAATGACTAGATTTTGGCACTTCTGCGATGTAGTAAACCTCGTCACATAGCTACCGCGCATGCATCACACATGTTTGTGCATCTACCATCCTTTCTTCATAGATCCAAAACCCCGGCCATATAGTCATTTGGTGCGCACAGGAAGATGGTCATCTCTGTATGGCTTTAATTGGCTTCCATTAACATACCCAGGAAGATATTTTTCCGCTTAACATGGCCAGGCACACTACACCTCCATCAATAATTTAATTAAAAATATATGGTCCTAGACAATGCATCTTTAAATTCCCTGGGGGCGACCTTAAGTAGTGAAAAAGTAATCGTTTCCCTATCGGAGAAATTATGGACCGAAAAATAACCTTCCACCAGATTCAACCATTTATCTACAACATATGCATCTATTTTAACTTAAAATATATGGATATCGAAGTTAAATTGTACCTTGAAAGGGGTGACACCTCCAAAGTGACTTTTGGATGAAGATGTGTTTCTTATGCGCATCTGCCAAAGGATATGGGAAAATCGGTTCATAATCCCGTTCCTTTGTCGCTCTAGGGATTCTTCGAGCAACAGTTTGATAAGATTTCTTGATCCCTCATCTTTCTTTTCTTCTAACATGGGAGGATGTTGATGCTAATGTGGATGGTCTTGAAAGGTCTCAATCAGTTCAAAAACCAACTCCTTATACCCCGACCTCGTTGGGGACATGCATAGAAAAATAAAGAAAGAGTATACCGCTCTGATACCACTGATCTATATTTATGAAGGAATGAAATGAAATATAGATATAAACAAAAAAATAGAGCTACAACCAAAACAAATATTCAATTCATTAATAAAAAGGTACCGAAAAGTGTTACATGCAGAATGGAAATAAACTAGCTCAGGCGATGGTAGCTTATCTCTTAGAAGAGATGTAATGGTTGTTAGTACCTTATAAATTATAGGATCTCAAGGTGATTGGATACTTCACATTTCTTGCAATTTTTCATTATTGAATGGCTTTCCAAAATTCAAATGATTTCAAATAAAAAAAATATGAAAAGAAAGAAAAGAGGGTATAAAAAAGCAGAAAAAGAGAAATAGAAAAATAGAAAATAAAGAAAACCCAAAAAAAAAAAAAAACTGAAAGTGCTACAAGTTCAGATGCCACTACTCATTAGATAAGTCCGTCCAGTCATATAGTTTAATCCTGATTTGAAAATTTTCAATTTCTATTGATAGGTTAGAGAAAAAGATTTTCCAAACTGTTTAATCTTTGCTTATTAGTAGATAGGTAGAAAATGAATTTGACTAAACAGTTTAAATTGAGTCAATGGTTGAAATAAGGATAGGTGTTAGGATAGAAATTCAAAAGAAAAATGATTTAAGGGTTTGCTAGTCCAAGTGCACCCTAAAAAAGAAGAAAACAGGTTAGATGAGTAGCTTTGGGTAGGTAGATGTGCCGAGGAGGAAAAATGGTAGGAAAAAATGAAATTTATCCTACAAAGTACAACATCAAAAGTGTATTTTCTTATGCTGCAAGAAGAAAATTAAAACAAAGAATGTTCACGCTCAAAGGTTTGAAAAAGGAATTAGACTCTAAAGTTTGGAACCAATTTATGTTCCAAGTCATTTGGGCATATTTTATGTTTAAATTTTATCTTAAGTTCCAAATTATTAATATTCCCTTAGTTCTAACCTCCAAACTCTCGCATTTTATTTTATCCTAAAGTTTATACCTCTCTCTGACATGCATATTTTCTGACCCCACCATACCATCACCAAGTCACATCCATGACTAACCATCCTGCACCTTTCCTAACATCCTTGCTCATCACTTCATATCTGATGCTCCTCAACCTTTTTCGCACCCCCCCCCTCACTCTCCAAACTATAACAACGTGGGGGGTATTAAATGAGCGGTATCCCATACCGTCGTTCCTGCTACATCTCATGCCAAGAAGAGTTTTCACCCCCCCCCCCCCCCCACTGATACCACCGACCACCTTCGACCCCCTCCAAAAAGCAGTTTTTGCCGTCAACCAAACTGCCACATTCGTTTGACTATTACCAATGCTGTTGCGCCACGTCCACCGTCATCTGTATACCCCTCCCTATCACACCTGTTCCCTCTAGAATCCCATTGGTCCATAAATGGTTAGGTAATTACCCAACGGACCCGCGCCACCTCAACAGTCGACCAATCATCATATTAAAACCCAAATTCTCCACCAAAGTAGAGTTTACCTTGCTGATCTTGTTGAATTACTACAGGTGTTGGATGTGAAGATATTTACAGAGAAATCACAGATTAGCCACTATTTCTGAAGGGTTATTTTTCATCAAAGGAGAAATTATCGACGCTCTGTGAACAAGATTATAGTTTTCCCTTTCACTGTTCAATTCCGATCTCAATCCCCTTCTATTATTTCCCTTCCCTAGGGTTGATCTGTATCATTTTCCCTTCTCTGCTCCTTTTTCTTACATCCCATTCTTCATTGCAGGTTAACAAAGATTTGCAGAAGTCATAAAATTCCTCCAAAGGCAGACCAACAACCTTTCAACCCTATGGTCTATCCTCAGGTAGACTTAGATCACATACCCCTGGTCGATAAATATTACAAGATCCACGAGACAGAGTTTGACTTTGACTTGTTCGATGTCTACTGCTGGCTTGAGGAAAAATTCCTTTAAGAAGTAGATGAAATATGCATTTGGGAGACCAAATTTCCTTATTTCCTCTTTCCCATAACTCATAGCTACCCTACAATGATCAGAAAATGTCAGTCATGTTATGACATTAACCAGAGAGCCATAGTGAACCCTACAGGAGAAATACTATTTTCCATCAATTCCCAATCCATTCAAGAAATGATTTAGGCCCCAATTATTGAGAATAACATTCCCTTTTCATATGAAGCCCTGAGAGAATTATATCAGTGTTAGGTAAACATGACTCGGGGTAGAGTCAATGTTGACTAGGGTAAACAGTAGTGGTTTTGGGGCACATGGTTTTGTGCACCCATGGTTTTGGCCCATGGTATTGCATGTAATGGAGCCTATAAGAGGCTGGGAATACTTCGTTGTAATGCAAGGCCTGGAGGTGAGCGGTGAAGGCTCACTTGGCCGGATTGGTCAGGGATTTGACCAATGTTTAATGAAATTTCATTGGTTGGGTTTTTCCCCGGATTTGGGGTTTTCCTGGTTAAACATTGTGTTTATGTTTATGTTTTGTTGCTAGGTTCTTTATGTGTAATATTCTCTCAGTAAATTTTTGTTATTTCTGCCGTAAAATTCCTAACAACTATTCCCCCCTTAAACTTGACTTGGGGATTATTGACTAAATCCAGCCAAACCTGCTAAGTGAGACAACCCTGCTCACTCTAGCTCTTCCCTCCTCAATTTTTTTTATTTTTATTTTTAGCCAGGGTAATTGTAAACTTGACATCCCCCCTATCACCTAGGTCTAACCCAGACTTTACCATTGATTACCCAGGGGTATGCATGCCATACCAGGTCTTACAGCAGTATGCCCATTTACATGTAATAAATTAGCTCCATTATAATAATATTTTTTTTTTGATTGTTGCTATTCTTTGTATAACCATTCTCTACATTCATGATGTCCTCTCCAAAAGAGGACATCATATTTGAATCTGCCCACCAATAAAAGAAATTATTTTTTCATGACCATTTCCACGACCTCTCTACATTTTTTCCCTATGATCTCTTAACTCATGCTTTTCCATTATTAATTCTTCTTCAGTCCACTTCGCCATTTCGGTTCACATTCCATTGAATTTTCTTCTACACATGAGTACATTATCCTGCACCCTCATCCATATCAATATTCTTTCCACATCCAAGACTTTGTTGCTGAACGATGATTTCATTTTTGGATACAAGCGACTTTCACGACCTTGCTCACTCTACGTGGCCACCGATCTAACCTGCATGGAATATGACTTCATTCTACAGTCCTCTCTACTGCGCATCACCCAATTGTCCGGGCTTGGATTCCAGATCTGCAACTGGCGGAAACATTCCAGAGCTCTGCCACAATAACCATTATGCAGAAGTCCAGCAATCATCGAAATTCATGTGACCACATCTCGTTGGCACATTTTCTCAAACACTTGTTTTGCATCCTCCACAGAACAAGTCTATCGCAACTCTGTTCTATGCACATAATCTTCCAGGCTCAAACATCGTAGTGAAAAGGAGTTTCTCGAACCACGCAGTTGCCTCATCTTGCGAAAAAACCCGCTTTGGATGGCCTTGTCAGAGTGGAGTTTCGGCGCCAAGTTTTTGTACATTGAACATAATTCGTCACACGAGGCAATGAGATCGATGCCCAAGGTTTCATACGAGTGTCTCTAGGGTACTTCCATGGCATCCATTGTTGTGGAAATTCTGGCTCCAAAAATTATAAAATTATAGGAGGATCATGTTGAAGATTGGCCTCTTTTTCCGTGTCGAAGGTTTTCTTCCGTCAGTGTTCTTGATTTCCTTGGGAGTTAACGGTGTCCAACCCTTCTGTGTGGCCTCCTTGAGAACCCCATACAGAAACACGTCCTGCGAATCATTTTCATCCAACGGAAGCTTCCCCCACTCACAGGAAAGGCACCATTTGATGGACGCCAGACAACTAGTGGTGACAAAATTCCTTGAATCCACACCCCAGCTAGCCGAACGCCTCTCCCACTCGAAGCATTCCCTCCGAAGAACGGTGATGGAGGGCACCAGACAGAAAAACCTGGTGGTGCTGCTGCCGCCACCACCGCATGGCTGATTCTCCGATGCCTCATATGGCCTTCCAATCAGCCTTTTTCAGAGAAATACCATGATCCTTTAAATCCGCAGGTGTAGTTTGTGAACAACACTGAATCGTGACATATCTACAAATAGAAAGTCAACCCTTTTTAGTGAACTCAATTCTATTCTTTTCAAACACCACTAGCGACCCTTTTCAACATTAGATCTGACAGGATACGCCTCCTTCACACGTAGAACTAGATCTTTAAACATCAAATTTATCTGAATCCAAAGCCACCTCCAGAATTTGCCTCCAGAATGCTTAATCTGTTTCATATGGCCATGACCGTGAAACATTTTCTAGGATCGGTTTCCAAAATCTACGCTAATCTCTCTTTGCATCAGGCCAATACGAACCCTTAGCTTTAGAAGCATCTCTCTAAAACCAAACATGGCTCTGATACCAGTTGTTAGAAAATTATATATTATGGAGCAATGCAACACATAAAATATGCGGAAAAATACAATCACACAAAACACATAAACACACAAGACACAGATATACGTGGTTCACCCAGTTTGGGCTACGTCCACCCCGAACAACCAATCCTTCCTTTCTATTATCCAGCAAAAATGAAGAGACAAAACCTACAGCAGATCCGCTGTAATATCCTCTGTTCTCTCTCACAGTCTCCCTCTTTGTTTCTCGCTCCGAGAATACACATACGATGCATAGCCACAATACAATACCCTCATATATACAAGGGGATTGCCTTCTAGGGAAAAAAACACTAATCTAAACATAACTTCTACCGTCATATCATTTGCCTAATGAACGGCCCAGATTGACTAGAAATTAGTATACTTTTACAAGGAAATTTTACATCTATTTTTAGCTTCAGGGGCGCTGCCCCCGAAAACCCCTGCCAGGGGGGGGCTCTGAAATGCATTGCCACCCCCCCCTAGACCCCCCATGGCAACAATTAATTACGGGTGGCGTTGCCACCCCTTTTAAGGTACGGGGGTCCAATGTTGTGATACAAAGTAAACAAGATAATCAGGCTCCACACTCAACAATCAGAAGCTTGAATTTGCTAGCAGGGCCAAAACCTTAGAATTATTCTTGTCCACAAATGCCCCAATGCCCACCACAAATCCCCCATACCATTCATCCATCTTTCCCGATAGGAAAAAACACATCATCACTGTTTTATCTTGCTTATTATGGTATCATAATGATCAGTGGGTAGATGAAGCCATGATTGGATTATTTTAAATTCTTTCACCAGATGTTTAGCCCAATATCACGTTCAACTATGCATTGTTCCTTGCAGATGAAATTCATGAACAGTTCCTGAAGTTTCAGACAGAGGAGGTTTTCAAATACACCTTTGTGTTGGTATACATGTTTTTTTATTTCCAATCCAACAGGTTTCAGTTTGAGATGATGAATCTGAATGATGATTCTCATCCCCAATCAATGATTTTCTGGACTATTTTATTGATGAAGGAGAAGAATAATTACTCCTACAAGAGCTTCCTAGACTTTTTTATTCATCCAACAATAAGTGAAGTCGGCAGTACTACAGAGCCAAGGATTAGTGAGGAAATAAAGAAGGTGATGCAATTGAAATAACAACTCAGAACAATAGATTGGTACCTCTACCAGAACTACACAGAGATCAAGGTTTATGGCAGTGAATTTCCCCCTATAAATTGCCCAAGTATCTCCCTATGAGAATATTTTCAGTTGAATATATCAGATAAGTGATAAATGTAGATGAGATTCATTTTGTCTTTGCCAAGAAGAAGTCAAAATTTAGGATCAAATCCCAAATTGGTCCATTTATTTGCAACAACAGAGTAGTAGGGGATGAGGCAGATAAAATGTTAAAGGAGATGAAGTTCACACATAGCTTCACTTGGTCCTATGATCAAATGGGAACTACAAGAGAGAAAAAAGAAGAATGGGAAGCTAACACACTCAGAGAGGTAGAAGAACAGGTCATCTCTACTTCAGGAATTCAAACACCAACACCACAAGAAAGAAATACTGCAGGAGCCCAATAAGACAAAGGACAAGAACCATAAAAGGAAGCAGGAAGCATGTAATATCCCAAAATTGGAATGTCACAACAAGCCTACTGAAATAACGTACTCCTGGAAGATTGATGCATAGGAATGAGGTTACAGCCATTGGATCCCTTAGATCAGCATATCTTGAGTCTAGATCCAGAAGGGGAGAAAAAAAAATCAAACTAGGTGTGGTAAACAGATCTCCCACCACCTAGTCTAGCCGAAAACACCCTACAAGAGGTGCTGCAGCTATGCACAACAAACTTCTTCAGAAATAACGCAATCTTGGAAAGCATGAGTAGGAGGCCATCAAATAAGATCAACTCATGAAAATACAGTAGCAAATCAGAATTACAATGATGCTCTTACATTATACAGTACAATACAGGAGACAAGAGAGCAAGAAATCTTCAAAAAAGAAGGCTGCAACATATATACACACTGTAAAATGGCTTAACAACGTTATTTTAAGGAGCTGTAGCAGCTGAATGTTACACTTCAGATCTAGGAAAGATATGTGGATGAAAGATCAGATCCATTTCAGATCTGTACTCTATAAAGTCTTTATTACAAGATCCCCTTGGGGTTTTGACCAAATCATGCATTACAAAGAGTAGATCTGAGTTGTAAGTAACAGATATGAAATATTATTCAGAAATTTCTAAATATGAATTTACATTAAAACAGATCAGATATAAAAAGAATATGGATCATCAAGCTAATCCATGGATCACCAAAGTGAAAGGCAAAGCCCAACACCATAGATCTCTCATAAAAATGGGATCAAAGCACCCTGTAGAACCTCCACTGAAAATAACACAATCCCTCAAGGGAAACTACACTGTAGATTGAATAACAAAGATGGCTTGATGCCAAGATAAAAATATGAAGCTCAAACAATGGATGCACTCTTCCAGGAGGTTAAAACACACACTCACTGAGAAGAGGCTCCATTACAAGCTAGATCTGAACAGATCTAGATTTCCACTTTCTGCAGCCTACAAAATAAAACAAACCCTCAATGGATCTGCGTTGCAGTTGGAAGTAGAGCTTGGCCCAAAGCCTGATAGTGGATCAAATCAACAAAAAATTCTCCAATAATCCTCAATGGAAGATGTGAAATCCCTACATAGGAACTCCAAGTGCTAAGCAGCACAACTATCCACTGAACAATAGAGAATATTATTTGTCTAAACAGACAAGATACTTAGAAATATAGACAATCAACAACCTTCTCTTGCTGCCTTCCCCTTCCTTTTATAAGATGAGAGCCTTTGCAAACCCTAAACCACCTTGATGAGTTAGCTCCTTTCACATGAGGGGCCACCTTCTAGAACTGCGTTGTCCCTTCATGAGGTTCATTGAATCTAGACAACGATGTAGATTTGGTCAAGGTTGACCTAGTCTCACAGCTCAAACCCATTTCACACCTACAAGTGATTTATTTACATGGCCTTGATTTATCCTTGTTCATATGGGCATTGATTTATTCAGTCTTTTCAGGCGTTTTACATGTCCTCCTTTATTCATTTATTCATGCAACAGAAAGTAAAACAAAAATGTATATTCCTCTTAGCTCGGGCTAAGTAGGAATATTACAATCCTCCCTTCCAAAATGTTGCTTGTCCTCAAGCAACTGATAGGGTGAGTGATGCAGTTCTTCCACTCCTCCATTGGTGACACCATCAAGGATCAAGTCCTCCTCATAAGCCAAGTGTTCACCAAGCCAATACATCATGAATTGTTCCTCCAAGGTCATCATAAGAGGTGCATAGTTCATCCCACAAGGAGTGAAAAATTCAACAGAAATAAACGTGGCTGGAGCAATACTTTCTCTAAAACATGTAGCATGAGGCACATAGAGAAGTTCCAATCCATGTGGTACATACAAACTACCCATACTTCCTCCATACAATCCCATAAACAATACAACTATATCATCCAAGTATGGGAGCAAAACTACATATATGCAAACAGGAATTTGACCTCGAAGAGGTGGGTCAAAGTCCCACATGTGATGCTAGCACAGTGCATCTCCAGCCCGCATTAGATCAAGGTGTGGCAAGTGGTATTCCCACCACACATTTTCTGCATAAAGCATCTCAACATAGCTGAAGATATCAGATATGTTTGGTGCCTTTGGGAAGCACCCATCATGACAAGGAATCTCCCTTTGCTCAACAAGGGAGTGGCCAAGTTCAAAATTTCTATTGGCCCTCCAAAAGCCATGAGATCCACATGATCTCTCACTCCCTTTAGGATCCATAGCCTGCAAAAACATGATAAAAGAATGTGATAAATCAGAAAATAAAACTTGCTTTGCATGATCAGATCCTTTACTATCATAGTCCTCCATACACATGGAGTTGTGCATGGGTATTTCCCTCCTCTCAAAAGAAGGAAGAACTGGCTGAAATGACTCTTGCAAAGAGTCCATTGGCTCCCTCAATTCCTTATAGCTAATGCACTCTTGAAAGTGTTGATGTAATTCCTCTCTCATGCCTTCCCAATCAAAGCTCCTCATGATCAGGTTATAGATCTCCATTGAATGTATATGGCTGAGAAAGAATTCTTTATGTGCCCCTTGTAGTATCTTTTTCTTGAGATTGGAAGCTCTAGCCAAGTAGACCCTACCATGATGATATATGACTCCCCCTTGGACTAAGTAGCCCTCTTCTTGCTGCATGTCATCTAGGATCATACATGTGTGGAGATATTTTGAATACTCTACAAGTAGTTGAGATTTCCAATACAGATCCACACTGTTCAGCAATGACAATGCTAATGATACATCCATGGAAGTGTCTGTCATGTTTCTGATCTATTCTTTTACCTCTCTCATGCCAAAGGTAGGTGTTGGAAGGCTGGTCCTACCATTCTTCTCCTCCCGCAGCGCAGATCTAGAAAAGAGTGAAGGTGATAGTGATACAGTGAGAGGATCCCCCTCACTCTTGAGCTTTCCCAAGCCCTCCAGCATTGTAGCTTGGTCCCCCATTGCTCCAATCCCTCCTGGATCTAGATTTGGAGTAGAACTTTGTGAGGCCTCCCCCACAATATCTGAATCTGGTAGCCTTCCAGGTGGTTTTCCACTAGATAGGAATTTCCCATGCATAAATCTCATGAACATCAGTGAAGGGAGTGTGAGATCCTTGCTTCCACTGCAAAAATCCATCTCTATTGTTTGTGTGGAAGTGCTAGGTGAGGGATAAGTATGCATGCCTTGGATCATTTTGGGTTTACCACTCTTCATGTCCACCCACTCCATCTGCAAATATTTCCAATCAGTGGTGACTTTCCCTAATGTAATCAACTATTGGACACCCAAAATGATGTTGGTGTCTAGTATGTCAACCACAAAAAAGTGACCCACTAAAGTGTAGGACCCCATAGTTACTGAGAGTGATGGGAAATATTGCATGCATTGCATTGTCTGATCTCCTGGGACCAAAATAGAGAATCCCTCAAAAGTATCAGTGGGGATTGCTCTCCTCTGCACAAGATGAGCATCAATAAAGTTGTGGGTTTCCCCACTATCAATCAGTACAGATACCCTTTGATTCATGATTGAACCTTGTACTCTTAGGGTCAAGTACTTAGGCACTCCTCTCAAATATGCAAGGGTTCCACCTATTGGAGCAAAGGCTCCATCCCCTTCTCCAGATGGTTTTGGATCTCCCTCCACATTATTAGCACTGTGACCCCTCCTTGGTTCATCATATTCATCTTCCTCCTCAAAATCTGAGAAGACTTCTATGTAGTGTGCTTTCCCAGCAACACATCTATGTCCAGGTGCCCATGACTCTTGGCAAGTGAAACATAGTCTCTTCTTTCTCATCTCCCTCCTAAGTTCAATATCAAGAGGCTTCTTCAATGAGCTCTCCTTGGAAGGAGAAACTTTCTCTTCCTTCCCTTTAGAAAAATGAGAGGCCTTGCTCTGGAAAGTTTCCTTTGCTTTGGGAAAGGCATCTTTGAGGTCTCTAGCCCTCTCAATGGCATCATGCAAAGTGATGGGCTTGGTAGATCTAACCAACCCATGAAAAGGTTCATCAAAGCCATCGATGAACATGTACACCCTCCTTGTTGCAGACAGATCAGGAACCATAACTGATAATCTCAGAAACTTAGAGATATAAGTTTCTTCATTTCCCGATTACTTTAACTTTGCAAGGCTCATGAAAGGTGCTTCTAGATCCTTTCTGTCAAACCTCTCCACCAGTCTTCTAGTGAATTCAGAGTATGCAGTCACATTGGCATGGCCCAATGTAGACAACCCATGGAACCACCAATTGTGTGCTTCACCTTCAAAGTGCAGTGCTGCAATCTTGATGGCTTCAATCTCAGGAAATTTTTTCAACTGAAAGTAGATATCCAAATTTTCTACCCATGCCTTGGTAGAGCTGGTGGATGACCCATCAAAATTTGGAAAAAATAATCTGCCCATAGAGTGGTGTCTATAATGATTATGAAACAACCCACCATCTCTATATTGATGCCTTGGTCTTATTTTGTCCCTTAGGTGACAGAACTCTTGGAAACTCAAGTGGTCTCTGAATCTTTGATTCTGAGATTCATATTCCACAAAGAAGTCTTCAAGGGATTCTTGCTCTTGTGGTCCTTCATTCTCCACAGCCAAGAAGGTAGGCATAGTGGAGCGTTGTGGGGCTTGTGGCTGGCTCACTGGTTGACCAGTCCAGTGGTGAGGCATGTCAGAGATTTCCCCAGGATGAAATCTCCCAGGAGATTCCCTCATTCTGTCCATCCTCATTTCTTTGATCTCTCTAGCAAGATCTTGCATGGCCACCAAAAGAGTTCTTGCAAACTTTTTTCCTTCTTTATCACTTGCAGTTTCAGGGGCTTTACCCTTGTCTTGATCATTAGTAGTGTAATAAAAATTCTTGTGACTTCTATTTAGATACCTCTTCTCCCTCTCATTAAGAGGTTCATATTCTTCTAAATTCACCATGGCTTTGGTGCTCCAAGGAAAGCACACGATGTGCCAAGAAAGGAGCTCTGATACCATTGTAATATCCCAAAATTGGAATGTCATAGCAAGCCTGCTGAAATAATGCACTCCTGGGAGATTTATGCACATAAATGTGTTTACAGCCCTTGGATCCATTATATCAATAGATCTAGAGTCTAGATCCAAAAGGGGAGCAAAAACAAATCAAAATAGGTGTGGTAAACAGATCTCCCACCACCTAGTCTAACTGAAAAACACCCTACAAGAGGGGTTGCAGCTATGCACAAAAAACTGCTTCAGAAATAACGTAGTCTTGGAAAGCATGAGTAGGAGGCCATCAAATGAGATCAACTCATGAACATACAGCAGAAAATCATAATTACAATGATGCTATTACATTATATAGTAGAATACAAGAGACAAGAGAGCAAGAAATCTTCAGAAAAGAAGGCTGCAACATATATATAAACTGTAAAATGGCTTAACAACGTTATTTTAAGGAGATGCAACAGATGAATATTAAATTTCAGATCTAGGACAGATCTGTGGATGAAATATGAGATCCATTTCATATCTTTACTCTAGAAAGTATTTATTACAAGATCCCCTTGGGGTTTTGACCAAATCATGCATTATAAAGAGTAGATTTGAGCTTTAAGTAACATATCTACAATATTATTCATAAATTTATGAAGATGAATTTACATTAAAATAGATCATATCTAAAAAGAACATGGATTAACAAGCTAATCCATGGATCACCAAAGTGAAAGGCAAAGCCCAGCACCAGAGATCTCTCATAAAAAATGGGATCAAAACACCTTGCAAAAACTCCACTGAAAGTAACGCAGTCCCTCAAGGGAAACTTCGTTGTAGCTTGAATAACAGAGATGGGCTGATGCCAAGATACAAATTTGAATCTAAAACAATGGATTCACTCTTCCAGGAGGTTAAAAGACACACTCACTGAGAAGAGGCTCCATTACACGCTAGATCTGAACAGATCTAGAGTTTCACTTGCTGCAGCTTACAAAAGAAAACAAACCCTCATTGGATCTACATTGTAGTTGGAAGTAGAGCTTGGCCCAAAGCCTAATAGTGGATCAAATCAGCAAAAAATCCTCCAATAATCCTCAATCGAAGAGGTGAAATCCCTGCATAGGAACTCCAAGTGCTAAGTAGCACAATTCTCCACTGAACAACAGAGAATAGTATTTGTCTAAACAGACAAGATACTTAGAAATATAGACAATCAACAACCTTCTCTTGTTGCCTTCCCCTTCCTTTTATAAGATGAGAGCCTTTTGAAACCCCAAACCACCTTGATGAGTTAGCTCCTTTCACATGAGGGGCCTCCTTCTAGAATTGCGTTGTCCCTTCATGAGGTACATTGAATCTAGAAAGTGCTGTAGATTTGGTCAAGGTTGACCCAGTCTCACAACTCAAACCCCTTTCACACCTGCAAGTGATTTATTTACATGGCCGTGATTTATCCTTGTTCATATGGGCATTGATTTATTCAACCTTTTCAAGAGTTTTACATGTCCTCCTTTATTCAATAATTCATGCAACAAAAGCTTTAAAAAAAATGTATATTCCTCTTAGCTCAGGCTAAGTAGGAATATTTCATCTTAATTAGATCCAAAAAATCGTGACTGTTAGCAAGGCACGCCTAATATTCATAATTAGCCCAAGCTAATAGGAATATTTCATTTTGTGTTAGTTTTCTTAATTAATGAATAAAATGTAAAGGAGGACATGTAAACTCCTAAAACATAAAAAAAAATCAATGCCCAATGTGAATAGAGGAAAATATGGGATGTCTCAATAAAATACCCTTATAATGTGAAAAGGGGATCATCATAGTAGCTGGATTTTACACTTATGGGCATGAACAAGGGCAAATGAATGAGGACATAGTCAAGTTTGACTATGTCAACATGCATGCATGAAGAAGAAGATATCATCAAGAAAACCAGTTCAGTGTGAACAAGGATCAACATAGGCAGAAATTTGTGAGCTGGATTGATTGCACTTGAGTGTGAAAAGGGATGAGGTAGATTGACTGGGTCAACAGGACCAAATCACAACACTGTCCAGATGCATTGAACCTCCTTGTTTCTCAGCGCAGTTTTAGATGGAGGATCCTCATGTGAAAGGAGCTAAAGTTTTGAAGGTGGTTTAGGGTTTCTCAAACTCTCATCTTATAAAAGGAAGGGGAAGGCTCAAGAGAAGGTTGTTCATGATTTGATTTCTGATTTGTTGTTTGTGTAGACACACAACTTTCTTGGATGTTTAGCCTAGATTTCATATGCTATTTAGCATTGGAATTTCTTGCTTAAGAATTCCATATCTTCCCATTGAGGAGCTCTTGGGAGAGCTTGGATTTCTTAGTCCACTATCAGGTTGGATACCAAGCTTCTACTTCCAACTACAATGCAGATCCAGTGAGGGTTTGCTTGCTTTTGTAAGCTACAACAAGTGGAACTCTAGATCTATTCAGATATAGCTTGTATTGGAGCCTCTTCTCAATTAGTGTGTCTTTTAACCTCTTGGAAGAGTGCAACCACTATTTGAGCTTCATTTTTTCATCTTGGCATCAGGCCAACCCAGTTATTCAAGCTGCAGCATAGTCTCCCTTGAGGGACTGTGTTATTATCAGTGGAGATTAGGTCTCTTTAGATCCAAGTCATTCCAGGGCTATTTTTCAGTGGAGGAGGCCTCTGCTCTATTGGAGGGAGTGTATTGGAGTGCATGAGCTTCAGTTTCTAATCTTGGCATGTGGCCATCAACTATATATCCCCTACAACACAGTTTCTACTCCATATCTATGTTATTATTGTAGGTGGTGTTGCAGGGAGTTTGGGTGCACCATTTGGAGAGCTGGTTTCCGAGGGTTGGGGATATGTCCTTCACTTGGAGATCTACTAGAGGAGATCTACACATTGTAATTTTCAGATCTAATCTACATAATCTAAATACTTCATCATTTCTGAATATTTCTGCAGATCTGCTTTCTTAGATCTCAGATCTACAGCTTATGCTTCGTGTAAACCCCAAAATTCCAAGGGGATCTGAAAGAGGAGCTCTTCTAGTGCATGGATCTGATATAGATCTGAATTTCCATGCACAGATCTGCTCTAGATCTGACATGTAACATACAGTAGTTGCAACCTAATAAAATAACGTTGTCAAGGCAATTTTCAGTTATTCATATGGTTGCAGCCCTCTTTGAGGAGATTTATTCTGTCTATGACTTGTATTTTCAGCCATGTATTTGTTAAACTCAATTGTATGACTTATTTTCTGCTATAAATACTATTGAAGAATATTTCATGAGCCTCCTATCACTGCTCTATAGAAACTGCATTATTTTCTGAGCAGAATTGTTTTTTATTGCTGCAGTCCCTCTTTGGGGCATTTTTCAATGAAATTAGGTGTGGGAGATCTATTTAACCTACCTAGAAGGATTTATTTTTGATACCCTCTTGGATTTAGGACTTAGATACTCATATATAAGGGATATAAGTGCTAGTTTTCATTCGTGTTGCATACATTACTAGAAAATGCGTTTTCCAGTCATGCATTGCTGACAAATCCCATTTTGGGATATTACAGTGGTATTAAAGCATCTTTCTTAGCTCAGCCTGTGAGTCTCAGCCCAAGAAGACAAAAGAAGATCATAATAATGAAGAATATGAGATTACTCTCATAAGTTTTTAGATCCAGAAAGGACCTCCTCCAGGAGGTTAAGCAAATGAAGAGTTGCAGTGAAACTCGTAGAGGGTTTCAAGAAGAGGAAGAGCCATGCACTTCCTATTCTCAAAGAGGAGAAGACAAGAGACATAGAGGACACTTGGAACCTGAGATTATAATTGAATACAAAGCTAAATATAGAGCCTCCAAGGAGACTCTAGCTTTACCTCAATTCATTCATCTAGAGGAAGAGAGATCGTCACCACCACTTGAGGAAGCATGTACCAGCACTATCAAAAACTTGGAGGAGCATCCTTCATGTTCAGCAGTGAAGGAAGACAACATACTTGAGAAAGGAGCTCTTGCTTCTACATCTCACCAAGGTATGCTTGAATTTCCATCTCTTGTCATTTCAACAAACCATACGAAGGGATCTAGATCTTTGCATGTTGCTGATCTAGAGCAATAGAGTTGCACTGCGCTGTGCAAAGGCAGTGATGAAGAAAATAGGACCCATGCCTTATGGGAGCATTCACATGACAACTTCATTCATGAATCAAAGGAGGAAGAAATGGTAGATAGTAGACATATTGAAGTGAGAAACCCTTTCTCCTTTCTAGATGACACTTTCTCAATGAGCACTCCCCAACTCAAAGAGAAACTTCTACTTGCAGCAGATCCAAGATCCCACTGGTTTTGGAAGACCATGCATGAGGAGGAGGTATCATCAAGAGATCCCATGAAAGGTGCACTTCAACATTTCATGGAGTGCCAAGTTTTTCAATAGTCTAAGGTGGCTCTTCCCTTCTCACCCTTGGATCTTCATGGATTCAAGGAGGAACAGATAGATGATAGAGGACATCTTCGGATGGATAACATCTCTCATGATTGTGTTGGGCACTTCTTGAGCCATACAAATCATTATGGGAGGTTTTTTCCTACCACCTATTTGGATCCTTAGGGGGTCAAATTGATCCTTGAGAAGACTGCATTTCAACATCCCATGAAATGCAAGAGCAGAAATCTTATTTGGGAGGATGACAGTCTTCCTTGGGAGAGTGCTAAGGAAGGACAAGATGGAAGGCACCCACATGTGGATGGATGGGTGTGGGTGATGAGCAAGAATTTGGAAAGCTACTTTCAAATCTATGATACCGGGCCACAGGAGGCTTGGCTGCGTTGGTTACTCTTTAAAGAGTTTGGTCATCATCCTCTTTCCAAGGGTACGTGGCAGGATACTTGCATCATGGGGCAGCAAGGAGTATGGACACATTGTGTTGAAATAACATTCTTCATGTCAATCACCATGTTTTCACTACATGATTTGGATGATGGAAGTATGAGCAAGAAGCAAAAGATTTTGGTTCTTGGGATGTTCTTGGGAGAGCAAGGGTAGGTTTTCTCTCACAGTTTTCATGATGTTGCAGGAGTAGAAGATGGAACTATCATAGTGAAAAGGGGCTACTCCTTGGCCTTAGATTTTCAAGAGGTACTTTCCCCATGGGAGAGACTTCTTATGTGTAGCAACATTATGGGAGATGCCTTTGACATTCTACATGTCAAAGATTGGAGCCATGAGTTGGAGGGAACGTGTTTGCATAGGCCAACAACATTGCCACTTTGGAGCTGGGGTTTATTGATGGAGTATCCTCAGGATCACTTCACCCTTGATGCACTTGATGGGAAAAGAGGAGGTAAGAAATATGAGGTAATAGATGGGGACATATATTACTATGATGTACTCTTCTTGTCTTGGATTTCCAAGCATGAGGGAGAGGATTTGTAGGTAGCACTTGGTTCATTTCTCTTCATGGAAGTGTGCCAAACTACTATGGAGGATCCATTCATGGATCCACATTTCTTCTTACTTCCAACATATGGTGAGAGATTGGTTTGTGCAACACAATATTTGCATGCTCTTACCATCTCTTGGCAGTGCATTGCTCCAAAATTAAGCAAGCTCTTGATTTTTCTCCATGACCAATGTTAGGCCAAACCATATGATGGAGACAACCATCTCTTATGTGGCCTTGGGTAAATGTTTTGTGATTACATGTATGTTCAGTTGATTCATATGATTAACCATGTATCAAGAAATAATTTTCCATGTATTTCTCTAAAGCATCAGTTTGAAAAACTGCACTGTCACCACTTGGGAAACTGTTGGTACCTTCCAACACCTTATGAAACCATCAGTAATTCCCCTGTTTTGATGCCAATCATGATCCCACTTGCTGGTGTTGTTTTTATCTTGATGGGAGACATGATGTTGAGTAAGGAACATGGTTTGAATGTGTCCTTTTGGGAAGGAGATTCCCACACTTTCTGCAGTACATGTTCTAATTGGAACATGGGAAGAGTTATGGCCACCATAGCCAAATATTTGTTTCTCTTGGAGGTGGGCCAAATGTGTGATGGGATGCCGTATGTTGATTCTCTCCTATCCATCACATGTGGAATATTTTGGGCCAACTGGTTTTACAGCGTTGGAGTAAGGATCTTTACAGATCTAATCTTCATGTTGCCACTTGAGGGCAATATCATTGTAGCCCAAGATCAAAAAGAACTCTACACTTATCTTAAGTGGAGAGGAGGATAGCATGGGGTAGGCAATTTTGTCTACTATGTTCAGTTTTTCAGCCCACCTTCTTTGCAGGAACCTAAGGTGGGGGAGAATTTTATGGAGTTACCATGTTGGGAGGTGACTCATTTCATTCAGATGGGATGACATTGGTAGATGGCTGGGAAAAATACCGAGGGGGGTGAATCAGTATTTAGGGCAAACTAAAATTTTTAATTTTTCATGCTCTAAAACCCATACGCTACTTTTTTGAAGCCAACTAGCGTATACACGCGGATATCCTTCATAAAACTCGCGTATACACAGAGATCTAATTATGCCATTAGTTCTTCACTTATATCATTCCATCATTCATTCATTAGGTGTTCTATAAACAGTAAACATGTGCAGTAAGAACAGAATAAACTATCACACAAAGCATCACACATGAACACCAGGATTTTTAGGTGGAAACCCAAGTCGGGAGAAAACCACCGCTGCAGTTGCTCAGCCTTCAATATTTTATTATAGAGAAAACATCTTACAACATATGTGCCGGTGCAGACTCCTACCAGCACGCAGGCACCCACCTGCGCTCGTTTACCAGCCTCTCCTGGAAGGGAGCTCCAACCCCCTGACTCGTTTACCAGCCTCTCCTGGAAGGGAGCTACGACCCCTCGATCTCGTTTACCAGCCTCACCTGGAAGGGAGCTACAACCCCCTGACTGAAGGCTACAACCCTCAGCACCTCTATGGACCACGTTTCATCAATTTTCACACTGGATCCAAAGCTTCATTTAGGACACCACTTGCAGACCATGTTTCATCATATTTTCAGACTGGACCCACTCCATACATTTAAGCTCAATCATACATCAAACTGAAACTTATAAATTCAAACAATCCAGAACTGTAGAATACATCATTCACAGATAACAGTAACACAGCAGAACAGATCATACATTTCATACCCCTTGCTTCAGCAAACCCTAGTTTGCATACGCGCTTTCCTTTCGCTGATGTCGCGTATATACGCGCTTCTGTTCACATAAACCAGCGTATACTTCTGTACATATTATAGATCTAATTTCATTGCGCATACACGCTTTCTCTTCAGTGAAGCCGCGTATATACGCCCTTCCTCTGCAGGGAACTATTGTATAGATCTTCAACCATTATAGAGCAGCATACTTCTTCAGATCAGACATTCAGTTCAGTTTTACCCTTTTACTTCAGACAGATGTTCGCCTCATCTCAGATCTAAGCCTTCCATAAACAGATCTAGCAGATACAAATACATTCCAGATCTAGATCCCCTTCTTCATCACGTGCATCATACATTCGCATCTATCATTCATCTATAACCCTTTCCATTCGATATACTTCGTGAGAGTAGTATTCATTCAAGCTCGTACATCTTGCACCCACACTCATGATTTGCACAATGAATTTCTTCTCTTTATATAGGTTTACCCTTTTTCAATACCATGAGCCCCTTTTTCAATACCATGAGCCAAAACCACATTACATCCGATGGTATTCCTGGACGGGGTCATTTAGGCGAAACATTACCCAATACAATGGGTCAATACCATGGTGGTTACCCCTTGTTTTTCACTTTTTGAGCGCTTTTGCCCATACACGACTTGGCACGTTCTTTTCCGCGTGCATACGCGACTTCCCCTAGACAAATACGCGTATGCTTAGAGACATACTCTTCTCACCATAGATTTAGCACATGTTGACTTCCTTTCTTCATTGCCTTTTGTACTCACTGTAAATACATCAAATTTACATCATTTAACAGGTTCATCAAGACATATTCTATCAAGCACAACTTCATCAAGTGGGTTGCCATTCAAGGACAACATTCAGCATCAAAACATCATATCATATCAGATTTGCATCATTTACCAAGTCCATCAAGTCAAGAATAACTTCATCAGGTGGATTGCCATCAAGGACAACACAAGCCAACAATCTCATGTCTTCATCTTCATTAAGTGGGTTGCCATCAAGGACAACACTCTACATCATATTGCCAACAATCTCCCCCTTTGGACTTGATGGCAACGACAATGGTGTTTGGTTACCACAACAAAATAGGCATATGTATTCGTAAATCCTTTATTACCATGTCATACCCCATCTTGATCATTCTTTCATTCAAACATTATCACTTCCTTTGACATCAAGAGCATATGACCAAACCAACATGACTTCCTTTTCACCTCATGAAGAACGTCGCGATCTGATATATACTGAAGTGGCCAAGCTCCCCCTGAGTTCATGCTGAATCTTCAAACATAATTTTCAATGAAGTACAAGACTCTATGAATTTCCTATCACCAATGACTCACACTTACATCAAAGATCCATCCAAGTGGATTTACATATGAGACTCAACTACCCAACCAAGTGGGTTTACAAATTTGACTCAGCTACCCAACCAAGTGGGTTTACAATATTTGACTCAGCTACCCAACCAAGTGGGTTTACAAATTTGACAAGTCCTTACATGACTGAATATTACAATTTTACATCATGGATCTCTACATGACCTTTTCATCAAACTATAAATATAACTTTAAGACCAACACCAGAAAGTCCTCAAGAAAGAGAACATATGTCAAAACCATCATAATGCCAACAATGCATTATACTCAGCAACGCTAATGCTCCCCCTGAATCTGTGCATCCAAGCATCCTTTTCATATGACTAAGGCTCCCCCTTAGTTTGTGCATCCTGAACACTTTCACCAACAAATCATCAAGGCATCTTTATCAAAACATCAGAGATCGAAACAATATTTTAAGAACTGGAACACCACCAGAGATATCAAACAGTATCAGAGACATCAAACAGCACTACAGCTGTGCTGAAGAGAGTTGACTCCAAGCAAAATTTGTCAGCAATCAGACATACGCGGTTTTCTGTGCATGAACTCGCATATATACGCGAATGTGTTTCAGGAAACCCGCATATCTAATGCCATCTTCTAAATTTATGCAGATTTGTGCTTTTGACTGGCAGAGAACACTCCCAGCTTCTGTCTTAGATACTCGAACGCTTCCCTGGGCAGAGGTTTGGTAAAGATATCCGCAACTTGTTCTTTGGAGGGAACATACTCCAACTTCACCTTTTGCTCAAGCACTTGTTCACGTAAGAAGTGATACTTGATGGGAATGTGCTTGGTCTTCGAATGCATAATAGGATTCTTTGAAATACTGATGGCACTTGTATTGTCACACTTAATGGGGACAAGAGGTGTACATTTGATTTGAAAATCTTGTAAGGTTTGCATCATCCAAAGGAGTTGAGTGCAACAAGATGCGGCAGCCACATATTCTGCTTCTGCTGTAGATAAGGCAATATAATTTTTCTTCTTGCTGAACCAAGATACTAACCGGGGTCCCATATAGAATGCACCACCACTAGTGATTTTCCGATCATCAACACTTCCAGCCCAATCTGCATCAGTGTAAGCATGAAGAGTAAGATCAGCATTCTTTGGATACCATAGACCAAGGTCTTGAGTTCCTTGAAGATATTTGAAAATTCTTTTAACAGCCTGAAGGTGAGACTCTTTTGGATTAGCCTGGAATCGTCCAACAATCCCAACTGCATGCATAATGTCTGGTCTAGTTCCAGTGAGATAAAGTAGACTTCCTATCATTGATCTGTATTCTGGTTGATTTACCGTGGGAGAATCATCATGAGAACTGAGATTGCATCCGGTTATCATTGGTGTACTTACAGGTTTGCATTCTTCCATGCCATACTTTTTCAGAATTTGCTTAAGATATTTTGCTTGTGATAGGAATATACCATCTGCAGTTTGATGCACTTGCAAGCCAAGAAAGAATGTTAGTTCCCCAAGTAAAGACATTTCAAATTCTTGCTGCATGACATAAGCAAATTTTTGACTCATAGATTCTTCGTTACTCCCAAAAATGATATCATCAACATATACAACCACAATCAATAGTTTATCATTTTCAACTTTTGTGTATAAATTGCTATCAGCAGACCCCTTTGAAAATCCTTGTTGATGAAGATATTTGTAAAGACAATAATACCATGCCCTTGGAGCTTGTTTGAGACCATATAGAGCCTTTTTAAGTCTACAAACAAGATTTTCATCATTTCCCAAAATGAATCCTTCCGGTTGTTCTATATATACTTCTTCTTCTAGATCACCATTAAGAAAGGCAGATTTAACATCCATTTGATAAACTTTGATTTGTTGATGACTTGAAAAGGAAAGAAACATTCTTATGGCTTCAAGTCTAGCTACAGGAGCAAAAGTTTCTTCAAAGTCTATACCTTCTTGTTGAGTATACCCTTTGCAAACCAATCTAGCTTTGTTTCTTACAACCTCCCCATTCTCATTTAACTTGTTCTTGGAAATCCATTTAGTTCCAATGACATTTTTATCATGTGGTCTTGGTACCAATTCCCAAGTGTCATTCTTTTCAATTTGATCAAGCTCTTCATTCATGGCTTGGTTCCAACATTCATCTTTGCTAGCTTGATTGACATTGTGTGGTTCAATTGTGGATAGAAGTGCCAGATGACTAGAAGATCCCACAAGAGTTCTCCTTGTTCGTACACCTGATTCCTTGTCTCCCAAAATTTGAGATTCGGGATGATTCTTTTGAACATATCTGGATGGAGCTTTTTCAGATAGATCATTTTCAGGTTCTTCATTGGATCCACTGTCTATATCATTTCCATTTGATGTAGAAGGCCATATGTCACTATCATCTTCTTTTGTTGTTTTTTTTTATTCTTTAAGAGCTGCAGGAGACTCATCAATAACAACATCAATACATTCAACAATCTTTCAAAGCCTTTTATTGTAACATGTGTATGCTTTGCTTGAAGATGAGTAACCAAGAAATATCCCTTCATCTGATCTAGGTTCAAACTTGCCAAGCTTTTCATCATTATTTTTTATAAAGCATTTACTTCCAAAAACTCTAAAATGCTTCACAGTGGGAGAATTACCATACCAGAGTTCATATGGAGTTTTGTCACTATTTACCCGAACATGAGCCTTGTTGAGAATGTTAGTTGCTGTATGTGCTGCTTCACTCCAGAACATGTCAGGAGTTCCAGAATCAGCTAGCATAGCTCTAGCCATTTGAACAATTTTTCTATTCATTCTTTCTGCTACGCCATTTTGTTGTGGAGTGCCTGCTACAGAGAACTGTCTTTTTATGCCATTTTGTTCACAAAATTCAAAGAATTCATTTGATATATATTCTCCTCCTCGATCAGATCTAAGACACTTGATTTTTAGATCTAATTCATTTTCTACCAATGCTTTGAAGCTCTGAAATTTTTCAAATGCTTGATCTTTGTGTTTAATGAACCCGATCCAACACATTCTAGAGTAGTCATCAATAAATAAAATATAGTATTCTTCCCCACGTAATGAATTTTTCCTCATAGGTCCACAGATGTCAGTATGAATGAGTTCAAGAGGCTTACTTGATGATCCTTATTTGGCATTAAATCGTACTCTGGTCTGCTTACCAAATTGACAAGATTTGCATATGATACTTTCTGGAAGATTAACATTGGGAAGATCACGAACCGCTTGAAGTCTGCTTGCTTTGTTGATTTGAGAGAAGCTCAGATGCCCCAGCCTTCTATGCCATAGCCAATTTTCTGAAGACTTGCTCAAGTAACATTGATCTATGCCGTTCAATATATACAAGTTGCTTGGATTTATTTTCCCTTTTATAATAATTTTACCTGTATCAAGATCACGAACCACACATTCGTTTGAACTAAAGACAACTTCAGTTCCTTGATCACACATTTGACTTACACTCAACATATTATGTCTTAATCCATCCACATACATGACATCATTAGCCTTCACCTTTTCTTTTAGAAACACGGACCCTTTTCCTTTAATTACAGCAGGAGAATCATTTCCAAAAGTTACTTTCTTTTCCTTTTCTAGAGCATTATATGTAAGGAGTTTGCTTTTTTCACCTGTCATGTGTCTTGAGCATCCACTATCAATGTACCATTGATTTTCTTCACCTTCTGCAAATAATTCTATCCCACAGTTTTCAACCTGTAATTCCTTCTTTTTCCATATTTTGGAACTTGAGGGAAAGTGCTGTTTTGGCTGGACTTTGCTCCTGCATTCAGATTCTTCATGACCAAAGTTGTTGCAATAAGCACATTCAACTTCATTTTGAAGAGGAGAAAATTTGTTATAGGTATTCTTCTTTGGTTCAGTATCCAACCTTTTCTTTCTTGCTTCTCTTGTCATGATAGTTTTGTAAGCAACACATTGAGCAGCTTTATGACCAAAATTGTGACATGTAAAACATTTTCCATTGAAATAGCCATTTTTGTAATTATGAAATTTTCTATTTGGATTTACCTGCTGGTTGGACCTTCTTTGAAGGTTATTCCTGTCAGTGTTCCTTGAAGAGAGATGATCCTGCTTTACCTGAAAAGAATCCTTTCTTCCTTTTTGAGCGGCAGAATATTGTAAACCAGTAGTTGTTGCCTTTAGATAGTTCGGTGCTGAAGTTTGAGAGGATTCCCCAATATATCCAAGACCTATTTTTATGAGAGGAGACCGTTGTGCCTTGATAATTTCATCTAAGGTATCTGAACCTTTAGCAAATATGAGATTCAGAGTCTGAACTTTCTCTAATTCTTTTCTTAGACTTACCACTTCACATTCTGCTTTCTCCCTGTGCTTCTTTTCTTCTTCAATCTGATTTTTCAGTGATTCTATGATGATCTTATTTTCTTCTAGGTATACTTTGAGTTGATTGTTTTCTTCAAGAAAATCATTGTCCTCTAAAGCATCCACAAAAGTATCCTTTTCTTCTCTGGATTCTTTTGCCATGAGCAGTTTAATATCAAGGTCAAAATCTTCTTCATCTTCACTAGACACTTCATCATCATCTTCATTTGCATAATAACTCCTCTTCTTTTCAAATTGTTTCCCTTTACCATGTTTTTCTCTATAAGGACATTTAGCATCATAGTGACCAATTTTTCCACACTCAAAACATTTGAAGGGAAGCTTACCTTTGAATCTTCCGTAACTAGTTGGAGTTTTCTCACTGTACCCGCTTCTTCTCTTCGGATATATAGCCGGGTTCTTTGACAACTTCCTTTTCTTTTCTCTTTGCGTACCTTAAAATAGCTTCTCTGATTGGGAAGGACCTCTCCTTGTCTCATTTCAAAGCAGTCGAATACCATGTAATCTGAACGTTGTGTAGTTGCACTTGCCTTTTGCTTATTGGTCGAAACTTAGAGTCACCTTGAAGTCAAGGGGTCTTAAGACTTTCAACCAAGAGTAGATTTGTTGTGGTTTCACCTAAATTTTCATTCGATTTACAATATCATCTAGACGTAAAAAGAAACTGGCAATACTTTCATCACTATGCATCCTTAAATTTTCATATTCAATTCTGAGAGTTTGAAGTTTTGCACTTTTTACCTTTGTATCTCCTTCATAGCTCATAATGATTTTGTCCCATATTTCTTTTGCTGATTTTCGCTGCATCACTTTAGCAAATTCTGATTCAGACATGCTTCCTAATGGGACATTGACTACTTTGGCATTGATTTCATATTTCTTTCTTTCTGCTGCATCAGTAGGAATACTTGCCGGATACTGATAACCTTCTTCCACGATTTCCCATACATCCGCACCAAGACTTTGCAGATATGCTTTTGTTCGTACCTTCCAGAATATCAGATTGCTTCCATTGAATAGAGGTGGCTTTATAGACATCACTCCTTCTTGACTTCCCATTGCGACGGATCTCCTTCAAGTGATCAAGCTTCTGCAGAAGAACCTGCTCTGATACCAATTGTTGGGAAAAATACCGAGAGGGGGGGGGGGGTGAATCAGTATTTAGTGCATATTCAAAACTTTAATTTTTCATGCTCTCAAACCCATATGCTACTTTGCTGAAGCCAACTAGCGTATACACGCGGATATCCTTCATAAAACTCGCGTATACACAGAGATCTAATTATGCCATTAGTTCTTCACTTATATCATTCCATCATTCATTCATTAGATGTTCTATAAAAAGTAAACATGTGCAGTAAGAACAGAATAAACCATCACACAAAGCATCACACATGAACACCAGGATTTTTAGGTGGAAACCCAAGTCGGGAGAAAACCACCGCTGCAGTTGCTCACCCTTCAATATTTTATTATAGAGAAAACATCTTACAACATATGTGCTGGTGCAGACTCTACCAGCACGCAGGCACCCACCTGCGCTCGTTTACCAGCCTCTCCTGGAAGGGAGCTCCAACCCCCCGACTCGTTTACCAGCCTCTCCTGGAAGGGAGCTACGACCCCCTGATCTTGTTTACCAGCCTCACCTGGAAGGGAGCTACAACCCCCTGACTGAAGGCTACAACCCTCAGCACCTCTATGGACCACGTTTCATCAATTTTCACACTGGATCCAAAGCTTCATTTAGGACACCACTTGCAGACCACGTTTCATCATATTTTCAGACTGGACCCACTCCATACATTTAAGCTCAATCATACATCAAACTGAAACTTATCAATTCAGACAACCCAGAACTGTAGAATACATCATTCACAGATAGCAGTAACATAGCAGAACAGATCAGACATTTCATACCCCTTGCTTCAGCAAACCCTAGTTTGCATATGCGCTTTCCTTTCACTGATGTCGCGTATATACGCGCTTCCGTTCACATAAACCAGCGTATACCTCTGTACATATTTCATTGCGCATACGCACTTTCTCTTCAGCGAAGCCGCATATATACGCGCTTCCTCTGCGGCGAACTAGCGTATAGATCTTCAATTATTATAGAGCAGCATACTTCTTCAGATCAGATATTCAGTTCAGATTTACCCTTTTACTTCAGACAGATGTTCGCCTCATCTCAGATCTAAGCCTTCCATAAACAGATCTAGTAGATACAAATACATTCCAGATCTAGATATTCCGCTTCATCATTTCTTCATAGGTGCATCATAGATTCAGATCTATTATCAAACCTTTACCCTTTCCATACAGATATACTTCACAGAGAAGTATTCATTCAAGCTCAGACATCATGCTCCCATGCTCATGATTTGCACAATGAATTTCTTCTCCTTATATAGGTTTACCCTTTTTCAATACCATGAGCCAAAACCACATTACATCCGATGGTATTCCTGGACGGGGTCATTTAGGCGAAACATTACCCAATACAATGGGTCAATACCATGGTGGTTACCCCTGGTTTTGCACTTTTTGAGCACTTTTGCCCATACGCGACTTGGCACGTTCTTTTCTGCGTGCATACGCGACTTCCCCTAGACAAATACGCGTATGCTTAGAGACATACTCTTCTCACCATAGATTTAGCACATGCTGACTTCCTTTCTTCGTTGCCTTCTGTACTCACTGTAGATACATCAAATTTACATCATTTAACAGGTTCATCAAGACATATTCTATCAAGCACAACTTCATCAAGTGGGTTGCCATTCAAGGACAACATTCAGCATCAAAACATCATATCACATCAGATTTGCATCATTTACCAAGTCCATCAAGTCAAGACAAACTTCATCAGGTGGTTTTCCATCAAGGACAACACATGTCAACTGTCTCATGTCTTCATCTTCATTCAGTGGGTTGCCATCAAGGACAACACTCTGCATCATATTGCCAACACCATCGCTTCTAACCTTGTAGTTGCTTGAGGACAAGCAACATTTTTGGAGGGAAGGACTGTAATATTCCTAATTAGCCCAAGATAATAGGAATATTTCATTTTGTGTTAATTTTTTTAATTAATGAATAAAATGTAAAGGAGGACAAGTAAACTCCTAAAAACATCAAAATAAATCAATGCCCAATGCGAACAGAGGAAAATTAGGGTTGTCTCAATAAAATACCCTTATAATGTGAAAAAGGGATCATCACAGTAGCTAGATTTTACACTTATGGGTGTGAACAAGGGCAAATGGATGAGGACATAGTCAAGTTTGACTAAGTCAACATGAATGCATGAAGAAGAAGAGGTCATCAATAAAACCAGATCAGTGTGAACAAGGATCAACATAGGAAGACATTTGTGAGCTGGATTGATTGCACTTGAGTGTGAAAAGGGATGAGGTAGATTGACTGGGTCAACAAGACCAAATCACAGTATTGTCCAGATGCATTGAACCTCCTTGTTGATCAGCGCAATTTTAGATGGAGGATCTTCATGTGAAAGGAGCTAAAGTTTTGAAGGTGGTTTAGGGTTTCTCAAGCTATCATCTTATAAACGGAAGGGGAAGGCTCAAGAGAATATTGTTCATAATTTTATTTCTGATTTGTTGTCTGTTTAGACACACATCTTTCTTAGTTGTTTAGCCTAGATTGCTTATGCTGTTTAGCATTGGAATTTACTTCTTAGGAGTTCCATCTCTTCCAATTGAGGAGCTCTTAGGAGAGCTTGTATTTCTTAGTCCACTATCAGGTTGGAGACCAAGCTTCTACTTCCAACTTCAACGAAGATCCAATGAGGGTTTGCTTGCTTTTGTAAGCTGTAGCAACTGGAACTCTGGATATGTTCAGATCTAGCTTGTATTATAGAATCTTCTCAATAAATGTGTATTTTAACCTCCTGGAATAGTGCATCCACTGTTTAAGCTTCATTTTTTCATCTTGGCATCAAGAAAACCCAGTTATTCAAGCTGCAGTATAGTCTCCCTTGAGGGACTGCATTATTCTTAGTGGAGATTAGATATCTTCAGATCTAAGTCATTCCAGGGCTCTTTTTCAGTGGAGGAGGCCTCTGCTCTATTGGAGGGAGTGTATTGGAGTGCATGAGCTTCAGTTTCTGATATTGTCATATGGCCATCAACTATTTATCCCCTACAACGTAGTTTCTACTCCAGATATGCGTTATTCTTGTAGGTGGTGTTGCAGGGAGTTTGGGTGCACCATTTGGAGAGTTGGTTTCTGAGTGTTGGGGATCTATCCTTCATCTACTAGAGGAGATATACACATTTTACTTTTTAGATCTGATCTACATAATCTAAATACTTCAACATTTCTGAATATTTCTGCAGATCTTCTTTCTTAGATCTTAGATCTACTGCTTATGCTTGGTGTAAACCCCAAAATTCCAAGGGGATCTAAAAGAGCAACTCTTCTAATGAATGGATCTGATATAGATCTGAATTTTAATGCACAAATCTGCTCTATATTTGACATGTAACATAAAACAGTTACAGCCTAATAAAATAATGTTGTCAAGGCAATTTTTCAGTTATTCATATGGTTGCAGCCCTCTTTGAGGATATTTCTTTTGTCTATGACTTGTATTTTCAGCCATGTATTTGTTAAACTAAATTGTATGACTTATTTGCTACTGTAAATACTATTTAAGGATATTTCATGATCCTCCTATCACTTCTCTACAGAAACTACATTGTTTTCTAAGCAGAATTGTTTGTTATTGCTGCAGTCCCTCTTTGGGGCATTTTTCAAGGAAACTAGGTGTGGGAGATCTGTTTAACCCACCTAGAACGATTTATTTTTTATACCCTCTTGGATTTAGGACTTAGATACTCATATCTAAGGGATCCAAGTGTTGGTTTTCATTCATGTTTCATAAATTACTGGAAAATGCGTTTTCCAGTCATCCATTGCTGACAGATCCCATTTTGCGATATTACACACTGTAATATCCCATTGAGAAAAAGGATTGGGGAAGATCAAAATGACATGGATATTTATCCCTCCACTAAATAATTCAAAGTGAAGTATAGGAAGAGGGCCAGAATCCACATGGACATTGACCAGGGCAGTGAGAAATATGAACAGACAATTATCACAATCAGAGATTCCCCAAGCTCATCTCCAGCAAGTGGCCAAACAATTTTCTCAACATCCTCTGCCATTGTGCCTTTCCAACAATAGAATGTGTAGACTCCAACATCTACATCCACTATAGGGAAAAATGAGGAATATATCTCTGACACATTCAAGGAGATCAAAAGAAGGAATGAGGTTCTAAAGACCAACACATATAGTCAGTTTTGGAAACAAACAAGTAGCTCCCAAAGAAGGCTTCTTTCAAATTTTGACTCTAAAAAAAGGAGGATGAATATGGCCTTCTTAGAAGCAAAAATTCCTCAGCCCAAAGGTGCAAAAGCAGAGAATACACAAGAAGACTTCTTTTGAGTTTGATACAAAGAACATTCATCCAATAGACCAAACAAAGATGCACAAGAAGACAAGGGAAATGATCTCCACCACACTAACTAGTACTGCCATGACTCTCTAAAATATGCAAGTGACATTATCCAACACACATTCGTAGTTGAGGTGGAAAAGATCTCCTCCATGGCAAAAGACTCAAGTATTAAATCTCTGGAGGATTTAGTGATGAAACTAGGGTGAAATCCATCAAACATATCAGTGGAAGAAACACTTGTGAGGAAGAAGAATGTAGACATAGCTGCTTTGAGGAGGCAGCTTAATATTCTAGTGAAAAAATACCCTATGGCCAAGGAGATATAAGAATTTTAAACACAAAAGGAAAAAATGTTGCAATTGATTGTCGAACAAAAAGAACAAATTAAGAAAATGGAGAGTGAGATGGAGAAATGGATAAAAGAAAGGCAAAAAGAAATAAGACATGCAATGAAGGAAGCAATGAAAGAAGCAACTAAGGGCATGATTCCATTGTAGATAGTCCCTCTTACAGTGATTATAGCACCTATAACAACAACAGGTACATCAGGTGAAGGCCCTGAGCAGTGAGCTAAAGCTATAGAGAACATGTCCTTACATACAACATAAATTAAAAAGCTACAAGATCAACTCAGTGACCTACAAGAGCAATTCAAAAGAAAGGATTCAACACATGCCACATAGTTACAAATCAATAAAAATTTGAATGAAGGTTTGCAGAAGTCCCTTCAGGAGTCCTCAATTGGAACCATGGTAGGAAGAGTTAAACAAATTATCTGGTTGGATATAATTGAATCCATGAATAATATATGGCCATAAATTCAAATGATTTTTGAATAGAGGGATTTAATTGATTTAGTTAAAGTTTCCATTGAGAAAAAAAATGATGAACTTGGGGACAAGCCCCAAACTGCCAACAATATCATCATATTCCTGAATTCCAAAAGCAGTCATGAATTGGAACAATTGCAAGTGGCAAACAGAACAACCACCATACTGGAGGTAAAAAAGGTGTTGATTAAGAAGAGTCTAGTTACATAGCGACAGGAAATATGCCATCATATGGAGATTGGAGTGAGCGGGTTTTTCAATAGGATCGAGCGACTGAACAAAAGGGGATTTCCCTCATTTGTTATCAATGATAAACTGATGCCTAAGATACATTATGTAAAAAGGCTCACATAGATTTCAAAGGACACATCCAATCTTACAAATATGAAAAAAAATATGATAGGGAAGGCATTTTATGAATTTATCAACAATGATGTCTTCATATAGCACGTAATTAAGCACATCTTTCAGTTGAGGCCTACATTTGTGAAGTACACCGAAACTGATGAAGTCTACAGAAAGTTGAACAGAGCTAAGATTCCAACTCAAGAGGAATGGACCAATTTATGTGCACTCCAGGGAGGATGAAAACTCATCATGATGAAAAAATAGGTAGTTTAGCAAAGTATCTATGTAAACAGGTCCACTGTATAAGGACATCTCAGCAGTATCAAATTTGCCTGCACAACAGACTGCAACAACACTAAAAAACAACTTTTATGATGAGTTTCAGCATCTATTAAATGCGGTTACACTGAGTAAAGATTTCATAGTGAGTTCGGACACCTGTTACAAAGACAATACAACACTTCCATGCATGCGACACACATGCCAAATTTTGGTTACTTTGTAATAAACGAAGTGTTTTCCCTTCTGATAACGACGATAAGTCGAAAATAGTTTAAATATAACGTTTTATTCTGTATTAGAGGTTGGACCCTAGTTTTGTAAGCACTTTTCATTGCAAGTACTTGTAATTTTTCAAGCTGGAGCATCAATAAAGAGATTAGTGTACAAGATTCATGTTTTGTTTTATGGTGATGTTTGTTCTTATTCACGTTTAATGTTCTCCCATTGTAATATTTTCATGTGCATCATTTAAAATTCTAATTGTAAAACATGAAAGTTAGCTTAAGATTTACTGTTCAGAGTACTTTAAGTCTGATTGTCTTTACAATTTTAATGTTTTATTCTGATGTATGGTTTAGGAATTCTTAGTTGCTCTTAAATCATTACTGGAACATTGTTCTCCATTTCACAATTCCACTTAGTCATAAGCACCAATATTCACAGCTAGCTTGTCTTGCATTTGCTCTAGGATGTGATGTATACACCAAACCTATTTTAATTCCATAGCCCAATGGAAACTGTTTTAAGAAACCCATTAAATCCAACCACGAAAAATCAACGAAAATTAACTCTCACAATTAGTTTAACTAGCCTAATATCAGAAAGCCTAAACAAATCTAAATCTTATAGAGAGATCCCTCTCTGAGTCTAGGAGGGCTAAATCCTATGCTTTAAATGGTTTTGATGTTGTTCTTTATAATTTACTCTTTCCAATCTTATAAATTATAGAGTGATAACATAGTGGCGACCATATTGGGGACTAGCTGAAAATTTTCAATTTTCATCTGAATTCAGAAAACCCCAGCTAAAAAGTATTGTACGATACAAATATCTTTTAAATATTAGTTTCTTTTATTCTTCCATAATCATTTGGTCTATGATTTTGAACTAAATTCTGGCTCCCAAAATAATATCCACCAGATCCCATCCAGATCCAAATCCCCATCCTATTGTAGACAATCCTGAGAAGATCTTGAGGAAAACTCATAGAACAGACAGTCAAACCAGCGACAAAATTATTTACAGGTCTAGATCCTTACCTGCTAACTTTTTCACATTGCAAGGCATTCAATTTGATTTACAGATTGAACAAGGTCTCTTCAGAACCAAATCTCATAATTGGACTAACCTTAGAGTTTTTGATCTGTCCACATTTCATACCTCTACCCATCCACCTTCACCCATTGTTCATCTCCCTCCACCACCTCCACCAATCATGGCAACCAAATATGCCTGATTAGTGCTCCTAGCCCCTTTACCCCCTATGCCCCAAGATTACCAATCTGATATTCCACTATTTGATAGCACTGGTCCTGTGACTTCCCAGCAACACATAGATAAAATGAATGACTCTTTTGACCAGCAAGAAATTAGTGATAACAATGTCAAATTGAAAATTTTTGTCGATAGTTTAGAGGGGTGAAGTCATAAAGTGGTTTAAAGTTTTAACTACTAATAGTATTCATGATCTCCCTGATTTTCACCAAACATTTATAAACAGATGGGAAGTCAAGAAAAATCCACTACATATTTTATCAAAATATGAGACTATTAAGAGATCTCCATAAGAGAGCGTGCAAGAATACTATACTAGATTTATCAGGCTATACAACACACTCTCTGCTAATATGAAACCACCCCAAGGGATAGTTTTTCTTATATTCCTAAATGGGTTTAACCGAGACATGGCCTATCATCTCAGGGAGAGCGACTCGTCAACTCTAGAGGAAATGTAAAAATAGGTTGTATCCGTAGAAGCTAATTTATTAGCTAAAAGGGCTAGGATGAGGACTAAGAGGAGAGCCAAAATAAGAGAAGAACACATAGCCTCTACATCTGAGGCCAAAATTTACAATTTGGTAAGGACTGTGGAAAAGGTGATGGAAAGAATGAGTCTGAATGAAAGAGAAATACCCAATGAAAATCAACCAGTACCCCAAAACAGAAATCATAAACCAAGAAGAAACCTTCCATAGGTTAGACATAGAGAAAAAAGAGGTCCTGGTCAATAGATTAGGCCTCATTTTCAAGAAAACTATGCTGATGAAGATGAAGGAATAATGGAGGAAGTGGAGTAAAATATTACTAATTTGATGGGGATTAGTGAAGATGATTCTATTTTTCTTACTGAAGAAGAACAAGAATTTTTTTCACTAACCCAAATAGACCTTGGATCTGAAGAATTTGATCATTACAAACTAGGTTTTGAGAATGCAATTATTGAGTTCCATAGACAAAACAATTTGAGAAGCAAGAAAAATTTGGATAATTCTAATAAGAAGGATTCAGAAAATTCTGCCAAGAAAGTGTCTAAATCTGAAGTTAAGAAAACAACAGAAAACACCAAGAAAAAATCAAATAACCCAGAAAAGAAAAACACAGAGAACAATGCCAATAAAGCGGTAGATATTCCTACCAGAAACACTCAAACAGACATCCCCGGTACAAGAAAGTAGACCGAAGTTACCCAAAGAATAGAGGCTGAAAGAATTGATTTGACAAACCCACTGAAAACTAAAACACCATTTAGTATTGAGAGTGAACTTGCAAAGGTGAAGATTTCTATCCCTCTCACTGAATTAATCAACAAAAATGTCTATAGATCTCATGTCCTCAAATTGTTAACTATATGGGAGGTTACAGATACTGTCAATTTAAATGATGACCAGCCTGAAATTTTGTTTGGGCCAAAAATTGATGGAAAACCCTAGGAAGGAGGAGTCCCTCATTTTTATGTCAATTTAAAAATTCATGACAAGATTCTTCACAATGGCATGTTGGATTTGGTGCATGACACAACCTTATGCCAAAGGCTGTCATGGAGAAACTTGGCCTTGAAATAACTAGACCTTATAAATATTTATACTCTTTTGACTCTAGTAAAGTTAGGTGTCTAGGTCTGATCAAAGATCTTTGTGTCACCTTAGCTTAGATACCTGCAAAGATTTTAGTGGTGTACATTGTTGTAGTTGACATTCCCCCTAAATATGGAATGCTCTTATCTTGCTCATGGGAAGAGAAATTACAAGGGACCCTACAATTGGACATGACATATGCTATAATTTTGGTATTTGGTCAACGAAGAAGAATGTATAGGGAAACATTAATGAAGTACATGGTGAGTAGCCAAGAGAAACCTCACAATTACCCTCTATACTTTGTTCACAATGACCTTGATTCTTTCATTTTGTACAATGATGGAATCATTGACTCACAACTTTCCCATATAGAAAATGATTCCATAGAAAATAATGACAGTCAAATACAAACAGAACAACCAGATCCAGCAAAATGAACCTCTTTGGAACATGAGTTTTGATAGCTCATGTGAAAAAGCTAGCTTAGGGGCATGCATTTGGGTGTACAATGAAGGAAACAATAGTGCACAAGGTCATTCATACAAATTAAATTTTCAGTGCACAAACAACATTGCGGAATATGAAGCTTTGCTTTTGGGATTACAAATGTTAAAAAAATTAGGAGAAAAAATGATCTTTGTACATGGTGACTTTGAGTTGGTCATAAAACAAGTTAAAGGACTGTATGCAGCCAAAAATCCTAGATTAAGATCTTATAGAAGTGTTTTCCTTTATTTCTTGAGAAATTTTGATGAATATGATTTAGTAGTAATTCCCAAAAATCAAAATGTCCTAGCAAATGGCCTAGATTTTTCAGCAAGTACCTACAATTTGCATCACCCAAATAAATAGCATACAATTGAGGTAAAACATCTTCCTCTTGTGCCAGACAACATAAGGTACTGGCAGGTTTTTGGCAGTGATAAATAAAATGAAAGCTTCCTACAATCTAAAGATGAATTTGAAGACAACAATATAGACATGGATTGTGAGGAAGACAGTCTTACTAATGAAAAAAGTAATGAATAAAAACAAGTTGTTGTTTTGGAAACTTCTGTTTTAGATGTAAATATCAATGTAAATATTCCAGATAATAAAAATGTACATAACACTAAAAATCAGAAAGACCTGGAAAAAGAAGAATTTTAAGTACTCCAACTCAAAGACAATAATCTGCCTAGAGGGATGGTCCCTTTAGAGGAATTATTTGACTTTAATGATGTGGTAAAGAGACCCCAAATGGAACCAACTAGAGCAAATATTGAGGAGTGTAATATAAGCACTGAACAGAATCCCAAAATCATCAAATTGTCTAAATATCTGCCTATGATTACAAAAAGGAGATATATAGCCCTATTCAAAGAATTCATTGATGTGTTTGCATGGAGCTATGAGGATTTGAAGTGTTGTGATAGCCACATCATTCAACGTAAAATTCCATTAAAATAAAATCAAAAACCATTCAGACAGAAATTTTGAAGAATAAACCCTATTTTGATGCATTTAGTTGAGAAAGAAATTAAAAAGATGTACGAATATAAAACCATAGTACCACTCATACAATCCAAATGGGTTTCCAACATTGTCCCAACTAGAAAGAAAATAGGCGAAATTAGACTCTATATTGACTTTAGAAATCTTAATAAAGTATCTCTTAAGGATAATTACCCTTTACCAAAAATGGATCACATATTGCAACGGGTAGTGGGTTCCAGTAGGATATCTTTGTTAGATGGTTTCTTTGGTTACAATCAAGTGTTAGTACACCCTGATGACCAAGATAAGACAAATTTTACAACTCCTTAGGGGACTTTCATGTATGTGAAAATTCCCTTTGGATTAATGAATGTTGGAGCTACCTTTCAAAGGGCCATGGAAATTGCATTTGCTAATGAAATTGGCCACTTTGTTGTGATTTATTTTGATGACATCACTGTGTTTTCTAAAAATGATGAAGAGCATTTAGCACACTTGAGAAGAGCTTTTGAAAAATGTAGAAAATTTGGAATTTCCCTAAATCCTAAAAAGACATTATTTGGATTGGAAGAAGGAAAACTGTTAGGTCACATTATCTCTCAGGAGGGAATCAGAATTGACCCAAGTAGAATTGAAGGAATATTAAAAATCATCCATCCAAGAAATCTTAAAGAACTCCAATCATTCATCGGTAAAATCAACTTCCTAAGGAGATTTATACCAAACTTAGTAGAACTTTTAAGGAACATTACTAATATGCTCAAGAAAGAATCAGAAATAAAATGGACCATAGAAGAAAAATACTCTTTTGATTTAGTGAAGATAGCATTGACAAAATCCCTAGTACTAATCAATCCAGGTTTCACTAAATATTTCATTATTTTTTCTTTTGCTTCTGAACATACTATTGCTATTGTTTTATTAGAGAAAAACAGTGAAGGATAGGAGTAGCCAATAGCTTTTTTTAGCAAGGCATTAAGAGATGCATCCTTGAAATATAATATCATGGAAAAACATGCTTTTGCCTTGGTTAAAGCATTGAAAGATTTTAGTGTCTATATTTTACATTCACATATCATTGCTTATGTTCCAAATGTAGTTTTCAAAGATATATTAACACAAAATGGTCCTGATGGAAAAAGAGGAAAATGGATTGCAATGATCTTAGAATATGATTTGGAAATCAAGCCTACCAAGTTGATTAAAGGTAATGGATTAGATAAATTTATGGCAGAATCCAACTTTCATGCACTAGACATCAACAGGGTACATTCATTAAATGATCAAGAGGAACTGGTGACTCCACCGATTAATGAAGCATTCCCAAATTCTCCATGGTATGCTGATATTTTGTATGTATTGTCAAAATTGAATGATCCTCCTGGTTTGTCTAAAACAAAGGCTAGATTTCTAAAACTGAAATTTGTTAAATTTTGCATTTTGGATAATGTTTTGTATTGGAAAGATTCTGGGGGTATTTTGCTTAAATATTTATTGAAGGATGATGTAGATAGAGTAATGCAAGAGTTCCATGGAGGTGACTGTGGTGGCCATATTTATTGGAAAACCACTGCTAACCAGATCATGAGAGTTGGTTTTTACTGGCCCACCCTTTTTCCTAATGTCCATAAGATGGTTACTGCTTGTCATAAATGTAAAATATTTGAAGGAAAGATAAAGCTATTACCCTTACCCCTGAAACCTATTTCTGTAGAAAGCCCTTTCTAGCAAAGGGGTCTAGACTTCATAGGAGAAGTTCATCCCCCATCCTTTGCCCAACATAAGTGGATCCTCAATTCGAAAGATTATTTCACCAAATGGATAGAGGCCACCCCTTTTAGAAATTCCACTGAATCTGTCATAATAATATTCCTATAAACCAACATCCTTTCTAAATTTGGTTGTCCTAGAAAAATCATTACAGAAAATGTCGCAGCCTTTAGGTCCAAAAAGATGGTTGATTTCTGTCACAGGTATCATATAACATTGGGGCATTCAACATCCTATTACCCTCAAGGTAATGGATTGGCTGAATCTTCTCATAAAATCCCAGTGAACATCATAAAAAATATTCTGGAGGAGAATAAGAAATCATGGAACAATAAGTTGAAAATGCTCTTTGAGCTGACAGGCTCACCACAAAGAAATCAATTGGCATGTCTCCATACCAATTGGTTTATGGAATGGATGTAGTATTTCCTTCTTCCTTGGGAGTTCCAGTAATGAATGTGGTCCAAGAGATTCAAGATGAATCCAATGAAATTCAAAGGAGGATAGATGACACCATTCAACTGCAGTAGTCCAAAGAGGAGGTTTACAACAGAACACAAGTAATTCAAGATAATATCAAAAATCTCTTTGACAAGAGAACCAATGCCAATGATTTCAACTTGGGAGATAAAGTTCCAAAATGGGATTCCAGAAGAGAGGACAAAGGTAAGCATGGGAATTTTGATAACCTTTGGAAAGGGCCATACATCATTGATGCTTTCAAGGGAAAGAATTATTATTTTCTCAAATATTTGGATGGTACAGAAGTATATGGAGGTCCTATCAATGGCAAGATGCTGAAACATTATTTATTTTAAAATTCAGGTTGAATTCACATCATTTTAAATACCACAGTCTTACAGTTTTCAATAATTCATTAGACGCGGTTGAAGCCCAAAGTGAAGGCCCTAAGCCTAGTTTGATGAGCAGATATGAGAACAAAAAGGAAATCAATTGAAGAAGAAAGGAAATCAGTTAAAAATGTTGCAGAAAAAGGAGCATCCAAGGCTACTAGTCCCAAGTTCTTGACACTTCTTTTCAAGAAGCGCCATCCCCAGCTGGAGCCACTATTAGTATCATATAAATTATAGGATCTCAAGGTGATTGGATTCTTCACATTTCTTGCAAGTTTTCATTATTGAAAGGATTTTCAAAATTCAAATGATTTCAAATATAAAAAAAAATATGAAAAGAAAGAAAGAGGGTATAAAAAAGAAAAAAAAGAGAAAAGAAAGAAAACCTTGAAAAAGAAATAAAACTGAAAGTGTTACAAGTTTAAATGCCACTAATCATTAGATAAGTCTGTCCAGTCATACAGTTTAGTCATGATTGGACAATTTTCAATTTCTATTGATAGGTTAAAGAAAAAGATTTGCCAAACTGTTTAATCTTGGCTTATCAGTAGATAGGTAGAAAATGAAATTGAGTCAACAGTTTAAACTGAGTCAATGGATGATATAAGGATAGGTGTTAGGATAGAAATTCAAAATAAAAATGATTTAAGGGTTTTCTAGTCCAAATGCACCCTGAAAAAGAATAAAAAAGGTTAGATGAGTAGTTTTGGGTAGGTAGATGTGCTGAGGAGGAAAAATGGAAGGAAAAAATGAAATTTATCCTACAAAGTACAACATCAAAAGTGTATTTTCCTATGCTGCAAGAAGAAAATAAAAACAAAGAGTGTTCATGCTAAAAGGTTTGAAAAAGGAATCAGATTCTAAATTTTGGAGCTAATTTATGTTCCAAATCATTTGGGCATATTTTATGTTTAAAGTTTATCTTAAGTTCCAAAGTATTAATATTCCCTTGGTTCTAACCTCCAAACTCTCACATTTTATTTTATCCTAAAGTTTATACCTCTCTCCTACACACATATTTTCCGACCCCACCATCCCATCACCACGTCACATCCACGACTAACTATCCAACACCTTTCTTGACATCCCCACTCATCACTTCATATTTGACGCTCCTCAACCCTTTTCGCGTGCCCCCCCCGCCCCCCCCACTCTATGAACTATAACAATGAGGTGGGTACAAAATGGGTGGTATCCCATACCGCCGTTCCTGCTACATGTCGTGCTGAGAAGAGTTTTCACCCCACCCTATCGATACCACCGACTGCCTTCGACCCCCTCTAAAAAGTGGTTTCCATCGTCAACCAAACCGCCACATCCATTTTACCATTACCAATGCTGTTGTGCCACATCCATTTTCATCTTTCTACCCCGCCCTATCACATCTCTTCCTTCTAGCAGCCCGTTGCACCATAAATGGTCGGGCCGTTACCCAACGCCCCGCGCCACTTCAACAGTCGACCAATCATCCTATTAAAACCCAAATTCAGTACTAAAGTAGATTTTACCTTGTCAATCCTCTTGAATTACTGCAGGTGTTGGATGTGCGGATATTTACAAAGAAATCATAGATTAGCCATTGCTGCTGAAGGGTTATTGTTCATCAAAGGAGAAATTGTTGGTGCTTTGTGAACCAGATTATAGTTCTCCTTTCGACTGTTCAATTACGATCACAATCCCCTTCTATTATTTCCCTTCCCCAGGGCTGATTTGTATAATTTTCCCTCCTCTACTCCCTTTTCTTGCATCCCATTTTTCATTACAAGTTGAGAAATATTTACAAAAGTCATAAAATGCCTCCAAAGGCAGATAAAAAACCTTTCAACCCCATGGTCTATCCTCAGGTAGACTTAGATCACATACCCCTGGTCGACAGAGATTACAAGATCCATGAGATAAATTCTGACATAGACTTGTTCGATGTCTACGGATGGCTCGAGGACAAATTCCTTCAAGAAGTAGATGATATAGGCCTTTGGGAGACCAAATTTCCTTATTTCATCTTTCCCAGGACTCATAGCTACCCTGATCTGATTAGAAAATGTCAGTCATGTTATGACATTAACCAGAGAGCCATAGTGAACCCTATAGGAGAAATATTTTTTTCCATAAATGCCCAATCCATTCAATAAATGATGCAAGCCCCCATTGTTGAGAATGCCATTCCATTTTTATATGAAGCCCTGAGAGAATTATACCAGAAAATCGACTTTTCTAGCAGGGCCAAAACCTTAGAATTATTCTTGGCCACAGATGCCCCAATTCCCACCACAAATCCCCCATACCCTTCATCCATATTTCCTTATAGGACCAAACACATCATCACTTTTTTATCTTACTTATTAGGGCATCACAATGATCAATGGGTAGATGAAGCCATGATTGCCTTCTTTTTAATTCTTTCCTCATATTTTCAACCCAAAATCATGTTCAACCATTGTCAATTTCTTGTAGATGCAATTCATCAACAATTCTAAAGTTTTAGACAGAGGAGGTTTTCAAATACACCTATTTGTTGGTATACATGTTTGTTTATTTCCAATCCAGTAGGTTTTAGTTTGATATGATGAAGCTAAATGATGATTCTCAGCCCCAATCAGTGATTTTTTGGACTACTTTATTGATGAAGGAGTGGAAGAATTACTCCTACAAGAGATTTGTAGACTTGTTTATCCATCCATCAATCAACACACTCAAAAATACTACATAGCCAAAGATTAGTGAGGAAATAAAGAAGGTGATGTAGTTAACAGAGCATATCAGAATAGTAATTTGGTACCTCTACCAGAACTACACAAAAATCAGGGTTTATGGTAGTGAATTGGCCCCATATAAACTTCCAAAGTATCTCTATATGGAATATTTGCACTTTAATATATAAGACAAATGATAAATGTAGATGATATGCATTATTTCTATGCCAAGAAGAATTCACAACTCAGGATCAAATCAAAAATTGGTCCATTTATTTGCAACCGCAGAGTAGCAGGGGATGAGGCAGATAAAATGTTAAAGGAGATGAAGTTCACACATGGCTTCACTTGGTCCTATGATCTAGTGGGGATAATCTCCAAGAATAGGGTCGAGAACAAGTCCACTCCCTACATTCATACTCATAGATTGGAGATAGAGAAATATATGAAAAAAGAATAATGGGCAGGTAACACACTCCAGGAGGCAGAACAATAGGTCATCTCTACTTCAGGAATTCAAACACCAACTCCACAAGAAAGAAAGACTTCAAGAGCCCAAGATGACAAAGGAAAGGAATGTGAAAAGGAAGCAGGAAGAAAAATTACTAGGGAAGATCAAACATACATGGATATTGATCCCTCCACTAAAGAATTCAAAATGAAGTACAGGAAGAGGGATATAATTCGCATGGATATTGACCAGGGAAGTGAGAAAGATCAGAAAATAGTTATCACAATCAGAGATTCCCCAAGCTCATCTCCAGCAGGTGGCCAAACAATTTTCTCAACATCCTCTGCCACTATGCCTTTCCAAGAGCAGAATGTATAGACTCCAACATCTACATCCACTATAGGGAAAAATGAGGAAGATATATATGACACATTCAAGGAGATCCAAAGAAGGAATGAGGTTCTAAATACCAACACATATAATCAGTTTTGGAAACAAAAAACAGCTCCCAAAGCATGTGTATTTCATATTTTGACTCTGAAAAGGGGAGGATGAAGATGGCCTTCTTAGAAGCACAAATTCCTCAGCCCAAAGGTGCATCTAACTACAAGAAAAAATCTTTTGAGTTTGACACAAAGAACATTCATCTAATAGACCAAATGGAGATGCACAAGAAGACAAGAGAAATGATCTCCTCCATAGTAACTAGTACTTCCATGAGTATCTCAAAACTACAAGTAAAATTATCCAACACACAGTCATAGTTGAAGGTGGAAAAGATCTCCTCCATGGCAAAAGATTCAAGGATTAAATCTCTGGAGGATTTAGTGATGAAACTAGGGTACAATCCATCAAACATAGCAGTGGCAGAAACACTTGTGAGGAAGAAGAATGCAGACATAGTTGCTTTGAGGAGGAAACTTAAGATGCTAGTGATAGAATACCCTATGGCCAAGGAGATAGAAGCAAATGAAACACAAAAGGCAGAAATGATGCAATTGATTGTCGAAAAAATAGAAAAAATTAAGAAAATGGAGAGTGAGACAGAGAAAATTATAAAAGAAAGGTAGAAAAAAATAAGAGATGCAATGAAGGAATCATCGAAATAAGAAGCTAAGGCCATGATTCCACTACAGGAAGTCCCTCTTATAGTGATTCCAAAACCTAAAATAACAACAGGTACATCAGGTGAAGGCCCTGAGCAGTTAGCTAAAGCTATGGAGAACATGTCCTTATAGACAAAAAAAATTAAAAATTTGCAAGATCAACTCAGTTAAATACAAGATCAGTTCAAAATAAAATATTCAGCACATGCCACAAAGTTACAGATCAGTAAAAAGTTGAATGAAGGTTTGCAGAAGTCCCTTCAAGAGTCCTCAATTGGAAGCATGGTAGGAAGAGTTAAACAAATTATCTGGTTGGATATAACTGAATCCATGCATGATATATGGCCAACAATTCAAATGATTTTTGAAGAGAGGGATTTAATTGATTTAGTGAAAGTTGCCATTGTGAAAACAAATGATTAACTTGGGTACAAGCCCCAAACTGCCAACAATATCATCAGATTCTTGAATTCCAAAAGTAGTCATGAATTGGAACAACTGTAAGTGCCAGACAAAACATCCACCATACTGGAGGTAAAAAAGGTGTTGAGCAAGAAGAGTCTAGTTACACAGCTAGAGGAAAGATTCCATCAGCTGGAGATTGGAGTGAGTAGTTTTTTCAATAGGATCGAACCACTGAACAAAAGGGGATTGCCCTCCTTATTCGTTATCAATGACAAACTGATGCCTAGTACAGATTATGTAAAAAGGCTCGCAGAGATTTAAAAGGACACATCCAAGCTTACAAATATGAAAAACACTATGACAGGGAAGGCAATTTATAAATTTATCAGCAATGATGTCTTGATACAACATGAAATTAAGCACATCTTTCAGTTGAGGCATACATTTGTGAAGTACACCGAGACTGATGAAGTCTAAAGAAAGTTGAACAGAGCTAAGAATTCTGACTCAAAAGGAATGGAAAAATTTATGTGGACTCCAGGGAGGATGAAAACTCAGCATGATGAAAAAATAGGCAGTTCAGCGAAGTATCTATGTAAACAGGTCCAGTGTATCAGGACAACTCAACAGTATCAAATTTTCCTACATAGCAGACCACAATAGCACTAAAAAACAACTTTTATGATGAGTTTTGGCATCTGTTAAATGTTGTTACACTGAGTAACGGTTTCATAGTGAGTTCGAACATATGTTAAAAAGCCGATACAACATGTCCATGCATGAGACGCACAAGCCAAATTTGGTTACTTTGTAATAAACAAACTGATTGCCCTTCTGATAATGACGATCAGTCACAAATAGTTTAAATATAGCATTTTATTCTATAATAAAGGTTGGACCCTGGTTTTGTAAATGATTTTCATTGAAAGTACTTGTAATTTTTCAATATTGAGCATCAATAAAGAGATCTGTCTGCAAGATTCAAGTGTTGTGTATTCTGGTGATGTTTTTCCTTATTCACGTTTAATGTTCTCCCAGTGTAATCTTTTCATGTGCAACATTTAAAATTCTAATTGTAAAACATGAAAATTAGCTTAATATTTACTATTCATAGTACCATAAGTCTGATTTTCTTTACAATTTTAATGTTTTATTCTGATGTATGGTTTAGGAATTCTTAGTTTCTCTTAAATCATTACTGAAACACTGTTCTCCATTTCACAATTCCACTCAGTCATAAGCACCAATATTCACATCTAGTTTGCCTTGCATTTTCTTTGGGATGTGATGCATACACCCAGCCTATTTCGACTCCATAGCCCAATGGAAACCGTTTGAAGAAACCCCTTAATCCAACCACGAAAAATCAAACAAAAAAACTCTCACAATTAATTTTACTAGCCTAATATCAAAAAGCCTAAACAAATCTAAATCTTATAGAGAAATCCCTCTCTGAGTCTAGGAGGGCTAGATCATGGGCTTCAAGTGGTTTTGATGTTTTTCTTTATAATTTACTCTTACCAATCTTATAAATTATAGAGTGATAACAGTGGATACATGCATTTTGAATTTTGTTATAATGAGGCTTGGAGGCCTATTATTATTGAGAAAAACTGGAAAACCATAAACATCCAAAAAATTAACCTTAGGAGATGAATTGCCAAAAGTTTGTGGGCCCATTGGGGTAAATTAGGACATCAACTTCCTTGGGTCGTAAATTTGGCATGTGATATCTGTTTGGCACATACGAGACCTCTTTAGAAAGTTCTACCCGAGGAATACAACTTTCAACTACAAACCCCTACCATAAGGTATGGGTTTTCCATTTTTCCAAAAAAAAGTTGTTTAAGGCCTCAAAATGGTTTTGAAAGTTTAGGACCCAAATAATTGCCAAAAATAGTAAATTGTGCTACAATTAAGGAAACGGAAAGAAAATTTTTTTGGGGTCCAAATGGAAAAGGAGAGTGGCCACCAATATCCACTTGGATGATGTATAACCTCATAAATGACCATGATTAAATCCATAAATTGATGATATTTCACAAATAATATTTTTTCAAGTGAGATTAGATAGAGAAGGATTGGTTTGAGGTGGTTGGTTATGACCTTAGTGATGAATTTATAGACCACATTGCAAAAAAATACTCACTAGAAACCGCTAGGGTCTTCCATGTTGTGTTTCTTAGGAGCCAACATGTTGAAAGTAGCATGTAAGGGTAGAAGGGTAGAAATATAGCTTTATGATTTTGTAGAAATTTAATACAAAATGCATGTATGTCCTAGATTCTCCTGATCTAAAAATATGCTACTGTTAAATACAAAATCACTTCTACAAATCTTTGCGGAATTTAAAGCACAATCGCTAATTACAATATCATGAAGAAATATCAATCACACATAACACATATAATTTACTGGGGAAAGCTTATAGCTAAATACCCCATTATATTCTATTATGTATTATATCATGGATTATGAAAAAATTACATGCAAAGCTATAATCCAAGAGCTCTTTGTACATGACCTAACTGTCTCACACTGTCATACAAAAATTAGCAAGTTCCTTAGCCAATTTACTGTCTCCCGATAGCATGCCTCCATTGCACAATACCAGCTGATAGATATCCCCGAATGAGTGCAATCTTGCCTGCCTTGACTGCGCAATCCTCATGGGCACATCCAATGTGTTTGTGGTTGCATGTGTGCAACCATATAATGTCACAATTGATAGTTTACTTCCCTTTCACCTAGAACTCAACTGGGTCTCCACTGGATCTGACATGCATGCAATTAATAATAGTAAATATTCAGTTGCATGTGAGACCACTAATTGTGAATGAATTAATAATTAATTCACTTGATCTCTCACTAGTGTATCTTTAGTTACAACTATCAAAACTGATTTTAACTCACTTAACTAAGTTAAACTACTTTACAACTTGCATAAATTCACTTCCAACTCTTTTACAACTTCGAATCATTTAGTTACAACTAATTCAACCCGCATGTCCCACCAACCAACCACTTAACTCGAAATTCCTTTAGCTAACTGATTTTCCACTTCAATTAACTATTTCCAAGTGCTCATTGAGAACATAATATACTTTATTGTCCAAATTATATTAAGGGATAATAATAGTAGACATGCATCTATAAATAGAATTTTCACATACATCTATAAATAGACATACACCTAAAAATAGCCTGAGGCTCCATCCTAGTGTAGGTGCTTCATTTTCACTAGGATCTTCTTGTTGAATATGAAAACTCCCTCTCAACAAGAAAGGGATTATCCTTCACCCCGATCATGTCACTATGGTATTCGAAGTTGGTCCTGGTGAGCGCCTTCGTCAAAATATCTGCATCCTGATCTTCTACAGGAATGTACTGAAGAAATATGATCCTCCTCTGCACACAATCTCTGAGATGATGGTATTGGATATCTATATGCTTATATATATCATGAAACACAGGTTTAATTGAGAGTTTAATGCAACTCTAATTATCACAATGAATCACTATTGGATCCAGATGAGAACCAAACAAACCAACTAGGATCTTTCTCATCCAAATAGCCTCACATGAAGCTTGAATCGCTTCCATGTTTTTCACTTCCTCTGAAATGAGTGCCACGGATCTCTGCTTCCTATTGTACCAAGAAACAACTGTAGACCCGATACTAAACATCCCCCCCTGATGTGATCTTTCTGTCTGTTGGACTTCCAGCCCAATATGCATTCGTGAAGCCATGCAAATTCACTCCATCAGTCTGTATGTACCATAAAACATACTCTGATGTGCCCCTCAAGTATCTCAGCACATTCTTACCCGCCTTCGAAAATATCTTGGTAGGCTTAACCATAGCTTGACTCAACTGGTTAACTGCATAGAAAATTTTTGGTCTTGTGTCACTAGATACATTAACGAACCCACTAATTATCGATAGACAATATCATCCACTACCTCTTCAGAAGTAGCATCCTCTTTCCTCCAGTTTCCTGGAAGAGGAGTATCCATGGGTTCACAACCCTCCATGTGAAACTTACCCAGTATCTCCCTTTCATACTTGCCTTGAGATGCAAAAATTTCACCATCTCACTGCCATATTTCCAATCCAAGGAACTAATGGAGGCCCATGTCCTTCATCTCGACTCTTTTGCAAGATCCTCCTTGCATGAGTGTATCAACTGCTCATCACCATTCAATATTAAATCATCAACATAAAGAAAAATGATTAAAATCTTACCCTCCACCAAAATTTGGTATAATTTTGCATCTGCTTCACTTTTGGTGAAGCCTAACCTGGTAAAATAGTTTCCTATCCGAGTGTACCAAGCAGAGGGTGCTTGCTTAAGCCAATACAACGCTCTTTTGAGTTGGAACACATGCGACTCACTGTTGAAGATCTCAAAACCTTCAGGCTGCTCTATGTACACCTCTTTCTAAATGATCTTATTGAGAAATGTAGTTTTCACATCCATATGATGAATGCACCAGCCCATCTGCGCCGACAGAGCAAGCATGGTCCTTATGGAAGAATACCTTGCGACAGGTGCAAAGGTTTCTTCATAATTTATCCCCTTGATCTGTGAGAAGCCTCAGGCCACGAATCTGGCCTTGTATTTCTCCACATTTCCATCAGCAACTTGATTTACCGTGTAGATCCATCTCGAACCTACCACTGATTTATCAACTGGACTTGGAACAATTTCCCAAAACTTTTTTTGACAATGGTGTCATACTCCTCCACCATTGTATCTACCCATGTGGGCTCTTGCACTGCTTCCTGAAAGGAACATGGTTCAGTCACAATAAATTTTCTCATGAGAGCCATGTATCCAGTAAATTGGTCAGGAGACTGTCTTTGTCTGTGCTATGAAGTAGGGGCTCATACATTCTTTGTAGCATCAAGTCTCAACCTATCAACTTCTGTGGTACACCTTCTACTAGTTTTGATGGTGGGCTCTATGTTAGTGAACTCCTCCACTCCATGAACCTCCTCTTGTGGTTGATCCACATCTAGATACTCATCTTTGGGAACCAGAAGTTCCTCCTCGACATGCAAGTCCATCTCCCTCTCAAGCAACAACTGAATGGCTTTCCCCTCATCAAATTTTATATCCCATCGCACAATAGTCATTCTACTATTTGGAAAATACACACGATAATTATGGGGTGTTTCTTTGTACCCAAAAAAAATCCCAAATTCAGCAATCGGCTCTAGCTTATTCCTGGCATCCTTGTTCACATGCACATAAACAGATGAGCCAAAAATCTTAAAGTGTGTTACATCCTATTTCTTACCAGTGAAAGCTTCTTCAGGTATACTCATGCCAATTACTCTATGAGGAAAATGGTTTTAAATATAAACCACAATGTTGCATGCATCTACCCATAAATGCATTGGTAGGACCTAATCATGCAACATCGATCATGCTACACCCATGATTGTTTTTTTCTTCCTCTCCGCAACCCCATTTTGTTGTGGGTTATGAGGTGCTATGAGTTCTCTTCGAATTCCTTCTTTGTTGCAGAAGTTCTTGAATTCGTTAGAGATGTATTCTCCACTATTATCACTCCTAAGAACCTTCACTTTCTTCCCCAACTCTTTCTCCATCAATTCCTTAAACTCACAGAACTTTGTGAATGTTTGATCCTTATTCTGCATGAAGAATATCCAACATTTACGAGAAAAGTCATCAACAAAAATAACATAGTACTTATGTTTTTCCATTGAAGCAATCGATAATGGTCCACACACATCTATGTGAACTCTCTCAAGGATCCCCAAAGCATGGTTTTCCTTCTCATGAAAGGTCGACTTTACATACTTCCCCATGGTGCAACCCTTGCACTGATCTAACTGATCAAGTGTTCCCATTGGAATTCTAGTAAATATTTGTTGCATGAATTTCAAGGCTCCATGATGAAGATGACCAAATTGCTTGTGCCATAATTTGCCCTCAGCTCAGGTCACCACTTTTTCCACCTTTCCCATCATGGCAGTGCAGCCATCTACCTCCAGCTTGTAGATATTCTTAACTTGAATCCTTATCCTCTTGGCTTGACCCGTTGTTTTATGTCGCAGGAAATATTTTCATCGCTAAAAAAAACATCATAGACTTTGTCCTCCAACATTGCGAATGAGACCAAATTTTTCTTTAGCCCTGGAACATGCATAACATCTTTCAATTGAAATGGTTTACCTGACTCCCTCTGAAAGGTAATGGTACCAATATCGGTAGCACTGTACCTTCCATCATCACCCATCTCTATATTCATATGGATATCTTTCTCCTCCAAGTCACTGAAAAGTTCCTTATCTCATGTGATGTGAAAGGAAGCACCACTATCCAAATACCACACCGATACCAATGCACTTGACACCATGCATGCGATCAAAGAGAAGACAAGCTAAAATTGCGAGGCAAGGCCCTCACCAGCTGCAACTCTAGCATACTTCTTTTTCTTATTCTTTTGTGGATAGTTAGTAGCAAGATGCCCATGTTTGTGACAGTGAAAACACTTCACCTTGGACATATCCAACTTCTTGCCTTTAGACTCAGATTTAGAATGAAATTTCTTCGCCTTCCCCTTCTTCATCTTGGTAGCCAAAGAATAATACTCTTCATCATCACGCTTTGATGAAAAAGCATCTCTGGTGTTCCAACTGAACTCTTCTTGCACTAGATCCGACCATAGTCGTTCCTAATCCAGAAATTTTTCTCGTCTATTGACAAAGTCTTCATAACTATTCCAACTCTTAGGAAGTCTCAAGAGAGCCAAGGTCACCAAATCATCATCAACAACAATTATTCCCACACTCCCCAGTTCATCCCGACAGTGGAAAAACTTCGTGAGATCCTTTGGAATGTTGTTGCCCTTTTCCATCTTGATCTTTCTAAGTTTATCTTTGAGCGCCAATTTCCTATGGTCACCACTGCTTTGGAGTAGATCTGTCAAATCCTTCCACATAGAATATGGTGTCACTTTCCCATGGAGGCTTCAGACAATGTGGTCTCGTACTCCCTCCAACATGATTCTCCTCGCCTTTGCCAGTTTCTTTTTCCATGCATCAAGATTGGCAACATCTGACGAAGCAGGCTTAGTAACATCATTGTCAATGAATTCCTTCAAGCCATTGCCATAGCACTACCTCCATCTCATGATTCCAAGAAATGTACTTTGAGTTTCCCTCGAGTGCATACTCTAACCTCAAGCCATTGAATTCCATTTCAATCTTGAATTAGTTGTAGCACCAAGAAAGTATTTCTGCAAATTCGAATTCTTTCCACCAAAAAACTCAACTCCTGCTTCACTACCACAATTTTCTGTGCTTTGATACCATGTAGAAATTTAATACAAAATGCATGTATGTCCTGGATTCTCCTGATCTAAAAATATGCTACTGTTAAATACATAATCGCTTCTAAAACTCTTTGCGGAATTTAAAACATAATCTCCAATTACAATATCATGAAGAAAGATCAATCACACATAACACAGATAATTTACCGGGGAAACCTTATAGCTAAAAAATCCACTATGTTCTATTATGTATTATATCATGAATCATGAAACAATTACATACAAATCTATAATCCAAGAGCTCTCAGTACATGAGCTAACTGTCTCACACTGTCATACAAAAATTGGCAAGTTCCTTAGCCAATTTACTGTCTCCAGACATCCCACCTCCACTGTGCAATCCCAGCTGATAACAATCCCTGAATGAGTGCAATCTTGCCTGCCTTGACTGGCAATCCTCATGGGCACATTCAACGTGTGTGTGGTTTCATGTGTGCAACCATATAATGTCACAATTGATAGTTTACTTCCCTTTCACCTAGAACTCAACTGGGTCTCCACTGGATCTGACATGCATGCAATTAATAATAGTAAATATTCAGTTTCATGTGAGACCACTGATTGTGAATTAATTAATAATTAATTCACTTGATCTCTCACTAGTGTATCTTTAATTGAAACTAGCACAACTGAGTTTAACTCACTTAACTGAGTTAAACTACTTTACAACTTGCATAGCTGCACTTCCAACTCAGTTACAACTTTGAATCACTCAGTTACAACTAAGTCAACCTACATGTCCCACCAACCAACCACTTAACTTGAAATTCCTTTAGCTAACTGATTTTCCACTTCAGTTAACTATTTCCAAGTGCTCATTTAAAATAGAATATAGTTTATTTTTCAACTAACATTAAGGGATAGTAATAGTGGACATGCATATATAAATAGACATGCAATCTATAAATAGAATTTTCACATACATCTATAAATAGACATACACCTAAAAATAGCTTGAGGCTCCATCCTAGTCTAGGTGATTCATTTCACTAGGATCTTCTTGTTGAATCTCAACAGGTTCTTCCATCACTTGCTAAATATCCTCTCCCACATGAGTCCATGAGGCTTAAAAGAAGCCAATGATGATTCTATTAGGGCCAAATAATTTATTTTTAGGAATTGTTTTAGTTGTTACTTCCACCTTTTCTTTGGTTATGTTTCTCACTAGGGTGTCATTTTGTTCTCTAGTGATAAGAGATAGAATATTTTGAATGATGTGTTAAATGGCCAACTCTCTATTTAGTGTCGGATTTATGAACAGGTTCTTGTAAAAGTGGATGAGTTAAAATTTCATTTAATTTATATAATAAATTTTGATGTCTTTTGGGATCATAAGGGAGGCTAGGTGTTTATGATTCCTATCATGAAGCATGAATTTATGACAGAAGGTTGTATATTTTTTCCTCCTCCTCTCAATGACAAATTGATCCTAGAATTTTATTTCCATAACATCTCCTCCATCTTTCAACATTCCTCAAGTTGAGTTATAGTTTTTGTTTCTTATTATATGAGGTCTTCAATATTTCATTATGAATGGATTCCAATTTAAATGCAACAATTTTATCTTTTACCTCTTTCCTTTTTTCCCTAAGGAAAAATCGTAATTTCCAATATGAAAAAAAATAAAAATTATGGTAAAGAGATCATAAATTAGTTCCAAGAACTATTGATCAGTTCCTATATTAAGAATTAGATCATAAATATTCATATACATTGTCAAGAAAAAAACAAAAACTGTTAACTAGGATTTTTGTTGAAATATGTAGCTAGGTTTGGTCTTCATTATGACATATTTAATCATGATTTTATGTATTTTATGTAATGAAAAATACATTTATTTTTTTTGATATTGAAGCATGAGTTTCAAGCTCAAGGAAATTTATCTTATAGGTCAAGGCTCCCATTGAGAGCTTCTAGGGCTTACGTGCCATTTTCATGTATGAGAGACCATTCTTGGGCATGTTACATATTTATTTGAGTCATTATACGAGTCAAAATACCCTACAAGACCTTTTCACAAGTGCACAATCAATTCAATCCTCAAAAGAAGCAAATTTATTTATGAAAAGGACAAGTCAACCTATGGAATATGTCAAGTTGGCTTATTTGCATGGAAATATCACTATATAAAGGAGGACTCAACCTCACATGGAAGATCATCCATCAAGCATTTAAAAACAAAAGGAAGTGAAGGAAAATGGAAGAAAGAAGCATCACATTCTAGCAAAGAAAGGGGAAGAAAGAACCCAATTGTTTGAGTCTGTTTTAGGGTAAAAATATCACATGTATGAGGAATATTGGGTACTATTTTTTGTTGCAGTATCCAAGTTGTTACAATAATCTAAGAGGGTCGAAATAATATGGAAGTCAAGACACCTTTGAAGTTGAATTTCATAAGAAAGAGCCACTATCCAAGCGAAGAGGAGTCAATGGATAAATATTTGTTTATCTCTCACACGTGTTGCAACTAAGGTTTCTGAAGAGGCCAAAAATTGCACGTCTGCAACAAGAGGCTGGAAATTAAAGAGAAGTTGTAATCTATGGTGCAACAATAATTTTGACTAGCATTGACCTGAAGAGGAAGAAGAAATATTTCAAGAAAGACTTGTTACTTAATTTTGGAGAGGTTCTTAGGTCAAGGGTCTTGTTATTGAAATTTATCAATTGAATATTCTATAAGAAGAATAATTAAGTGTGTTTTCCTCTCAATATTGGAGAGGTTTTGGCCCTGTCTGATAGGTTATATCTGGTTTCCTTTGTCTTATTGTTCATTATTTTTTGGTAGTTGTTTGATTAAGAGAACACAATAATAATCAAGCTAAATAACAATACAATCAAGAAAAGTAAAAATTATTCATAACAAGTTATCATAGGCAAGAGAAATCATTTAATATCACTTCCCTATATTTCTCAACATGAAATCAGAGCTATCGTAACAAGTAAATGGAGGGAAAATCAATAAAGGAAAATCAAAGATCAAAGTTCAAGAAAATTATCAAGGACATCAAAGCATCAAGAAGTTTATATAATCTCCACGGCATTTCAAGAACATGGATCACATCATCATCCTGAAGGAAGTAAAAACCTTAGCTCGTTCAAAGAAGGCATCTACACTTAGAACTTTCTTATCATCACATCAAACAAAAAGATCTCAAAGACCATGTCTCTACTCAAGGAAATGAATTCAAATAAAAGAACCTTGACGTCTACTTATCCAATGGAATAAAGATGAAAATCATTGTCATCATCATAAAAAAATCAAGGTGATCTCCATCTCCTTGGGTCAAGAACCATTTTTGAAGAAAAGCATCTTCTTGAAGAAGAAGTTCTCTATTATCAATCTCATCATTAAAATAAAGAAGGAAACATGTTTAAGTTAAGAATATTCACAGGTAAGTACATTTATGTCTACATTTGAATCGAAAAAAATGTATTCTTTCAAATAAAGAAACAAACTCGTTGGGGCGTCAAACATTCATGCATGGAAGAAAAGAAAAGATCTGAACCTCATAGAAAATGAGGTCATGGAACATGTTAAGGGATCAGTCACTAAAACTCCAAAGTAATACACTAAAGCACCTACAAAATTCATGAAAGTGGATGTAAGGGCTTAAAGGATTATCATAGAATCCAGTAATGATCCACTCATTCCATACGTATCAAAATTAGAAGCATCAAAATAAATATATGAAAAATTTGTAAAATTATTCTCCGTAAGCACTATATGAGAAGTGATATCGTTAAGACAAAAAATATACAATATGATGATATAAAAAGAAGAAGGAATAGCCTCATAATTTATGAGGGTTTTTGAAATAAGGGATCAACTACAAGGGTTAGGAGAAATAATTTTTGACAAGGAAATGACTACCATAGTGCTCAATGCACTACTGGAAGAATGGGGAAGATTCACATCTAGCATATATGGGAAAAATGAATTTACTCCATTCAATGAACTATGGTCACTATGAAAAATATAAGAAAAAATATTTAAGGAAAAGGGTGATGTAGGATAACATGAGCAAACTTAGGCAAATGCTACCATGAAAAAGAAGAAAGGAAAGTTTGGAAAATTTTGTCCTCAGAAAAGGAAAAAGAATATGGCGAAGATTAAATGCTATGGATGTCAAGATTATCAGCACTACAAGAGAGATTGTATTAAGTTGGATAAGGACAAAAACTAAAGAGGAAAGGAAGAATCCCATATCATTGAAGAAGTGGAAGAAGCTGAAAACAAGAAATCCAAGAAGGAAGAAGTAGCATATATCTATTATGATTGAGATAAGTCTTCTCCCCTTAATTATTTTTAGTTCTTGTAAAATATAGCTATATTGGTTTGAATAATTAGAAAAATTTTAGGATGCATAATTTTTAGGGATGGAATCATAATAAAATATGGTCAAAATCAAGAGCTCATGACATCATTATGGGAAGCTTGAAAGATAGCTGAAGTCTATGGTAGTCATTATTAAAATGTATCCCTTGATAACCTCACTAGAAGAATAAGTAATACTTATGGATAGAAGTGAGTCATATAGTATGAATATCATCATACATAACTGGAAAGGAGGATCTACAATATGAGGATAATCATGATCCTATGTTGGAATATTCATTAGAATGTTCATACCTTGAAATATTTCTTGCTGAGAATTCCACTTTAGATGGAATTCATTGTTCGAAAAATTATGGTATGATGACAATGGAATGAAACATGTAAAAGATGATTAAATCACTCTAAATCAAGGACATGAATATTCTAAAGGAATTATATATGACCAAAGAAGAAAAGAGGTATGTATATGAGTTTAGTCATGTCATTATATAGTTTCATATAGTAAGGATGCATGCTCTACTTCATGAGTATGATCAAAGGAAAGTGATATCTCTCATTAGAAGGATGAATAAAGGCATGGTTGACATATTTACTAGATTGAATAAACACAATATGTCCTCATATGGGATATGAGGTGGTTGAAAAATATGAAGGAACTATGATTATAAGTTCCTCGGATGGAATGTGTGAATAAAGAAATGAAGAGATCATTCAACTATGGAGAAGGAAATCAACATTGAATGACTAAAATATTTGACTATGATATCTCCATGGGAAAGTTATGAAGACCTTGATGAAGTTTGGAAAATAAGGGGACCCTTGACATTTTATATCTTGGATATGTGTCAAATATATGTGCGGGATGAAAATATTGCAAGAAAACAGATGTCATGATGAAAAGAAATCATAAAAGGTAACTTTTATTTAATGTCCATTTTTTATTTTTGAAAAATCATATGGTTGGGTTGACACATGGCTATTGAAAGAGAGTTGTAGATGTCACCTAAAACTAAGCACTCATGTGGTTGGATGAAATATCCTAACGGAAACATGACATGGAAAAGACAGTTGTATAAAGAAAAGCTAGATGGGGACTAGAAGATCACTTTCCAACAGAAATAGGGATGACATGACCAATGTGGCTTGTGAAAGTAATGGATGGCCAATGGCCTACACAGATGAAGGCTGCATAATATAAAATATAAAAATTCATAACATTTAATGGAGGAGAGCTACAAGCAGCTGGAGATCCCATGATATCCACTAATGAATAAAGAGCTTTTGCTAGGAATAGTTCCCTAGTTAAGAGGGATCCTAGAAGGAAGCTTCTAACTTGGTAGAAACTTGGATGCAAATCCCTAAGCTAAGAGGGATCTTGGGTACATTACTTTTATACGAATGGTTACACTCCTTCATTGGAATGGGTATATCCTCCCTAGTTGAGAGGGAGAGATCGACACATCATTCTTGTATTCACTTGGGAAAAGAAGAATCGAGGATTGGGAAAGCATCTAGCATATGGTGCTCTTTAAAATATTTGGTATGGAATCTAAGATAAGAGTAGTATAGGACTGATATTATTTGAGGATTGGGAATCCATAATGAGAATAGTCCTAGAAGGACATACCCTATGAACATCCGGATAGGGTATGCCCCTGGAGAGACAATGGTGAAGGTGTCTATAAATCATTGGTCTCTTCATCATTGTGCTCTGATCTTGTGGAAAGATAGAATTTTTAGTTAAGGCCTTGCTATGTGACAATTTTGGATGATATGATGTTGTACATATGGGTTACCAATGTGACTCTTCTTATGATAATTCTTCAGATTGATAATGTCCAAGTACCATGTATGGATTATGAATACATCCTTAGTTAAAAAGGAGTGTTGAGATATGCAACTAGGCTTGGTCTTAATAATGACATATGTAATCATGATTTTATGTATTTGATGTAATGCGAAAAATAAATTTATTTTTGTTGATCTTGAGGCAAGAGTTTCATGATCAAGGAAATTTATTTTATAGGTCAAAGATCCCATTTAGAGCTTCTAGGGCTTATGTGTCATTGTCATGTATGAGAGACCCTTTTTGGGAATGTTACATATTTATTTGAGTCTTATAAGAGTCAAAATACCCTCTAATACCTTAGAACAACTACATAATCAAGTCGGTCCTCAAAAGAAACAAATTTATTTGTTAAAAGGACAATTTGATGTAAGGAAGATGTCAATTTGACTTATTTGCATGGAAATATCACTATATAAAGGAGGAATCAACCTAACTTGGAGGATCACCCATCAATCATTTGAAAAGAGAAGCAAGTACGAGAAAAGGGAAGAAAGAAGCATCACATTCTAGTGAAGAAAGGAGAAGAAGGAATTGAATTGATTGGGGTTGTTTTAGGGTAAAAATATCTCACACATATGAGGAAGATTGGGTACTATCTTTTGTCATAGTATCCGCATTGTTACAATCATTTAAGAGGGATGAAATAAGGAGGAATTCAAGACACATTTCAAGAAAAATTTCATAATAAATAGCCACTATCCAAGTGAAGAGGAATCAAAGGATAAATATTTTTTTTATCTCTCACACGTGTTGCAAATAGGGTTTCTGAAGAGGCCGAAAATTGCAGGCCTGCAAGAAGAGGCAAAAAATTAAAGAGAAGCCAAAATATTTCGTGCAACAATACGTTTGAATAACGTTGACCTGAATAGGAAGAAAAATTGTTTCAAGGAAGCCTTGTGAATTGGTCTTGGAGAGGATCTTAGGTTAAGGTTCTCGATCTTGGAATTTGTCAATTGAATATTGTGATATTCCAAATTAGCTTTCAGTTATTTGGAATATTAAGTTTTATTTTTTCCACTTAGATAGAGGAATAAGAGTGTAGGTAGACCCATAAATCTCCTTAGTAGGAATAAAATCAATATTAATGTGAACAAGGATCATTTTAGTAGCTAGATAAAGCACCCTCATGTATGAATAGAGGTTGAAGCATGTGGGTGGGGTCAAGTCTGACAAAATCAACAACGCTGGTATGAAGAGAGTGGATAGTTAATGGGGGACATAACAGTGTTAATGGGAGGAAGTCTCCATGAGTGTAGTGGCTTTAATGAGTGGGACCCAAGGTGCGAAGGCTCACAATGCATATAAGGACAGGGAATACAACCATAGAAGGCATATATGTCTTGGTATTTTATGACTTCTTATACACTTCAGCTGTTGAGCGGAGTTTGCAGTGTTGTTTAGCACAAGGGTGTCCCAAGCGGGAATACCACCCTCATCCTCGGGGGACTTTGAGTTCCCACTCAGGAGAGATTTTTGAGTTTCATCTCCACATTATGGCATCAGGCCAAGCTTCTATCTTCATCTACAGCGTAGTTTCTTCCAGGGTTGTGTTGTGTTGCAGGGCAGGGTCAGTGGAGGATTTGCATGGCCATTTTCTAAGCTTGTTTTCAATGGAGAGAGTATCCTTTCCACCAAGAGGTTAGGAAGGGAGGTCCTTGAGCTTTATTTGATCATTTGGCATCAGGCCAAGATTATACCATCTCCTACAACATAGTTTTCCTCATAGACTGTGTTATTATTTTCAGTAGTTGCAGTGGTGGTTTCAGTGTCTCATTTGGAGAGTCATATTTCTAGTGAAGGGGGAAGCCTTTCATTTGGAAAGTCTATTGGGAGGAGACTTAAGTCATTTCTACATCAGTTCAACCACCTCTTTCTAGTTATTCGGTAGCAGTGAATCTTTATCCCTAGGGCTGTAGTTCACCATTTTGTATTTTGTGTATTTTCGAAAACCCTTCTGGTTTGTCTTGGAAAGGTTCTTGGGAGCCTAGATCTCTGTTCCTGAAATTTCTTGAACCATATATCAGGAGATCCACATTATTTCACTTTCCAGTAGCAGTTATTATCACTAGGACTGCATTGTACCAGTTCTCCGACATTTCGTATAGCATCAACATCTCACTTTTGAGAGTGTTTGTTCATTGGAGGCTTGTTTGTTTATCTTGTCAGATTTGTGCCTCAATATATTGTACTTATTTTTTGCTGATTTTCATAATAAAATGGCTCCATATTTGTCTCACATTTTGGTGTAATTTTATTCACTGCTATTTCCATTTTTGTGTTCTATATTACTGCTTTTCCTATTTTTGAATATTACAGTGGTATCAGAGCATAATCTTGGCTCAGCCTATGAATTTCAGCCATTATGTCATAAGAAGAAGGAGAACCTCTCATAGAAAGGGAGAGGAGTTATCTCAATAGAAACTAGAGATATGATTATACAGACAATAAAGAAGACAAGGGCAAGACTCCCATATCAGGAGAAGATGATGAGAAGGAGTTTCCCAAACTTCTTCTTCAAACCATGTAAGATATTTCCCAAGAAATCAGGGAGATGAGGATGTATATACACAAGGAATCCCCTAAAGGGTTTCTACATGGAGAAGACTTTGGAATTTCACATCACTTGTGTCATCAACTAGTAAGGAAAAAAGTTTCCCAATGCTCCACTATGCCCACATTTTTAGCAACAGGAAATGGAGGATCCCAAGATCAAGAAACTCTTGAAGATTATTTCATAGAGCATGAGTCTCAATCTCAAAGATTCAAAGATAATCTAATATTTCAGGAGTTTTGTCAGATCAAGGACAACTGGAGACCCTGGTATAACCATAGAAGTGGAGGAATCACACAGAACAATGATCTACACTGGACTATGGGTAAGGATCCAGATTTATGTAGGAACACAAAAGAATACACATATAACCATAAATAAAAATAAAAATAGAAATAACACTTAATTTCATTAACATCAAATAAGTGAAATTTGCTTACAGAAAAAATGGAAATAAACTAGCTAGGGCACTGGTAGCTTATCTCTGAGAAGAGATGTGGCGGCTACAAGCCTCTGAATTATGTTCCAATGAGGCTCAAAGGCCTATTTATTATAGAGAAACAATGGAAAACCCTAAACATCCAAAAACCTAACCCTAGGAGATGAAGCACCAAAACTATGGGCCCTGTTTGGGTAAATTGGTGTTTCAACTTCCTGGGGTCGTAACATTGGCATACTATCTCTCTTTTACACACATGATACATAGTTAGAAAGATCTATCTGAGGACTACAATTTTTTATAGTAAATATGGATTCAAAAATATAATCATATTTTTTGGAGGGATGATTCCAAAAAATGTTGTTTAGGGCCTCAAAACGGCTCTAGAAGTGCAGGACCTGAAAAACTGCTAAAAAATAGTAAGTTGTGCCAAAACTGAAAAACTAAAAGAGAAAATGGTGGGGCCCCAAGTGGAATAGGTGAGTGGCCACCAATATACACCTAGATCATTCTTCCCCCCTTAGGAAGCATTGGTCCCCATTGCGTTGAGTTCCTCCATAATATGAGGAAACGTTTACTGAACTTGGTCCCTAGCGAACCACTTGCCTTGGTGCAGGAGTTGGCCTACTTTGACAACCCGATACAGTTGGATCTTCTGTTGGCGAGTGTTCTTGATTTACATGTCCATGATAAAATCTATGGTGGCATGTTCCATGTAGTCTGGGTTTAACTCTGTTGGTGTGAGCTGTTCTGCAATGTCAGAGGTGTCCAATAGAGGTGGGAAGTAGGGACGAAGGTGGTCCATATTGAATACTGGGTGAAAACCAAGGAATGGTTGAATACTGAGCTCAAATAAATTGTACCCTACAGCCTTGATGATGGTTTACGACCCATATCAGAGTGGGCGAAGCTTGCGGTGGGGTCCATTGAGGTGCTCCTTCTGCAAATGTAGCCACACTTTGTCACCCACCTGGAAGTTGTGTGGCACCCGATGTTGATCATGTCATTGCTTGTACTCAGCATTGGCTCTATATAATATGTCATGAACCTATTGGAGGATGTGATGAATGCGCTCAATGAAGATGTTAGCTTTGTCAGCTCAGACTGGACATGAGCCGAATTAGCCTTGGTAGCCGTAAATGGCATGGCTACGTCAATGGGACATAGCGGCTAGAATCCCAAGCCCAACTGAAAGGGGCTATGGACGGTTGAGATGTGGAGAGCCCGGTTATAGCTATGTTGTACATAGGGTAGGATCTCATCCCATGTGTGTGAATGATTTGAATTGTACATGTGCAATATGTGTACAATCATCCTGTTGACGACCTCTATCTAGCCATCAGTTTGGGGATGGAAAGCTATGGACTTGGTGAGCTTGGTGTCCAACATTGACCAAAGGCTGGACCAAATTGTGCTGAGGAACCTGTTGTCCTAATTTGATATGATAGACTATGGGATCCCAAAGTGCACCCACACTCATTTAAAGAAGAGTTTAGCAGTGGCTTCTGCTGTGATATTCTTCTTGTAGGCCGCCATAATAGCCATCCTCGAGAATCTATCGACGACCATGAAAACACAGTTGTTTCCATGCTTAGTAGAAGAAAGGCCTAACATGTAATACATGGAGATGGATTCCCAAGGTTGACTAGGGGTAGGTAGCAGAGTATATAGGTCTTTCTTCTTTATGGTTGGTTGGGCAATGGCGCAAGCAGTGGAGGATCTGATGTACTTGCCGACATCAAGTCGAAGGTTCAGCCAATAGAAATACTTCTACAATATTGCCACTATTTTCTTGACCTCAAAATTCCCAACGAATTGATTGTAGTGTGCTTCCCATATCATATTGGCACGCTCGCTTGAAGGAACACAAATATGTCCCAGGTGACATAACAATTCATCTTGGAGGTGAAAAATTGGAACTTGCATACCCCTCAAGAGTGTCTTGTATGTGTGGCTGAATTCTGAATCACTCTTGTAGAGAAGTGGCCAATCAGAAGTCTCATGCCCACAAGATTTGAGAATGGTGGTTAGCACCATGATCGGTGGTCGACTGAGGCAGTTTGCAACATTATTGGTGCTACCCTTCTTATACTTATGTTCAAACGAAATTGTTGCATATATGTGTACCAATTCTAATGGCGATCATTCTGTAACTTCCCATGTGTCTATATCAAATGCAGGGGTCGGTGGTCTGTGTGGATGATTTTTTCCTTCCCTAGAATGTAATGCTTCCATTTTCGACAAGCCTGCACAATGGAATACATTTCTTCGTCATAATTGGGAAAGTTGCAAACTGTGTCGGATAATTTTTCACTGTGATATGCCACTGGATGCCCCTATTGAGTAAGAAATTCCCCAATAGCATAGTCAGAGGCATCTGTCTCAATCTCAAATGGTTGTTGCAAGTCTGGTAATGTGAGAACTGGGGCAGAACAAAGGCGATGTTTTAATTCTACGAACGCCTTTTGTTGAGATTCCGACCAAAATAATTTTTCTTTCACTCCTTCCTTGGTGAATTGACTCAAGGGCCAAGTGATATGAGAGAATCCCAACATGAAACAGAGGTAGAAATTAGCAAAACCCAAAAATATTTGAAGCTCTGTTAGAGTGGTTGGGGTTGGCCAATCCCGAATGACTTGGATCCTGGTTGGATCGACATGCACCCCCATTTCATCAATAATGTATCCCAGATATTGAACCTGGGTCATGCCAAAAGTGCACTTCCCAAGTCTGGTTGAGGATCAGAATGGCATCCAAGTACACCACTACAAATGAGTTGGTGAATGGGTGCAAGATGTTTTCCATCAACCTCATGAAGGTTGTGGGAGCATTCGTCAACCCGAAAGGCATGACCAACCATTCGAAAAGGCCCTCCTTTGATCTGAAGGTTGTCTTCCACACATCGAAGGGTTTGATTGGTACTTGGTGATACCCAGACTTCAAGTTGATCTTGCTGAAATATTTCACCCCTTTGAGTTGGTCCAGAAGGTCATCAATCCATTGGATCAGGTACCTATTATGGACAGTGATCTTGTTTAGCAATCGATAGTCAATACAGAGTCCCCAAGTCCCGTCCTTCTTCTGTACCAACATGATTGGGCTCCCACGGGGTGATGAACTTGGCCGGATGTGACCTTTATACAACAACTCCTTAATCTGCCTCTTGATTTCATCGTTCTCCAGAATAGAGTGCCGATAGTTCGGTCCATTGGGTAGTGGCGCACTTGGGGTCAGATCAATGGGGTGCTTCACCTGACAGTGAAGAGGAACCCTTGTGGGTGAGGTGAAGATGTCCCCGTACTCCTCCACAACCTTATCCATTTTTTTTTTTCATGTAGAGGAGCCCTGTCTAGAGGTCGTGGCCATAGTCTTCTTCGTTCCCTGGGGGCAGATCATCAGGAAAACAAATTTCCTGGTTTGGGAAATGATCTTATTGCATTGTTTTGCATTAACCCAAGAGATAGCGATAGACGGTGGTACCTCTGATATCCTGTACAACTTATTTCCCAATTAGGAAATGATCTTACTGCATTGTTTTGCAGTAACCAAATAGATAGCGACAGATGGTGGTACCTCTGATATCATGTACAACTTATTTAACAACGTAACAATAATAGCGCGAGTACAAGGCTAATACACAACATGTCACTTCCACAAGTATGGTTGTCCTAATAATACATCAAAAACATCAAGAGGAGAAATCTCACATAATACCTCATCCGTGAAGGGCTTGATGCTATAGGGAAGGCGACATTACTGGCTGACGCGGATATCCCATCCTTGGTGAAGCCACTCGATGGTGTATGGTTGTGGGTGTGCTATGGTTAGCAGTCCCAACCGATTCACGGCATATATTGAAATGAGGTTCTTTTGGCTCCCATTTTCAACAATGAACCGTAGCGAGGAACCCTTTACCCACATTTGGGAATGAAAGAGACGCTCCTCCTCCTCTGGATATTCTGGTTCCTCCTTCTGTATCTTCACTAGCACCAATGGCGTTGGGCTCCGGATCAATAATTTGTTTCCCTTTGTCATTCCCCTTGTCAAGTTTTGATTTAGAGTTGGAGCATGCATCTGATTCAAAAGCCCTCATCTCGGCCACCAGCGACTGCTTGGCCCGAAACTCACTTGTGTTGTGAGTGGAGCTCTTATGGAACTCACCCCAATTTCCTGTGTCCTTCTTTGGCTTCGCAATGTTGTTATTTTCTTGTGGCTTTGGCAGGTTGTTGGGTATGTTTTATATTCTTTCCACGACGAGGGGTCACAGGGGGGCAGTAGCCCCCCCTGTCCAGGTTCGAGGTAGAGCCCCAGAAAAAAATTTTAGTCCTTATTTTCCGGTGGGTAGATCTGCCCATGGTTTTGTGGATGGGTTTGCACATGGTTTTTGGGTACGATGGTTTTCAACCCCTGGTATTTTGTAGATCCAGTCAAGGGAACTATAGTTATTTTCTAATCCAGGGTTAATGGATTGGGGTTTATGTATGCTTCAACATGTATATGTATGTGTTGTAACACTAAAAGGAATATAATGAAAAATCAAGCTGGTCATCCCAATTTGGGATCTAGGGGAAAATCTCTGTGTTTATCTGTTTTATGTTTTATGCTCTTTCTATTGTTTATTTTCTATTTTAAGATTCGTTAGTAGATAATTTCTGTATAGGTTGAAAACCTACATTTGGTATCAAAGTAGTTTCGGCTTCAAGGGGACGCCTTTGTTGCTGAGGGGTTTTTTGCTCAGTCGTGAGGTAGACCCTGTACAGTGGGAGATCTGCGGGATCGATTCTTGCAGTGAAAGAAGATGGTGAGCAGCGGGAAGATAGAGATCGAGAAATTTAATGGTCAAATTTTTTAGTTATGGAAGCTCAAGATGTAGGATCTGCTAGTGGATAAGGACCTATGAATTGTGGTAGATCCAGCTACTAAACCAACAACAATGTCAGATGAAGACTAGAAGAAACTGGATTAGAAGGCAAAGAGAACAATACGGTTGTGTGTCTCAGATTCAGTATTTTTGAATGTATCTGGGGAAGCTATGGCGAAGCCCTTGTGGGACAAACTTGGGATTTTGTACCAATCTAAGTCTCTGGTGAATATATTGTTCCTGCGGAAAAAGTTGTATAGCTTGAGGATGAAGGATGGAGACTCAGTGACAGAGCATCTGAATGCCTTCAATATTGTGGTAAGTTAGCTGTCATATGCTGATATTAAAATCTCAGATGAAGATAAGTGCATCAGTTTGTTGTGTTCTCTACCAGATTCGTGGGACAGTCTGGTTATTGCAAAAGGTAGCAATACAAATACCTTGAATTTTGATGATATTGTCTCAGCCTTGTTGTTGGAGGAAATGAGACAGAGAAATATGGAGGGCCAGAATGGAGATTCCTTGTATGTATGAGGAAGGTCCGAAAATAGAAACAAGAATAAGGTTTCGAGTAGGAGATCTAAATCTAGAGGAAGATCTAAATCTCCTGGAAAGTTTGTAAAGGTGTGCTGGAAATGCGCAAAGGAAGGGAACTACATAAAGGACTGCAGATCTAAAGCTCCTCAAAAAGGAAAGAGATCTGATGATGCTCCTTCTACAGAGGCAAAAACCACCTTGGATGAAGGTGGGGATGTGTATTTGGCTTCTTCTTCGAATACACATGTAGATCATGAGTCATGGTTGATTGACTTGGGTGCATCCTTTCACTTCACTCCCCATAAGGAGAGGTTCTGTTAGTATGAGAAATATGATGCGGTGATGTATTCTTAGGTGATGATAGGAAGGCCAGAATCGTTGGACGTGGAAAATTCAAGCTGAAGCTAGAAGGTGGAAGGATTAGAACACTTCCTGGTGTTCTGCACATTCTTGCATTGGCCAGAAATCTAATTTTTGTAAGCAAGATGGATGATGAAGGTGTAAAAATAGTGTTTGAGAAAGATGCCTGTAAGATGGTTCGGGGAGCACTGCTATTAATGCGGGGAGTATGGATTGGAACTATGTACAAGCTTTAGGGCAACACTATTATTGATGGGTGCAACAGTTCTGTGGTTCCTGAGGAGCGGAAAGCCTAGCGGTCTCTGGTGAAAAGACCATGCTATGGCATCAAAGGCTTGGACATATTGGAGAGAAGGGCCTTCAGATACTACATGGAAATGGTATGGTAAAAGGTATGTCCAATATCTCTCTAGATTTCGATTTCTATGAACATTGTGTGTATGGGAAGCAGAATCGGGTGAGTTTTCCTTCTGGTGCCAAGAAGGCGAACAAGGTAGTAGAGCTTGTGCACAGTGATGTGTTTGGACTTGTGTCGGTTCCATCACTAGGTAAGTCTATGTACTATGTTTCATTCATAGATGACTTGAAATCTAAAGTCTTTGACAGATTTAAAGAATCTAAGGCTCTGGTGGAAAACTAGTCAGAGAAGAAGATAATGGTGTTGAGGATAGATAATGGTGGGGAGTTCTGCAAGAAGGAATTTGAAGAGGTATGTAAGAAGTGTGGTATAGCACGGTAGAAGACTACTCCATACACACCTCAGCAAAACGAAGTTGCAGTAAGAATGAACAAAACGCTAATGGAAAAGGCAAGAAGCATGCTCAGTGGTACCAGGTTAGGACAAGAATTCGAGGCATAGGCAGTGGAGACAACATGTTACTTGGTTAACAAATCACGTTCATCAACGTTGGAGGATAAGACTCCACATGAGGTATGGACTGGTAAGAAACCCTCTCTTTCACATCTGAGGGTATTTGGATGTGATGCATATGTACATGTTCCAAAGGAGAAAAGGAACAAATTGGATAATAAATCTGAAAGGTGCATATTTATTGGGTATAAGGATGGTTTAAAGGGTTACAAGCTGTGGAACCCAGAAACAAGGAAGGTTGTGTACAGCCGAGATGTGGTGTTTAGAGAGGTGAAATATGTTATTAAACATGAAGTCCTACCAAAGGAACCTTAGAAGATATATTTTGAGCTAAAGGAGGATGAATCCGACTCTACAACAGAAGAAGACTCAGAAGAGGAAGAGCCACAAAATCCAGCTGTGAGAAGATCAGCTCAGGAAAGAAGACAACCAGAAAGGTATAGTCCATCTGATTTCTATTCAAATTTTTCTTCAACTATAACTGATAATGATCCTAGAACTGTTAGGGAGGCAGTAGATTCAAAGGATGGAAAACTCTGGAAGGAGGCCATGGTTGATGAAATGGCATCCTTGCATAAAAATGAGGCATGGGATCTGGTGGAGTTGCTGGCTGGAAGGAAGCCCATCGGGAGTAAATGGGTGTTTAAGAAGAAGATGAATGTAGAAGGCAAGGTGGAGAAATACAAATCTCGGTTGGTAGAAAAAGGTTATTCCCAGGTGCTGGAAATTGATTTTGGTGATATTTTTTCTCCTGTTGCCAAAGTTACTTCTATTAGATTACTTTTATCTCTTACTGCTGCATTTGATTTTGAGGTAGAACAGATGGATGTGAAGAAAACATTTCTTCTTGGGGATCTAGAAGAGGAGATCTACATGAAACAACCTTAAGGCTTTATGGTGAAGGGGAAGAAAGAAATAGTATGCAGGTTAAAGAAGTTTATGTATGGGTTAAAACAGTCACCAAGGATGTGGTATCAGAAATTTGATACCTACATACAAGGAATTGGCTTCACCAGAAGCAAGGAGGATCATTGTGTTTATTTAAATTAATTGGTGATCGTGTTATTTATTTGGTCTTGTATGTGGATGATATGTTGTTTATTGGAAATGACAAAGAAATTATCCAAGATTTTAAGACCCAACTGTTCTCCAAATTCGACATGAAGGATCTTGGTGCTGCAAACTATATTTTGGGCATGGAAATTAAGAGAGATCGGGCAAAGAGGAAGCTCTGGTTAAACCAGAGGAAGTATGTCGAGACTATATTGCAGAGTTTCAATATGTATGATAGTAAACCGGTGAGTGTTCCTATTCCTGTAGGTGCAAAGCTGTCTGCTGAACAGTGTCCCAAGACACAAGAAGAAGAGGAGGATATGTCTCATGTTCCATATGCAAGTGCAGTGGGTAGCCTGATGTATGCAATGGTCTATACTAGACTAGACATTGCACATGCAGTGGGAGTATTGAGCAGGTTTATGTCAAACCCAGGGAAGGAGCATTGGACAGCAGTGAAGCGGGTTTTCAGATATTTACGTGGCACTAGTGATTATGGCTTGTGCTACCAAGGAAGACTAGGATTGGAAAGAATGTTGGACATTCGTGGTTTTGTTGATGTAGACTGGGCTGGAGATCTGGAACAAAGAAGATCTAAAAATGGGCATGTGTTTATCCTATTTGGAGGTGCAGTCAGTTGGATGAGTAAAATACAGTCTCTAGTGGCTCTTTCAACTACAGAGGCTGAATACATAGCAGCCACTCATGCAAGCAAGGAAGAATTTTGGTTGCATAGATTGTGTTAAAGTATGTGGTTTGTGCAGAAATCTATAAGGATAGATTGTGATAGCCAAAGTGCAATTTTCTTGGCTAAGAACCCTGCTTATCATTCAAAGACAAAGCACATTGATGTTCAATATCAGTTTGTGAGAGATATGGTTGAGGCTAAAAGGGTGTTGCTGGTAAAGGTGACGAAGTCTGTAAGCACTTAGAAGTTCTCTTAGTGTAGAGAAACAATGGGTGTTGTAGAACTAGGCTAATGACTAAGCTCTCTTGTGGCCCCTGCGGAAAGAAAACAACAAGTGGGAGAATGTTGGGTATGTGTTACATTATTTTCATGACTAATCATATGCGGGGGGTCATAGGGGGGCAATAGCCCCCCCTGTACATTGCGTTAGGTGCAATTTTAGGGGGGTCAGTAGCCCCCCCTGTCGGGGTCCAGGGCAGTGCCTCAGAAAAAAATTTTGGTCCTTATTTTTCGGTGGGCGGATCTGCCCAAGGTTTTGTGCATGGGTTTGCACATGGTTTTGGGGTACAATGGTTTTCGGCCCCTAGTATTTTGTAGATCTGGTCAAGGGAATTAATTTTATGTTCTAATCCAGGGTTAATGGTCTGGGGTTTATGTATGTTTCAGCATGTATTTATATGTGTTGTAACACTAAAAGGAATATAATGAAAAATCAAGCTGGTCGTCCCGATTTGGGATCTAAGGGAAAATCTCTGTGTTTATCTGTTTTATGTTTTATTCTCTTGCTATTTTTTATTTTATGTTTTAAGATTCGTTAATAGATAATTTCTGTACAGCGTTAAAACCTACATTTGGTGTCAAAGAAATTTTGGCTTCAAGGGGACACCTTTGCTGCTGAGGGGTTTATTGCTCAGTCCTGAGGTAGACCCTGTACAGTGGGAGATCTGTGAGATCGATTCTTGAGGTGAAAGAAGATGGCGAGCGGCGAGAAGATAGAGATCGATAAATTTAATGGTTAAAGTTTTGATTTGTGGAAGCTCAAGATGGAGGATCTACTGGTGGATAAGGACCTGTGGATCATGGTAGATCTAGGTACTAAACTAATGACAATGTCAGATGAAGACTGGAAGAAACTGGATCGGAAGGCAAAGAGCACAATACGGTTGTGTGTCTTAGATTCAGTATTGTTGAATGTATCTGGGGAAGCTATGGCGAAGACCTTGTGGGAAAAACTTGGGAATTTGTACCAATCTAAGTCTCTGGTGAATAAATTGTTCCTGCGGAAAAATTTGTATAACCTGAGGATGAAGGATGGAGACTCAGTGACAGAGCATTTGAATGCCTTCAATAATGTGGTAAGTCAACTATCATCTGTTGATATTAAAATCTCAGATGAAGATAAGTGCATCAGTTTGTTGTGTTCTCTACCAGACTCGTGGGACAGTCTGGTTATTGCAATAGGTAGCAATACAACTACCTTGAATTTTGATGATATTGTCTTAGCCTTGCTGTCGGAGGAAATGAGACAAAGAAATATGGAGGGCTAGAATGGAGATGCCTTATCTGTACGAGGAAGGTCCCAAAATATAAAGAAGAATAAGGTTTCGAGTGGGAGATCTAAATCTAGAGGGAGATCTAAATCTCTTGGAAAGTTTGTAAAGGTGTGCTGGAAATGTGGAAAGGAAGGGCACTACAAAAAGGACTGCAAATCTAAAGCTCCTGAGAAAGGAAAGGGATCTGATGATGTTCCTTCTGCAGAGGAAAAAGCCACCTCGGATGAAGGTGGGGATGTGTATTTTGCTTCTTCTTAGAATACACATGTAGATCATGGGTCATGGTTGATTGACTCGGGTGCATCCTTTCACTTCACTCCCCATAACGAGTGGTTCTGTGAGTATGAGAAATATGATGGTGGTGATGTCTTCTTAGGTGATGATAGGAAGGCCAGAATCGTCAGACGTGGAAAATTCAAGCTGAAGCTGGAAGGTGGAAGGATTAGAACACCTCCTAGTGTTCTGCGCATTCCTGCATTGGCCAGAAATCTGATTTCTGTAAGCAAGATGGATGATGCAGGTGTAAAAACAGTGTTCGAGAAAGATGTCTGTAAGATGGTTCGGGAAGCATTGGTATTAATGCGGGGAGTTCGGATTGGAACACTATACAAGCTTTAGGGAAAGCCTAGCAGTCTCTGGAGAAAATACCATGTTATGGCATCAAAGGCTTGGACATATTGGAGAGAAGGGCCTTCGGATACTGCATGGAAATGGTATGGTAGAAGGTATGTCCAATAGCTCTCTGGATTTCAATTTCTATGAACATTGTGTGTATGGGAAGTAGAATCAGGTGAGTTTTCCTTCTGGTGCTAAGAGGGCGAACAAGGTAATAGAGCTCGTGCACAGTGATGTGTTTGGACCTGTGTTGGTTCCATCACTGGGTAAGTCTGTGTACTGTGTTTCATTCAAATATGACTTCTCAACGAATACATGGATATATTTCTTGAGGAAGAAATCTAAAGTATTTGACAGATTTAAAGAATTTAAGGCTCTGGTGGAAAACCAGACAGAGAAGAAGATAAAGGTGTTGAGGACAGATAATGGTGGGGAGTTCTGTAAGAAGGAATTTGAAGAGTTATGTAAGAAGTGTGGTATAACACGACAGAAGACTACTCCACACACACCTCAGAAAAACGGAGTTGTGGAAAGAATGAATAGAATGTTGATGGAAAAGGCAAGAAGCATGTTCAGTGGTACCGGGTTAGGACAAGAATTCTGGGCAGAGGCAGTGGAGACAACATGTTACTTGGTTAACAGATCACCTTCATCAGCATTGGAGGATAAGACTCCACATGAGGTATGGACTGGTAAGAAACCCTCTCTTTCACATCTGAGGGTATTTGGATGTGATGCATATGTACATGTTCCAAAGGATAAAAGGACAAAATTGGATAATAAATCTGAAAGGTGCATCTTTATTGGGTATAAGGATGTTTTAAAGGGTTACAAGCTTTGGAACCCAGAAACAAGGAAGGTTGTGTACAGCCAAGATGTGGTGTTTAGAGAGGTGAAAGATGTTGTTAAACATGAAGTCCTACCAAAGGAACCTGAGAAGATAGAGTTTGAGCTAAAGGAGGATGAATTTGAATCTACAATAGAAGAAGACTCAGAAGAGGAATAGCCAAAAACTCCAGCTGTGAGAAGATCAGCTTGGGAAAGAAGACAACAAGAAAGGTGTAGTCCATCTGCTTTCTGTTAAAAATTTTCGTTAACTATAACTGATGATGATCCTAGAACTGTCAGGGAGGTAGTAGATTCAGAGGATGGAAAACTCTGGAAGGAGGCCATGGTTGACGAAATGGTATCCTTGCATAAAAATGAGGCATGGGATCTGGTGGAGTTGCCGGCTAGAAGGAAGCCCATCGGGAGCAAATGGGTGTTTAAGAAGAAGATGAATGTAGAAGGCAAGGTGGATAAATACAAAGCTCGGTTGGTAGCAAAAGGTTATTCCCAGGTGCTGGGAATTTATTTTGGTGATATTTTTTCTCCTATTGCCAAATTTACTTCTATTATATTACTTTTATCTGTTGCTGTTGCATTTGATTTTGAGGTAGAACAGATGGATGTGAAAACAACATTTCTTCACGGGGATCTGGAAGAGGAGATATACATGAAACAACCTGAAGGATTTATGGTGAAGGGGAAGAAATAACTAGTATGCATGTTAAAGAAGTTTATGTATGGGTTAAAACAGTCACCAAGGATGTGGTATCAGAAATTTGATACCTACATACGGGGACTTGTCTTCACCAGAAGTAAGGAGGATCATTGTGTTTATTTTAAATTAATTGGTGATCGTGTTATTTATTTGTTCTTGTATGTGGATGATATGTTGTTGATTGGAAATGACAAATAAATTATCCAAGATTTGAAGACCCAACTGTTCTCCAAATTCGACATGAAGGCTCTTGGTGCTGCAAACTATATTTTGCGCATGAAAATTAAGAGAGATCAAGAAAAGAGGAAGCTATGGTTAAACCAGAGGAAGTATGTCGAGACTATATTGCAGAGGTTCAATATGTAGGATAATAAACCTGTGAATGTTCCGATTCTTGTAGGTACAAAGTTGTCTACTGAACAGTGTCCCAGGACAGAAGAAGAAGAGGAGGATATGTCCTGTGTTCCATATGCAAGTGCAGTGGGTAGCCTAATGTATGTAATGATCTGTACTAGACCACACATTTCACATGCCGTGGGAGTATTGAGCAGGTTTATTTCAAACCTAGGGAAGGAGCATTGGACAACAGTGAAGCAGGTTTTTCAGATATTTACGTGGCACTAGTGATTATGTCTTATGCTACCGGGGAAGAATAGGATTGGAAAGAGTGTTGGACATTCGTGGTTTTGTTGATGCAGACTGTGCTGGAGATCTGGACCAAAGAATATCTACAAGTGGGTATGTGTTTATCCTATTTGGAGGTGCAGTCAGTTGGATGAGTAAAAGATAGTCTATAGTGGCTCTTTCAACTACAGACGCTGAATACATAGAAACCACTCATGCAAGCAAGAAAGTAGTTTGGTTGTAGAGATTGTGTTCAAGTATGGGGTTTGTGCAGCAAGCTATAAGGATAGATTGTGATAGCCAAAGTGAAATTTTCTTGGCTAAGAACCCTGCTTATCATTCAAAGACAAAGCACATTGATGTTCAATATTAGTTTGTGAGAGATATGGTTGAGGCTAAAAGGGTGTTGATGGTAAAGGTGGACACTTTGAAGAATGTTGCAGATGCATTGAAAAAGTTTGTAAGCACTCAGAAGTTCTCTTGGTGTAGAGAAACAATGGGTGTTGCAGAACTGGGCTAATGACTAAGCTCTCCTGTGGCCCCTGTGGAAAGAAAACAACAAGTGGGAGAATTTTGGGTATGTGTTATATTCTTTCCATGACTAATCACGCGTGGGGGGTTCATAGGGAGTGATAGCCCCCCCTGTACGTTGCGCTGGGTGCAACATCAGGGGGGTCATTTCCCCCCCTTGTTAGGGTCCGGGGCAGTGCCCCGGAAATTTTTTTTGGTCCTTATTTTCCAGTGGGCATATCTGCCCATGGTTTTGTGCATTGGTTTGCACATGGTTTTGGGTTATGAGGGTTTTTGGCCCGTGGTATTTTGTAGATCTGGTCAAGGGAGCTCCGGTTATGTTCTAATCTAGGGTTAATGGATTGGGGTTTATGTATGCTTCGGCATGTATATATATGTGTTGTAACACTAAAAGGAATATAATGAAAAATCAAGCTGGTCGTCCCGATTTGGCATCCAGGGAAAAATCTTTGTGTTTATCTGTTTTATGTTTTATTCTCTTGCTATTGTTTATTTTCTATTTTAAGATTCGTTAGTAGATAATTTCTATATAGGGTTAAAACCTACATTTGGTATCAGAGTTCGGCTTCAAGGGGATGCCTTTGCTGCTGAGGGGTTTTTTTCTCGGTCCTGAGGTAGACCCTGTACAGTGGGAGATCTGTGAGATTGATTCTTGAGGTGAAAGAAGATGGCGAGCAGTGGGAAGATAGAGATAAAGAAATTTAATGGTCAAAGTTTTGAGTTGTGGAAGCTCAAGATGGAGGATCTGCTACTGGTTAAGGACTAGTGGATCACGGTAGATCTGGGTACTAAACCAATGGAAATGTCAGATGAAGACTGGAAGAACCTAGATCAGAAGGCAAAGAGCATAATACAGTTGTGTGTCTCAGATTAAATATTGTTGAATGTATCTGGGGAAGCCATGGTGAAGACCTTGTGGGACAAACTTGGGACTTTGTACCAATCTAAGTCTCTGGTGAATAAATTGTTCCTACGGAAAAAGTTGTATAACTTGAGGGTGAAGGATGGAGACTCGGTGACAGAGCATTTGAACGCCGTCAATATTGTGGTAAGTCAGCTGTCATCTGTTTATATTAAAATATCAAATGAAGATAAGTGCATTAGTTTGTTATGTTCTCTACTAGACTCATGGGACAGTCTAGTTATTGCAATAGGTAGTAGTACAACTACCTTGAATTTTGATGATGTTGTCTTAGCCTTGCTGTCGGAGGAAGTGAGACAGAGAAATATGGAGGGCCAAAATGGAGATTCCTTATATATACGAGGAAGGTCCCAAAATAGAAACAAGAATAAGGTTTCGAGTGGGAGATCTAAATCTCCTAGAAAGTTTGTAAAGGTGTGCTGGAAATGAGAAAAGGAAGGGCATTACAAAAAGGACTGCAGATCTAAAGCTCCTATTAAAGGAAAGGGATCTGATGATGCTCCTTCTACAGAGGCAAAAACCACCTCAGATGAAGGTGGGGATGTGTATTTGGCTTCTTCTTCGAATAAACATGTAGATCATGAGTCATGGTTGATTGAATCAGGTGCATCCTCTCACTTCACTCCCCATAAAGAGTGGTTCTGCGAGTATGGGAAATATGATGGTGGTGATGTCTTCTTAGGTGATGATAGGAAGTCTAGAATTTTTGGACATGGAAAAGTCAAGCTGAAGCTAGAAGGTGGAAGGATTAGAGCACTTCCTGGTGTTCTGCACATTCCTACATTGGCTATACATCTAATTTCTATAAGCAAGATGGATGATGTAGGTGTAAAAACAGTGTTAGAGAAAGATGCTTGTAAGATGGTTCACAGAGCACTGTTATTAATGCGGGGATTTCGGATTGGAACTCTATACAAACTTCAGGGCAACACTATTATTGATGGGTGCAATAGTTCTATGGTTCCAGAAAGTGGAGCGGAAAGCCTAGCGGTCTCTGGAGAAAAGACCATGCTATGGCATCAAAGGCTTGGAGATATTGGAGAGAAGGGCCTTTGGATACTGCATGGAAATGCTATGGTAGCAGGTATGTCCAATATCTCTCTGGATTTCAATTTCTGTGAACATTGTTTGTATGGGAAGTAGAATCGGGTGAGTTTTCCTTCTGGTGCTAAGAGGGCAAACAAGGTAGTAAAGCTTGTGCACAATGATGTGTTTGGACTTGTGTCGGTTCCATCACTGGGTAAGTATGTGTACTATGTTTCATTCATAGATGACTTCTCAAGGAATACATGGATATATTTCTTGAGGAAGAAATCTAAAGTCTTTGACAAATTTAAAGAATTTAAGGCTTTGGTGGAAAACCAGACTGAGAAGAAGATAAAGGTGTTGAGGACAGATAATGGTGGGGATTTCTGTAAGAAGGACTTTGAAGAGTTATGTAAGAAGTGTGGTATAGCACGGCAGAATAATACTCCATACACACCTCAGCAAAATGGTGTTGCAGAAAGAATGAACAGAACGCTAATGGAAAAGGCAAGAAACATGCTCAGTGGTACCAAGTTAGGACAAGAATTCTGAGTAGAGGCAGCGGAGCCAACATGTTACTTGGTTAACAGATCACCTTCATCAACGTTGGAGGATAAGACTCTACATGAGGTATGGACTGGTAAGAAACCATCTCTTTCACATCTAAGGGTATTCGGATGTGATGCATATGTACATGTTCCAAAGGAGAAAAAGACCAAATTGGATAATAAATCTGAAAGGTGCATCTTTATTGGGTATAAGGATGGTTTAAAGGGTTACAAGCTTTGGAACCCAAAAACAAGGAAGGTTGTGTACAACCGATATGTGGTGTTTAGAGAGGTGAAAGATGTTGTTAAACATGAAGTCCTACCAAAGGAACCTGAGAAGATATAGTTTGAGCTAAAGGAGGATGAATCAGACTTGACAACAGAAGAAGACTCAGAAGAGGAAGAGCCACAAACTCTAGCTGTGAGAAGATCATCTCAGGAAAGAAGACAACCAGAAAGGTATATTCCATCTGATTTCTATTCAAATTTTTCTTTAACTATAACTGATGATGATCCCAGAACGGTGAGGGAGGCAGTAGATTCAGACGATGGAAAACTCTGGAAGGAGGCCATAGTTGATGAAATGGCATCCTTGCATAAAAATGAGGCATGGGATCTTGTGGAGTTTTTGGCTAGAAGGAATCCCATCGGGAGAAAATGGGTGTTTAAGAAGAAGATGAATGTAGAAGGAAAGGTAGAGAAATACAAAGCTCGGTTGGTAGGAAAAGGTTATTCCCAGGTGCTGGGAATTTATTTTGGTGATATTTTTTCTCCTGTTGCCAAAGTTATTCCTATTGGATTACTTTTATCTGTTGTTGTTGCATTTGATTTGGAGGTAGAACAGATGGATGTGAAGACAACATTTCTTCATGGGGATCTAGAAGAGGAGATCTACATGAAACAACCTAAAGGCTTTATGATGAAGGGGAAGAAAGAACTAGTATGTAGGTTAAATAAGTCTCTGTATGGGTTAAAATAGTCACCAAGGATGTGGTATCAGAAATTTGATACCTACATACGGGGACTTGGCTTCACCAGAAGCAAGGAGGATCACTGTGTTTATTTTAAATTAATTAGTGATCATGTTATTTATTTGGTATTGTATGTGGATGATATGTTGTTGATTGGAAATGACAAAGAAATTATCCAAGATTTGAAAACCCAACTATTCTCCAAATTCAACATGAAGAATCTTGGTGCTCCAAACTATATTTTGGTCATGGAAATTAAGAGAGATCGGGCAAAGAGGAAGCTCTGGTTAAACCAGAGGAAGTATGTCGAGACTATATTGCAAAGGTTCAATATGCAGGATAGTAAACCAGTGAATGTTTCGATTCCTGTAGGTACAAAGTTGTATGTTGAACAGTTTCCCAAGACACAAGAAGAAAAGGAGGATATGTCCCGTGTTCCATATGCAAGTGCAGTGGGTATCCTGATGTATGCAATGGTCTGTACTAGACCATACATTGCACATGCAGTGGGATTATTGAGCATGTTTATGTCAAACCCAAGGAAGGATCATTGGACAACAGTGAAGTGGGTTTTCAGATATTTACGTGGCACTAGTGATTATGGCTTGTGCTACCAGGGAAGAGTAGGATTGGAAAGAGTGTTGGACATTCGTGGTTTTGTTGATGTAGACTAGGCTGGAGATCTGGACCAAAGAAGATCTACAAGTGGTATGTGTTTATCCTATTTGGAGGAGCAGTCACTTGGATGAGTAAAAGATAGTATGTAGTGGCTCTTTCAACTACAAAGGTTGAATACATAGCAGCCACTCATGCAAGGAAGGAAGCAGTTTGGTTGCATAGATTGTGTTCAAGTATGGGGTTTGTGTAGCAAGCTATAAGGATAGATTGTGATAGAGAAAGTGCAATTTTCTTGGCTAAGAACCCTTCTTATCATTCAAATACAAAGCACATTGATGTTCAATATCAGTTTGTGAGAGATATGGTTGAGGCTAAAAGGGTGTTGTTGGTAAAGGTGGACACTTTGAATAATGTTGTAGATGCATTGACAAAGTCTGTAAGCACTCAGAAGTTATCTTGGTGTAGAGAAACAATGGGTGTTGTAGAATTGGGCTAATGACTAATTTCTCCTGTGGCCCCTACGGAAAGAAAACAACAAGTGGGAGAATGTTGGGTATGTGTTATATTCTTTCCATGACTAATCACGCGTGGGGGATCATAGGGGGAGTGATAGCCCTCCCTGTACGTTGCATTGGGTGCAACGTCGGGGGGGTCATAGGGGGGTCGGTAGCCCCCCCTATCCGGGTTCGAGGCAGTGTGCCAGAAATTTTTTTGGTATTTATTTTCCATTGGACTAATCTGCGCATGGTTTTGTGCATGGGTTTGCACATGGTTTTTGGGTACGATGGTTTTCAGCCCCTAGTATTTTGTAGATCTGGTCAAGGGAACTACGGTTATGTTCTAATCCAAGGTTAATGGATTGGGGTTTATGTATGCTTCGACATGTATATATATGTGTTGTAACACTAAAAGGAATATAATAAAAAATCAAGCTGGTCGTCCTGATTTGGGATCCAGGGGAAAATCTCTGTGTTTATCTGTTTTATGTTTTATGCTCTCACTATTGTTTATTTTCTGTTATAAGATTCGTTAGTAGATAATTTCTGTATAGGGTTAAAACCTACAGTTGTCTTGGGCCACCATGCCTTGGCTTTGTCCTTTGTTCAGTGGTTTGGGGGCCCCTTTCCCTTTCTTTTGATTTGCAGATCCAAAGTCTCGCTTCTTCTGTTTGAATTTATGCTCAATCTTGGCAGCATACCAGTATGCCATACCAAGCGAGGAGATGTAGAGGAACTCCATTTCCTCTTGAATTTATCTATACATACAAATTCGATACTTTAGCACTGAATGTTTCTCTAAATATTTTATACCCAACTTTTTGCGCAGGGTATGGAACAAATTCATCAGCTCATGCACATCTTGATCCCTTTGTTTCCACATTGTGGTCCATTGTATGTACTTGTCCTCATAGCTCCCCATGGGATAATATTGTTCCTTGAAGGAATCTCAGAAATAATTCCAAGTGGGTATGGCTGAGAATAGAGAGGGTTCTGTCTCATCCTTTTTCTCATAGTAGGTTTCCCACCAGTCCTTGACATGGGGGGTAGCTTTGAGTAGTGCAAAAATAATCTTCTCCCAGTCGGAAAGTCATGAATCGAGAAATATCCTTCTAATAGATTCAACCATCTATCTACAACATATGCATCTATTTGACCCTAAAATATGGGAATGTCAAATTTTGCTTGTACCTTAAAGGGAGTCACAGCTCCAGAGTGGCTGTTGGATGCAAATACACCACCGGTGGGTAGTTGTTGAGATCTGGGAAAAGTTATCCATCATCGCATTCCCTTGTTTTTTCGAGGGCCTCCTCGCGCAATATTTTAATAGGATCTCCTACTCCCTCATCTTTCTTTTTGTCCCCCATGGGTAGTCATCGGGGTTTGCGAGGATGATCTTGCAAAGGTTCAACCAGATCGAGCCTAACTCCTTATACCCTGACCTCATTGGGGACATGCAAAGAAGGATCGAGAAAAAGCAGATTGCTCTGATACCACTGATCCATATTTATGCAAGAACCCAAAAGAATACACATATAACCATAAATACAAATATTCAGCAAAAATAACACTTCATTTCATTAATATCAAAGAACTTAAATTTGCTTACAGAAAAAATGGAAAGAAAGTACATAAGGCACTGATAGCTTATCTCTGAGAAGAGATGTGGCGACTACAGGACTCGAATTGTGTTCCAATGAGGCTCGAGGGCCTATTTATTATAAAGAAACAATGAAAAGCCATTAACATCTAAAAACCTAACCCTAGGAGATGAAGCGCCAAAACTATGGGCCCCGTTTGGGTAAATTGTTGTTTCAACTACCCGGGGTCATAACTTTGGCATACTATCTCCGTTTGACACACATGATACATCGTTTGAAATATCTATCTAAGGACTAAAACTGCTGACCAAAAATATCATTCTAAATCAAAATAATATATGTCGGAGGCGAGATTCCCAAAAAACATCGTTTAGGGCCTCAAAATGGCTCCGAAAGTTTAGGACCCGAAAAACTGTTAAAAATAGTAAGTTGTGCCAAAACTGAAAAACAGAAAGAGACAATGGTGGGGCCACAAGTGGAATAGGTGGGTGGCCACCAATATCCACCCACATGAGGTAGATTCTTTTTTCCCACTTTTGATGGATCATCCAAATGCACATCCAAGTCTTGGGTGGAGAAGCTATACATCACTTCTAGTTGAATCAAGTACCAGAGATGGAGGCCATCAAAATAGCAGCACTGCACCTTGAGGGTGAGGCACATGATTGGTGGTTTCATGGTCTTTCTACCTTAGGGCATGCCTATGTGACTGCATATTTAGATTTGACTCAGAGATTAGTAGAGAGGTTTTATCAAAGAGACCAAGAGGCACCTTTTATTGAGCTAGCCAAGCTCGAGCAGTCACGTAATCCGGAGACCTATATTTTTGAGTTTTTAAAACTTTCTATTATGGTTCCTTATTTCTATACAACTAGGAGGGTCGATATGCTTATTTATGGGCTAGAAGAGCCTTTACATGGGTTGGTTAAATATACTAAACCAACCACCCTTCAAGATGCTATTGAAAGGGCAAGAGATTTGCAAGATGCCTTGCCAAAGGAAAAGGCTTCATTTTAGCCAAGGCCACCCTTCCAGGTGAAGGAGAAATATGTGAAAGGTCCTCCTTCAAAGGAGAGCCAAAACAAGGTACCTCTTAGTGATGATGTCCGAAGTGAATTGAGGAGAAGGAAACTTTTCTTCACATGCCAAGAACCATGGGCACTAGGACATCGATGTGTAGTAGGGAAGGCACACTATATAAATGTTTTCTTTGATAGTGAGGAGGAGGAGGAAGAGGAACCAAAAGGAGGCCAAAATGCTAGGATAACAGGAGAGGATCCACCACCACCAGGAGGGGGGAATGGGGCATTTTCTCTAGTTCGAGGGGCCCTTGCATATTTGCATGGAGTACCCAAGTATCTGACTTTGAGAGTCTAAGGTACCATTTAGGCTTAGAGGGTATCAGTGTTGATTGATAGTGGGGCTACCCACAACTTTATTGATGTACAATTAGTGCATAGGAGAGAAATACCCACTGATGATTTTGAGAGATATCAGTTTTGATCCTAGTAGCTAGAACCATGCAGTGTATGAAGTATTTCCCGACACTTTCTATCACCATAGGAACATACACCTTGACTGATCACACTTCTTTGTGGTTTATATTACTGACGTAAATGTGATATTGGGTGTGCAGTGGTTTATTACTTTGGGAAAGGTCACCAAAGATTAGGAGACCTTGCAGATGGAATGGATAGATAAGAAGAGTGGCAAGCATTAGTTGATCAGGGGCATACACACTTATCCCTCTCAGAAAGTTTATGCACATAAGACAAAGGATGATTTGTGTAGTGGAGCCAAGGACCCAACAGTCCATTCAGTTATGTAGTTGAATTTGGCTCATGATACAGTATTGTTTGAAGGAATTCCACCATGAAGGCCCCCGGACCAGGAGTTGATTAGAGAGTTCTCACAATAGGTTTCATCACTCATAGATCCAAATGAGGTGAGAAACTTGGGAGGACTTAGCACAACACAGAGAGTCTTTATTAGGCTCCAGGAGGAGGGAGACATTCTCCCAGTATCAGTACTTTTATCACTCGGATTGAACCTCAGGCTAAAGAAGGAAATTCTGAGGTAACCTCAAACCACGTTTAGCCAAGTAGCTAGCCCTACTAGTCCAGGAGAGGGCTGTCTCCATAGATATCACAGTCAATATGGCTGAGGAAAGAAGTTTTTAGGCTAGGTATAGTAGCTCAAGGTTCTTGATTTTTATTTGTGTAGGGTTTTGCTAGATCAAGAGGAGTCAAACAGCTAGGGAAAGGAAATTAGGTCAAGATTTGCAGGGTGTTCTATGGGGCAAGGTAAGTACGATGTTTAGCACTTTAGTGATTCAATGATTGGATTATCAAGATAGGTGAGGAGCTAGAAAGATCATGGTGAACTCATGATTTCTTTCTAAATTGAAGAAATTACAAACAGTGAATATTAACCCAAAACAGAGCATAATAATTATGGATTTTGTTCATCTAACTTGAAAACATTCAATTTTTAGCAATGAAATGATGGATGAAGTAAAAAAACATTAAAAAATATGATCATAGAAGAAGAAACTAAAACTAAACACAATAGCACATGGATCCCATAAAAACAGCTGCAAATTTGATTAATGTCCAAGCCAGAATTGATACAAAATATGTCTCTTGAGATGTCAAAGCTCCATGATAGCTCATTGGAAAGCTATATGAGTCTAGTTTCAAAATATGCCTCCAGTTTCCAAAATGGTGCCCATTTTTACTTTCAAAAAGGGAATCTCCCAAGACTACCTCTATGCACAGTGCCATCATGAAAAAGAGGCAGAAACACGATTTTTTGGGTGTTTTTGGCCCTTTTGCCTGACCAGTTTTGCTCCAAATGCTTTGAAAAAGAATAGGCGACATGTAATCATCATTACAAACACACTGATGCTTTAATTTTTTCCATTGGATGCTCCAAGAAGAAGCAAAACTCCAAGTCGCTGCGCATAGGGCAAAATTTCCTATGTTTTTTCAAAATTGCTCTATGCGTAGTGCACTGCTCCTCTGCGCAGTGCCATTTTACTCCCAACTTTCAGGATTTTTTTGACTACCTTACTGGTGTCAAAATTGGTCCCAGGATATCTTGTTGGAAATTCCTTCAAGTCTACTATCCAAATCTACATTTTTTTCTCTAATTAGAGTTGCTTTTCCCAGGACTGGTCAAAACGTCCTGAATGAGGGTGCAGAAATGCAGAGTGCTAGTGCAGTCAATGTTTGGAGGCCTTCCTCAACTTGAAATTGAGCACATGATAGCCCATTGGAAATCTATCTCTGTCTAGTTATTATTTGACTCATCAAAAAAGTAATTTTGACACTCAAACTAGGAGAAAACTTGATTTTCCCAAGGTCACTCCAGAAATGCAACAAACCTCTTGTAGCACCTGTATTTTTAACATTTGTCAAAAACCATGATACCTGTGCAAAAAATAAAGGAGGTTTTTCTCCCTTTTCCTATTATGGACACAAAAATCTCTCAATGTTGTCAATTGCATCTCTATTTGGTCGCAAACATAGTTTGAAGCGAAACTGGCCCTATGTGTGGCAGATGATTTGTCCCTTAGAATGATTTCGTCGAAAATGATGGAGGCATGATGTTTATGAGTTGTGATGTAATATTCCTACTTAGCCTGAGCTAATATGAATATGCAATTTTTTTTTACTTTTTGTTGCATGAATAAATGAATGAAGGAGGACATATAAAACTCTTGAAAAGAACGAATAAATCAATGCCCATATGAACAAGGCTAAATCAGAGCCATGTAAATAAATCACTTGCAGGTGTGAAAGGGGTTTGAGCTATGAGACTGGGTCAACCTTGACCAAATCTACAGCGTTGTCTAGATTTAATGTACCTCATGAAGGGACAACGCAATTCTAGAAGGAGGCCCCTCATGTGAAAAGAGCTAACTCATCAAGGTGGTTTAGGGTTTGCAAGAGAAGGTTGTTGATTGTCTATATTTATGAGTATCTTGTCTGTTTAGACAAATACCATTCTCTGTTGTTCAGTGGAGAATAGTGCTGCTTAGCACTTGGAGTTCCTATGTAGGGATTTCACCTCTTCCATTGAGGATTCTTGGAGGATTTTTTGTTTATTTGATCCACTATCAGGCTTTGGGCCAAGCTCTACTTCCAACTGCAATGCAGATCCAATGAGGGTTTGCTTGATTTTGTAGGCTGCAGCAAGTGGAACTCTAGATCTCTTCAGATCTATCTTGTATTGGAGCCTCTTCTCAGTGAGTGTGTCTTTTAAACTCCTGGAAGAGTGCATTCACTGTTTGAGCTTCAGATTTGTATCTTGGCATTAAACCATCTCTATTATTCAAGCTGCAATGCAGTTTCCCTTGAGGGACTGTGTTATTTTCAATGGAGGTTTTGTAGGGTGTTTTGACCCAATTTTTGATGAGAGATCTCTGGTGCTGGGCTTTGCCTTTCACTTTGGTGATCCATGGATTAGCTTGTTGATCCATGTTCTGTTTTGATCTGATATATTTTAATGTAAAGCCATCTTTAGAAATTTCTTAATCATTTTGCAGATTGCAACTTAAAACTCAGATCTACTCTTTTTAATGCATGATTTGGTCAAAACCCCAAGGAGATATTGTAATAGAGTCTTTCTAGAGCACAGATCTGAAATAGATCTGATATTTCATCCATAGATCTGTCCTAGATATGAAGTGTAACATTCAACTACTGAAGCTCCTTAAAATAATTTTGTTAAGCTATTTTGCAGTTTATATATGTGTTGCAACCTTCTTTTCTAAATATTTCTTGCTCTATTGTCTCCTGTATTCTATTGTATAGTGTAAGAGCATCATTTTAATTCTGATTTGCTGCTGTATATTCAAAAATTGATCTTATTTGATGGCCACCTACTCATTCTTTCCAAGACTGTGTTATTTCTGAAGCAGTTTATTGTGCATAGCTGCAACCCCTCTTGTAGGGTGTTATTTAGCTAGAATAGGTGGTGGTAGATATGTTTACCACACCTATTTTGATTTGTTTTTGCTCCCCTTTTGGATCTAGACTCCATATATACTGATCTAAAGGATCTGATGGCTGTAAACTCATTTCTATGCATAAATCTCCCAGAAGTGCGTTATTTTAACAAGCTTGCTGTGCAATCCCTATTTGGGGATATTACAGTGGTATCAGAGCTCCTTTATTGGCATAGCCTGTTCTTTCCTTGGAGCACCACAACCATGGTGCATTCAGAAGAAGATGAAAATCTTACTGAGAGGGAGAAGAGTTATCAGAATAGAAGTCATGAGAAGTTTGATTACACTACTGATGATCAAGACAAGGGTAAAGCCCCTGAAACTGCAAGTGATAAAGAAGGATAAGAGTTTGCAAGAAATATTTTGGTGGCCATGAAATATCTTGCTAGAGAGATAAAAGAAATGAGGATGGAAAGAATGAGGGAATCTCCTGGGGAAAGCTATGACATGTCTCACCACTGGACTGGTCAACCAGTGAGGTAGCCACAAGCCCCACAAGCTCCACAACGCTCCACTATGCCTACCTTCTTGGCTGTGGAGAATGAAGGAACACAAGAGAAAGCATAACTTGAAGACTACTTTTTGGAATATGAATCTCAAAATCATAGATTCAGAGACCACTTGAGTTTCCAAGAGTTTTGTCACCTCAAGGACAAAAGAAGACCAAGGCAGCAGTATAGAGATGGTGGGTTCTTTCATAATCATGATAGACACCACTCTATGGGAATATTATTTTTGCCCAAGTATGATGGGTCATCCACCAGTTCTGCCAAGGCATGGGTATAAAATATGGATATCTACTTTAAGTTGAACAAAGTCCCTGAGATTGAAGCCATCAAGATTGCAGCACTGCACTTTGAAGGTGAAGCACACAATTGGTGGTTCCATGGATTGTCTACATTGGGCCATGCAAATGTGACTTCCTACTCTAAGTTCACTAGAATAATAGTGGAGAGGTTTGATAGAAAGGATCCAGAAGCATCTTTCATGAGCCTTGCAAAGTTAAAGCAATCAGGAAATGCAGAAACTTACATCTCTGAGTTTCTGAGATTATCAGTTATGGTTCCTGATTTGTCTGCAGCAAGGAGGGTGTACATGTTCAATAATGGCTTGGATTAACCTTTGAATGGGTTGGTAAAATATACCAAGCCCATCACTTTGCATGATGCCATTGAGAGGGCTAGAGACCTCCAAGATGCCTTGCCAAAAGCAAAGGCAACTTTCCAAAGCAAGGCCCCTCACCTTTCTAAAGGGAAGAAAGAAAAAGTTGCTCCTTCCAAGGAGAGCTCATTCAAGAAGCCTCTTGATATTGAACTCAAGAGGGAGCTGAGAAAGAAGAGAATATGTTTCACTTGCCAAGAGTCATGGGCATCTGGACATAGATGTGCTGCTAGGAAAGCACACTACATAAAATTCTTCTCAGATTTTGAGGAGGAAGATGAAGATGATGAACCAAGGAGGGCTCACAACGCTGATAATGTTGAGGGAGATCTAACACCATCTGGAGATGGGGATGGAGCCTTTGCTCCAATGAGTGGAACTCTTGCATATTTGAGAGGAGTGCCTAAGTACTTGACCCTATGAGTACAAGGTTCAATCATGAATCAGAGAGTATCTGTGCTGATTGACAGTGGGGCAACCCACAACTTTATTGATGCTCATCTGGTGTAGAGGAGAGCAATCCCCACTGATAATTTTGAGGGATTCTCTATTTTGGTCCCAGGAGATAGGACAATGCAATGCATGAAGTATGTCCCATCACTCTTAGTCACTATGGGGTCCTACACTTTGGTGGATCACTTTTTTGTAGTTGACATACCAGACACCAATATCATTTTGGGTGTCCAATGGTTGATTACATTGGGGAAATTCACCACTGATTGGAAAGCCTTGCAGATGGAGTGGGTGGATATGAAGAGTGGTAAACCCCAAATGATCCAAGGCATGCATACTTATCCATCACCTAGCTCTTCCACACAAAAAACAAAGATGGATTTTCACAGTGGAAGCAAGGATCTCATTGTCCCTTTTCTTATGTTCATGAGAATTCTACAAGGGACATTCCTATCTAGTGGAAAACCACCTGGGAGGCAACTAGATTCAGATCTTGTGGGGGAGGCCTCAAAAAGTGTTGCTCCAAATCTAGATCCAAGAGGGATTGGAGCAATGGGAGACCAAGCTATAGTGCTGGAGGGCTTGGAATAGCTCAAGAGTGAGGGGAATGTTCTTCCTGCATCACTATCAGCCTCTCTCTTTCCTAGATCTGTGCTGTGGGAGGAGAAGAATGGGAGGAAAAACATTCCAAAAAACAAATTTGGCATGAGAGATTCCAGAGAAGAGATCAACAACATGATAGACACTTCCATGGATGTATCATCAGCACTGTCATTGTTGAACAATGTGGATCTATATTGGAAATCTCAGTTGCTTGTAGAGTATTCCAAAGATCTCCACACAGGTATGATACTAGATGACATGCAGAAAGAAGAGGAATACTTAGTCCAAGGGAGAGTCATCTATCATCATGGTAAGGTCTTCTTGGCTAGAGCTTCCAAGCTCAAGCAGAAGATATTACAAGGGGCCCATAAATAATTCTTTCTCGGCCATATGCATTCAATGAAGATCTATACCTTGATCATGAGGAGCTTTGATTGGGAAGGCATGAGAGAGGAATTACATCAGCACTTTCAAGAGTACATTAGCTATAAGGAATTGGGGTAGCCAATGGACTCTTTGCAGGAGTCATTTCAGCCAGTTCTTCCTTCTTTTGAGAGGAGGGAAATACCCATGCACAACTCCATGTGTATGGAGGACTATGATGGTAAGGGATCTGATCATGCGAAGCAAGTTTTATTTTATGATCTATTACATTATTTTACCATGTTTTTGAAGGCTATTTCTCCTAAGGGAGTGAGCGATCATGTGGATCTAATGGCTTTTGGAGGGCCAATATAAATTCTGAACTTGGCCACTCCCTTTTTGTGCAAAGGGAGATTCCTTTTTATGATGGGTGCTTCCCAAAGGAACCAAACATATCTGATATCTTCAGCTATGTTGAGAGGACTTATGCAGAAAATGTGTGGTGGGAATGCCACTTGCCACACCTTGATCTGATGTAGGAAGGAGATGCACTGTGCTGGCATCACATGTGGGAATTTGACCCACCTCTTCAAGGTCAAATTTCTGTTTTCATCTATGTAGTTTTGCTCCCATACTTGGATGATATAGTTGTACTGTTTATGGGATTGTATGGAGGAAGTATGGGCAGTTTGTATGTACCACATGGATTGTAACTTCTCTATGTGCCTCATGCTACATGTTTTAGAGAGAGCATTGCTCCAACCATGTTTTTTTCTGTTGAATTTTTCACTCCTTGTGGGATGAACTATGCACCTCTTATGATGACCTTGGAGGAACAATTCATGATGTATTGGCTTGGTGAACACTTGGCTTATGAGGAGGACTTGATCCTTGATGGTGTCACCAATGGAGGAGTTGAAGAACTACAACACTCACCCTATCAGTTGCTTGAGGACAAGCAACATTTTGGAGGGGAGGACTGTAATATTCCTACTTAGCCTGAGCTAAGAGGAATATGCAATTTTGTTTTACTTTTTGTTGCATGAATAAATGAATGAAGGAGGACATGTAAAAATCCTAAAAAGAATAAATAAATTAATGACCATATGAACAAGGATAAATCAGGGCCATGTAAATAAATCACTTGCAAGTGTGAAAGGGGTTTGAGCTATGAGACTGGGTCAACCTTAACCAAATCTACAGTGCTGTCTAGATTCAATATACCTCATGAAGGGACAACGCAGTTCTAGAAGGAGGCCACTCATGTGAAAAGAGCTAACTCATCAAGGTGGTTTAGGGTTTGAAAAGGCTTTCATCTTATAAAAGGAAGGGGAAGGTATCAAGATAAGGTTGTTGATTGTCTGTATTTCTGAGTATCTTATCTGTTTAGACAAATACCATTCTCTGTTGTTCAGTGGAGAATAGTGTTGCTTAGCACTTGGAGTTCCTATGCAGCGATTTCACCTCTTCCATTGAGGATTCTTGGAGGATTTTTTGCTGATTTGATCCACTATCAGGCTTTGGGCCAAGCTCTACTTCCAACTACAATGCAGATCCAGTGAGGGTTTGCTTGCTTTTGTAGGCTGTAGCAAGCGGAACTCTAGATCTGTTCAAATATAGCTTGTATTGGAGCCTCTTCTCAGTGAGTGTGCCTTTTAACCTCATGGAAGAGTGCATCCACTGTTTGAGCTTCATATTTATATCTTGGCATCAGGCCATCTATGTTATTCAAGCTACAACGAAGTTTCCCTTGAGGGACTACGTTATTTTCAGTGGAGGTTTTGCAGGTGTTTTGACCCCATTTTTTATGAGAGATCTCTGGTGTTGGGCTTTACCTTTAAATTTGGTGATCCATGGATTAGCTTGCTGATCCATGTTCTATTTAGATATGATATGTTTTAATGTAAATTAATCTTCAGAAATTTCTAAATCATTTTGCAAATCTGCAACTTAAAACTCAAATCTACTCTTTGTAATGCATGATTTGGTCAAAACCGCAAGGGGATCTTGTAATAGAGTCTTTCTAGAGCATAGATTTGAAATATATCTGATATTTCATCCAAAGATCTTTCCTAGATCTGAAGTGTAACATTCAGCTATTGCAGCTCCTTAAAATAACGTTGTTAAGCCATTTTGCAGTTTATATATGTGTTGCAGCCTTCTTTTCTGAAGATTTCTTGCTCTATTGTCTCCTGTATTCTATTGTATAATGTAAGAGAATAATTTTAATTCTGATTTGCTGCTATATATTCAAAATTTTATCTTATTTTATGGCCTCCTGCTCATGCTTTCCAAGACTACGTTATTTCTGAAGCAATTTATTGTGCATAGCTGCAGCCCCTCTTGTAGGGTGTTTTTCAGCTAGACTAGGTGGTGGGAGATCTATTTACCACACCTAGTTTTATTTTTTTTTGCTCCACTTTTGGATATATACTCTAGATCTGCTAATATAAGGGATCCAAGGGCTGTAAACTCATTTATGTGCATAAATCTCCCAGAAGTGCGTTATTTCAACAAGCTTGTTGTGTAATCCCTATTTGGGGACATTACATGGGATGGATTCATACTTGCTAAAATCACCTCCCTTATGCCTCCTGTACTCATATTTATTTGATTCCATAGAAAAACCTAGCTCAGTAGGAGAGGAGATTAGGGTTTGGTGTAAGCAAAACAAGGGATTTTAGGACTGCCTTGTAGAGGGAGGGGTATGAAGGGGTTAGGGGCTGTCTAAATTCTTGGAGAAATTTTGGGGGATAGGGATAGATGTTAGAGAGTAGGGGAAAGTGGAATTTCAAGGATTTGGTGAGAGGGAGGGTTCCAAAATGGAAAAACACATGCCTAGTCTCGAAAGGTGTCAAATTGTAGCAATAGGCTAGGGTTTGTGGAAAAATGATGATTTTAAGGGATAGGAGTGAGGGGATGTTTTTAGGAAGATATATTAATGATAGTAGAAAGTGTAAGAGCATCGAGATACAAGTCTTGTTGATTATTTAACCATGGATGTCATGAGACCAAGAAAAATTCCCTCAAAACCCTAGGAGAGGGAAATGAGCTTTCCAAGCACAAATGAGAGACAAATATGGTAAACACAAAGCCACTTACTCGGAAATGATAGTTTAGAACCTGAAATTGTTGAATACATTTGACTATTACTACTCCTTCAAAAGATGAATTTGATGGTGAAATGACCAATTTTCATGATTTTGACCCTATGACCTAATGGGACTGCTTTTTGACCTGACTTTTGATTGAGATTTTGACTTTAAAGACTTCCAAGTGAACAGAGCATTTCCATAAGTGTTATTATGCTCAAGGAGACATGATAATGATTCAGCCAATATGATCTTATGAGGGAGAAAGAAGCTTATTTGACAAGGAAAACCACCACTGGAACAATTTTATGTCATGACCTAATGGAATGATTGAAATATTTTTAGAGTGAGACACCTAAGATGCACATGCAAAATGTGTTTTGATCCCTGGTGGAAGTATGCAAATACTGACACTAACATTGGCTCCAGCTGGGGATGGTATCTCCTTTCAGGTGCCAAGAACACCATAGAATAAGTTCCTATCCATTGAGCATGGATTCAATAGCTAAAGACTAAATGAACACTGAAAAATTGACTCAATAAACTGACTCAATTTGACTTGACTTGACTGAAACAAGACTCAAAAGATGACTTACCCTAATTATTGATGGTAGTACATCACCAAGAGTTGAGGGCTTCAAATCCTGTTGACAGCCACCTGCCTGCTGAAGACATATGCACAATCATGTGAAGTAATCCTTCTAGTGTAACCAATCCAACATATGGGTACTTGCTTAAATTCTGCTCTCACTTTCCTTGAGCAAGAAGAAAAAACAAAAATGAGGCCACTCCAAGTGTTTACTAATCATGTGATGTTGGGCCATGAAAATAAGAAAATACATCTTCCCTCCTAACTGTAGCAGATCAGTAAAAGGATCTTCAAAAGTATGAAATGTTACCTTGTCTTGATATTTAGCAAAAACACAAGCACACTCTTCATTCTGATTTGAAAGAACACTGGGTTGTTGATCCATAGGATAGAATAGGAAATTATGACTTTCTGTTGTTTGAGTGTTAGCTACAAATTCTTGAAGCATAAGCAAATATGATTCTCTCTCTGGCATAGTATCTCTCTTTGGCTCATACTCCTCAAATTCATAGTCTATGTCATCCTTAAACAAGAAATATTCTTCAAAATTATCAAACATGACAACCCTATCATCTTCATGAAAGACACCAATATCTGCTAGCTCATATCTCCTTGCAGGGAATCATCATCATAAATTGGGTTTTCAACAATTTCCTGTATAGTTTCATCAAAATTCTCATCGAAATTACCTTCATATTTATCATACTTAAGAAAATCAGGTTCAAGAGAAAATTCGTCAAATATGAACATTGAAAAATGAGATTGTCTTTCTTCATGATTATCTATAAATCTAGTTTCAGGATTGTCCCGATTTAAACTTAGATTTTCATTTTAAAAAATGGAAGAAGTTTTACCGACATTTTCTTGACTATGTGAACGCTGCAAACCTACTTCAGCTTGAGCTGTAATATGACTGTTCAGGAGCTGATCTATCTCATCTTCAGACAGAGGAGAAAGTACTCTTTGTTTAATTTTTATAACATAGTAATTGTCTTCTTTCTCTCCTGAAGATTCATAAGGATGCTGAATATATTTTTAACCTTTGGTTGATCAACTTGTTGTATTGCTACAAGAATTGTCTCCTGTGGGAAGTCTTTAATAACATCAAGACAATATACATCATATTTTTCTTCCATGAGAGAAAACAATTGCTCTTTTTGGTGATGAATAGGATTTTCATGCAAATCCTCCAAGATCTCTTCATCCATGAACTCATTATCATCATAATAATCCTCTATGTTTTGAATGAAAACCTCAAATTGATCACAACAATTATTAACCAAAGACAAAGAAGGGTAGGAATCCTTTTATTCTTCATAAAATATTGAATGGAAAACTATAAGAGAACAAATACTGGCATGTGGAAAACCTTCATACCAAGATCGTGCATTTCCTTCAAGAGAAGCCATGAACATCTTTAAGAGACAATCTTCAGGAAATTCAACCTTCAAGCTACGCACATGCATGTGAAATCTCACCAGATGTAAAGCAACATCATTCCTATCATCATCTTTAAGCATATGCAAATTCCTTTGCCGATCTACCTTAGGCATTTTATTTGGGAAAAATGGAATGTGATCTCGGCTCATGGGAGCATACCTTCTTGCAATAGTTTCCATCTTGAAAATTCTTGAAGTTACTGATATTTATGCAGTGGAGTCGCCATGAAATGTTGATTTTCTAGATCTTTCAGTGAATGGAGTCGTCAAGTGAATGATTCAGCCTTCATTTGTTTCCACCTGTTGTTCACCATCAATAATTAGATCTAAATATTTTTTCATTCTTTCCCAGGGAATATCGGATCTTTCGTGTCCCCAATGGAGTCGCCAAAATGTTATCACTTGGATTGAACCTCAGGCTGAAGAAGGAAATTCCGAGGTAAAATCAAACCATACTTAGCCAAGTAGCTAGCCCTACTAGGCCAGAAGAGGGCTCTCTCCATAAATATCACAGTCATGCTGACTGAGGAAAGAAGATTTTAGGCTAGGTATAGTAGCTCAGGGTTCTTGATTTTTATTTGTGTAGGGTTTTGCTGGATTAGAAGGAGTCAAATAGCTAGGGAAAGGAAATTAGGTCAAGATTTGTAGGGTGTTCTATGGGGAAGGTAGGTACAATGTTTAGCACTTTAGGGTTTAGATGATGGGATGATCAAGACAGGTGAGGATCTAGAAAGAGCATGGTGACCTCATGATTTCTTTCTAAACTGAAGAAATTACAAACAATGAATATTAACCGAAAGCAGAGCATAATAATTATGGATTTTTTTCATCTAACTTGAAAAAATTCACTTTTTAGCAATATAATGATGGATGAAGTAACAAAAAATTCAAACATATGAGAAAAAAAGAAGAAACTAAAACTAAACACAATACCGCGTGGATCCAATAAAAATAGGTGCAAATTTGATTAATGTCCAAGCTAGAACTGATACAAAATATGTCTCTTGAGATGCCAAAGCTCCAATTGAGTCCAACCCCTACAAATGACTGAGAAAATACATGATATAGACCTCAAGACCACTCTCCCTAGCCTCAGGGATTCGAATCCATGAGATAGGGAGAAGTTTCACCTACTCCCAAACAAGAATCTAAAGACTAGGAAAACTCAACAATTTGCCTCTAAAAGAGAGGAACCTGATTCATTTGACCTCTAGAGGACTTATATGATATATATATCCTAGATAACAATAAAAACATGAAATTTACATTTATCTTGACCTTTTACATCAATAATTTCCCATTTCCCAAGAGAAAAAGTCAAAAAGTCAAAATATGCTGAAGATGGTGAAAATGACAATTTCCTGGAAAAAGTGCAGTGCCCTGATAGAAAAAAATATCTTCTCTTGCAGGCAACTTTTGGAGGCCTTCCTCAACTCAAAATTAGCTCCATGATAGCTCATTGGAAAGATATATGAGTATAGTTTCCAAATATGCCTCCAGTTTCTAAAATGGTTCCCATTTTCCTTGTCAAAAAGTGAATCTCCCAAGACTACCTCTATGTGCAGCACCATCCTAAAAAAGAGGCAGAAACACAAATTTTCAAGTGTTTTTGGTCCTTTTACCTAACCAGTTTTTCTCCAAATTCTTAGAATAATTACAAGGGGCATGTATTCATCATTATGAACACACTAATGATTTAATTTTTTCCATTGGATTTTCCAAGAATAAGCGCAACGCCAAGGTGCTGCGCATAGGACATAATTTCCTGTGTTTTTTCAAAATTGCTCTATGCACAGTGCACTCCTCCTATGCATAACGCCATTTTACCCCAAAATTTCTGGCTATTTTTTATTGCCTTACCGGTGTCCAAATTGGGCCCAGGATAGCTTGTTGGAAATACCTTCAAGTATACTTTCCAAATCTACATTTTTTTTTTTATTACAATTGATTTTCCTTGTCAAAAGTTGATTTTCCCAAGACTGGTGAAAAAGTGTTGAATGAGGGTACAAAACTGCAGAGTGCTGGTGCAGGAAATGTTTGGAGGCCTTCCTGAACTCCAAATTGAGATCATGATAGCTCATTAGAAATATCTCTCTGTCTAGTTATCATTTGACTCATCAAGAAAGTAATTTGGACACTCAAACTAGGAGAAAACCTGATTTTCCCAAGGTCACTCCAGAAATGCAGCAAACCTCTTGTAGCGCCTGTATTTTTAAAATTTCTCAAAAAACATGATACCTGTGTAAAAACTGAAGTATTTTTTTCTCCCTTGGCCTATTATGGACAAAACCCTCTCTCATTGTTGTCAAATTCATCTCTGTTTGGTCGAAAACATAGTTGAAGCGAAACTAGTCTTGTGTGTGGCAAATGATTTGTCCCTTAGAAGGATTTCTTGGAAAATGATGGAGGTGTTATCGATCCTAGAGACAATATTGAGTTTTGAAAGACCAGTGCCTAGGAAATCTTATGTAGCAGAGAGCAAAAGCAATATATTAGGATAGGGATGACTAACAGAACAAAGCTCTCATGCTATTTCTTTTTAAATAGGAAATTCAACTTGAATGGAACCAAAATTTCCAGAGGTTAGTAACAGAGAAAACGAGACTACAGAGGCAAGATGTGAAGCTCTAACACGAAATGTAGCAGACAATTTAAAAGCAGCTTAACTGCAAAGAGGGTTGAATTCCAAATACTTCACAGAAATTGGTAATCATAGAGTATCTATTGCATTCGTAGAATGAAGAGGATACTAACTGCTATTGAGACAATATCCAGAAGCATATACCAGCATGTAGGGGGCTTAGTAAAATAAGAATCCACACATGAAGACAAAATTTGTAAATAACATCACAAGGCAGTCAATATAGCAGAAATGCGGATGAATTGGAAATGAAACAATATGTCACACCTGAGCCATATTTAAAGTGCCTAAGAGCTTATAACACAAGTATCAGCAAAGATAAATTTATATCAGAAATAGTAGGCTACTCGCATTCCAGAATGTGACACAAGATGAATAGATATAGATGAAATTAAGGGCTAAGCCACAATACATAAGAAAGAAGTACACACTGTAAAGCACCAAGATCAGAATCCTCCTTAAAGATCAAAACTCTTTCTCATTGAAACCCGACGGGCTCTTCACATTTGCATTTAAATTTTCAGAAAAAGCATACAAGACATCCTTTTACAGTCAATTCTTCAAAAAATTTGGAACCTCTTCTTCTCTTTAGATCTTTCTTATATAGACATCTTCATGACTGAGCGAGAAGATATTTTTGGGAAAAATATCTTCTTCGCATGATCAAAAATTGTTAAAGGTCCTTGTCAAAATAAAAAAATTTATGATGAGGAATAAAGGCCTCTCATCATGGACAGTCAGGCACTCGGCCAATTTTAAAACAAAATATTAAACAAAATTATGGTAAAAATTAAAATCTGAAGTAGCACATGAAGCCCACTTGAAACTTGAAAAGTAGCTAACTAAGTAAAATGTAAAAAGGCCACTGAGGCCCAATCACGAGTTGATAATGTTTCACAGATGCGAAGGAGTTGAGGCAGTTGCAGATGCTGGTGTTGGAACATTCGCGGATGAGCTGGCGATCTCACTAGAAAACTAAGTGCATCTTTGTTGGCTAACTACTGATGGTTCAAGCGTCGTTGCGAATTGTTCCACCCTGACATAGGCCTTGGTGAGGTCGCTGAAACTTGCATCGGTGGGGAGCCTATGCTTTATGAGATGAAGAAGGGCAAATTCTTTATGGAGGTATGAAACAATTGTTTCGGCCTTTAACTAGGCGATTTTGTGTGACAGAATTTCTGTCCGGTCTTTTTCTTCCCGAAGGAGTGTCTTATACTCTGTCAACGGTCATAGTACGGAAGGAGTGGTTGGATCCCAACAAGATGGTAGTCCAGCTATGGTAATCTCACCCCACACTGCATCAAAACAACCCACGTTCACTACCACCTACTGCAGGGCTCTCGAAGCTGTATCTCGGGCCGCCTCCTTGTAATTGATTTTCTAACATTCAAAAACTTCCATGAAACGACTTGGTATGCTATGCTTGTCCACCTCATCAGATTCCAGTTCCTTCAAGAATGAAATATATTTTCTAGCATGCAGGGCTCTAACGGACAAGTTGAGGTCCGCCTCCTGTAATTTCCTGTTGAGATAGGGTATAGCAGACTTATTTTCTCCCATCGTCCTTAGGAAACCCCACTGTTCCATCACCGCTGCGATTATGTCCGACCAGATTATACCTCTCACTTCACTGAGGGTGATATTGCCCTTCATACGAATTTTGAGGTCAGCTATGGTTTTCTGCTGGTCGGCTCTTGTCTTCTTTTCCTGTTTGACCTCTTTCCACAGTGTCTATATCCTTCTGCTATTTTCCACTAGGAGTTTTTCCAAATCAGTGATCCTTTACTTAGCGGTGGACATCTTCTTCTCTAATATATCATTTGCAGCTCTTGCTGCATTCAGTTGCTCTGCCAACGGACTTGTCTTTGGTGGGGTTGTAGTGGGCACGCAGCTGTGCGTGTCCCATGTGTTCTGTAACTCTGTCAACCTACTCTACAGAGTGGAAATTGTTTCAGTCATTTTTTCTTTGTCCTCCCTCTCTTTTGACAATGTGTTAGCCAATTCAGCTTTTTCCTTCTCTGCTTGTGCCAGTTCAGTCATCTGCACATGGTGGGAGGCTGGTATGTGGACCTTACCTTTCAATGACGCGACCTCTTTCTGCAATCATTCTATCAAAGCGTGCTGCGGGTTTGTTTCTCCCGTATCCTTTCCCTTGATTAACTCTTGGAGGCTGTGAACTTGATTTGCCTGGGTGCGAGAGATTTCCTGTTCATTTTTCAGTGTCGCCCTCACCTGTTCATGCTTTGTTTCTAGCTTTCTCAGTGCTATGGTGACCCGCATCACCTTGTCCTTCAACATATCCCCTACGACTTGAAACAAGTTACACATATCGGTTCTCGGCACCTTGGCCATGTCAATTGCATGTTCGAGCACCCGCTAACTAGTGGTACTTGTATTGGGATCTAGGATCGCCTCAGCCATAGATAATACCAAGTGTTATGGGTCTACATTCATGGTAGCGGAAACCCTGGTGTGATATTTCTCCACATATCCTTCCAGCTCGGTTTTGTACTTATCCCTGATCACTCTATTTGTCTGGTTCCTTGCAACTTCCCTTGGAGAGGTAAGATCTCTTATGGCTTGTGAGACTTCCGAAAAGTCGGAAGAGGTGGTACTATCTCTCAGCACTTTTATCCTGGATTTTCTCTTGTCCAGTTGACCATACGGCATGAATGGTTCTAGCAGTTGTTCTTCACCTATGAGTTCTGCCTCACTAGAGGACGTTTTATGCTTTTTGCGAAGGGGAGAACCTGCTCCTGAGGTACCTAATTCCTCCCCGCCTTGCTGTTTATTGACGTCCTCTTCTTCCCCTGTGGCAGATGAATCTGTCTCCATCTGCGAAACCAAAGGCCAAGTTTCAAGGTTAGCCCTCCATTCCATGAAAGGCCTTGATTCATGTATCCAAGGTGTGGACCTGTTCCTCTTCCTTCTGTTTGAGATCATTTCCCAAGGATCATAGGCCCAACCCTTACCCAGCCTTAGGTCCAGGCCTTGCAACATTTTCTCGACAATGGGAAGGGCATGTCTTGAATTCACAACAAAAGGGTCGATTGTGATGGGAAGTCTTAGGATGAAACCCTTCTTTGTAGGGACAAAGTGGAGTTGGTCAGCCTGAAGGGTCTTCCGAATGTACTCCAGTGCATATACTCATCGAACAAGAAACATAGGCAACTGGTAAGGGGAAACCTCGGCTCCATAGACCCGAATTTTAGTGTAGTTGTCAAATATATACCAGTCCCCAGTGCTCTGGGATTTTCCAACCTATAGCTAGCTCTTCATCTCAGGAAAAACTATAGGTGAGGGTGAATCATGGATAATAGTATAGGCAATGTACATGAAACTATTTACAAAATTGGAATAACCCTCGCCTTTAGGTAATTGGCGTACAGAACAATTCCAGTCAAAAACTGCTCGGGGTTGGGAATTCACATCATATACCCTATCTAAACCCTAGCCCTCAAACTTATCAGCGTGCTGATGCAAGAAAAGATAGAAGACCATTGAACAGAAACGGAAGTGACTGGCTTCTGAAAGCTCCCGAAACTGGGTCTGAATGTTAGCCGCAAGGAAACCAGGGATATCTAACACTACCCCCTTTGAGACATTAACCACAAGAAATAAACACATACCCTGATGGTTTCCCCCAAAGCACCTACTCCTAAAAGACCGGCGATGAGGACGAGGATGGGCTGCACTTCCTCTTTGAATAGGCTCAGCGGGAAAGGGTCAGCAGCGGGAAGTGAAGCAACTTGGTTGATGGTGATGGAGGAAATGAAGTCGTTTTGGTGCTCTGATGGTAGTTTGGTGAACCGGGAGGTTAAAGCCACTTCACTGAAACTGATATATGTGTCGTTGGTGGGAAAGAGGAGGGCTTGCTTGATGAGTTCATGGGAAAGAGAAAATATCTTATTCCCTTAAGGGGAGGTAAACATGCCCCGCTGCTCATCATAAGCATCTCTGAGCCAGCAAATAAAATCAACCACCGAATAGACTTGGGGAGTAATTTGATGGTATAAACCAGATACAACCACCCGATACCGGTCTCTATTCTCAACATGTCGTCTAAAAAGTTGGGGTTTAATGTTGCTGATATGAAAAGGGTATTGGGGGTCATGGATTCCAGCTTGCAGGTCAATGAAAGGCTCAAACCCGAGAGGGTTTCTAGTTTCTCTTACCTAAGGGGTTTCTAGTTCGGCTTTCTTGGGGGTGCCCCTTCCCATGATTGACATATAAAACTTTTAAAAGACGAAAGGAAAGAAGAGAGTAAATAGGTGACGGAATACCTATGCAACAGGGAAATATACTCAGGAAAATGACGCGGGGGTGTTGATAGCGACTGGGTAGACCTTGGCTCCGATTCCCACTTAGTTTATATTGTAGCTGGAAGACCTGCGACTTTTACTGGAGTAAACTACGATAAGACTGTTATTTTACGACTGAGTGTTCTGAGGTAAATTGGAGGACAGGTAAAATAAACAAGGGGAAAGTGTCGTATGGACACTGACAGTGGAGCACGCGGTGTGTAGGGATTGGGCGTCAACTGGGGACAGGTGAACACTGCGTGCCGGGTTTAATACTGGTACGTACCTCTTTACCAGTTAGCCTAGATACATACCTTACCTTTTTGCTGTAATGAACCATACGATTCTCCAAACCTTTCATTCGTGAGCCTGGTTAAATATACTGCGTACCAGTCTTTAGGGCCCACGTTCTGATCTGCCATGTCACTGAAATCCCAATGGTTTGATTTTCCACGTAGCTCTTTACTTTTGGCCCACACCATGGTGCTTCAATATAATTCTGCGGGGGTATGGGTCTGTCTCCCCTTTCGCCTTTTAACCCCCGCGGAAATTCCCATATGGAGAATTCCCTCGTGTGCCCATTTGAGAGGCAGCCAATGTTTAAATTATTTTGCTTTGTATCCTTTGCATCGTATCTTTGCGCTTTTTGGAATACCATTCCCCCTTTTGCCTCGTATTTGACCTTTCTTGTACATATGTTTTGTTTCGAGTGCACTACTTGTCTCATCTTGTTTCCCACAAATTAACTTTTTATTACAATGTTTCACCACTTGCCATATCATTCAACACCTGTCCATTCCCAAGTTAACTCAAAATAATGACTATCAACATTGGCTCCACCTGGGGACGACACGTTCATCCTCGAACGTGTTGAGAACTTGGCAGACCACCTGTTTATCTTCTGCGAACACCATTCCTCTTCATGATTTGTCACGACCCACGCACACATATTACTAAAGCAAAGATAAAAAAAGACGCTAATATATAGTATGATACATCAAGCCCTCTTGGCCTGACTCAGAATTGGAAATAAGGCTTGAGAAACTGACCGTTTACAGGGGCTTCGAGCAGATCTCCCTGTAAATTTTCCAATCTGAATGTATTGTTTCCTCCTTGTTCTACGATTTTAAAGGGCCCAAACCAGAGGGGATCGAATTTACCATGCTTACCTTTTTCGGCCCTTTTAATGTCCCACCTGAGCACTAGATCTCCCATCTGTAATTTTCTGTCCTTGGCATGTTGGTCGAAGAGATCTTTCATTTTCTCCTGGTATTCAACTAGCCTCTGATTCACCTGGTTCTGCGTTTCTTCTAGCTCCACCAGCTGGTTGATTCTCCTGGTTACACCATCCGTTTCCTCCTGAATTTCTTGCATGAATCGAGCCACTGGTAATGCTAGCTGCACAGGGAACACTGTTGCCCTCCCATATACTAGCTCATATGGGGACTTCCCGGTTTCTCTCTCGCTGGTGATCCTGTTAGCCCATAGAGCAAATTTTAACTGGGAATCCCAATTCTTCTGGTTTTCTTTTATGGCCTTCTTTAGTGCCCTCACCAGTGTTTTATTTGATGACTCTTCTAGGCCGTTTCCCTGTGGGTAATAGGCTGTTGAGTGGCCTTGTGCGATGTTGTATTGTTGATAGAAGCTGGTGAACTTTGTAGATTTAAAGGCCTGTGCATTATCGGTCACAATATTAGCAGGACAACCAAATCTGGATATGATGTTTTCTTCTATGAATTTCATCACCACGGTGTCTGTTGCGTTCCTGGCAGGTATAGCTTCTACCCACTTTATGAAATAATCCGTGGCAGTTAAGATCCACTTATGTTGACCGCTGGATGGGGGGTGTATCTCTCCAATGAAGTCAATTCCCCACTGCTGGAATGGCTCATCTACGTGGACGGGTATCATAGGTAGAGGTGCTAGCTTCTATCTCTCGGAAAATTTTTGGCACTTCTCACAGCCTCTCACTTGGGTGAAAACATCTCCAAATAGTTTAGGCTAGAAGAAACCAGCCTTCAGGATCTTGTGAGCGATAGCCCTCCAACTGTAATGGCCCCCGCAGATTCCTTCGTGAAACTCAGCCATTATACCTTCTACCTCTTCCTCTGTCAGGCATAGGAGCAGGATGCCTGAGGGGTCCCTCCAATACAGCATTCCATTTGCAACCATGTACTTCTGTGACTTCAACCTCAATGCTCTGTATTTAGCTTTTTCACAGCTAGGTGGGAAACTTAATGTTAGTAGATATTCCACTATTTCCTTGTACCACTGGCTGGTGAGGTACTTCATATGCGTCTTCTGGGAAGCTATCTCTACTCCCAGTGGTTCTTCTTTCCCTTCAGATGCCTCATTTGCCACCATGGACAGATTTATACCCAAAGCTTGGCAATTTGACTCAGATAAGATTTTGACTAGCCCCTGCCCTTTGATTAATTTGGTAGGACGGATGTCCAGCTCATACTCCTGTAATTTGGCTATCCATTCCCCTCTTTTACCTTCACTATCTCCTTGAACAAGAATATCTTTGACAGTGGTTGTGGGCACAAATGCAATGATATGGGACTTGAGAATATACATATGAAAATCTTTGAGGGATTTCACCAGCGCATATGCCTGCTTTTCCAATATGTCATATTTTAGCTTAGCATCACGAAGAACTTGACTGAAGAAGGCAATAGGCTGCTCATACCCATCTTCATTTTTCTGCAACAGAACCCCTGCTACCGTATGAGGTGATGAAAAGGAAAATATCGTAAAAGGTTTGGTATAATCTGGCCCGGCTAACACAGGGGCTTCAGCAAATGCATTCTTAATCCTGGCAAAAGCTTCTCTTGATTCTTGTGACCACTTAACCTCGTTGTTCTTCTTTAACATGTCAGTAATATGCCTAACTATCTCAGCATAGTTAGGAATGAATCTTCTCAGGAAATTTATACGACCTAGGAATACCTGAACTTCCTTCTTATTTCTGGGGAGGGAAATACCGTTTATGACTTCCACTCTCTTAGGATCTATCTTTACTCCATCTCTGGTAACAATATGTCCCAAGAGCTTGCCCTCCTCTAGTGAAAACAAAGAATTTTTTGGATTGAGGGAGAGGCCATACTTCCTGCACTTCTCAAAATTTTTGCGCAAGTGTTCAATGTGCTCAGCATCATCTTTTGAAAACACAGTAATGTCATCCAGGTATACCAGCACGAACTTATCTTGCTCCCCGATAAAAGAAATATCCATGGCCCTCTGGAAAGTGGCCCTTGCGTTGATCAACCCAAAAGGAATTCTGGCATACATAAACGTCCCCCATGGAGTGGTAAAGGCAGTCTTCTTTTGATCTTCTGGCAATACAGCCACCTGATTGTACCCGGAAAATCCATCCATCATCGACATTCGGGATGCTCCTACCACTTTCTGCAAGATGTGGTCCATCTTTGGCAATGGATAATTATCCTTTAAGGACGCTCTATTCAGATTCCTAAAGTCAACACATAACCTTATTTCTCCATTCTTCTTCCGTATAGGGACTAGATTCGCTACCCACTCAGAATATCTTAATGGTATAATGATTTTGGCCTTCAGCAGTTTCTTAATTTATTTCTCAATAGAGGGTAGCAAAAATGGGTTTATCTACCTAGCTTCTGCTTATGAGGCTTGGCATCTCCCTTCAGTGGAATTTTATGCTGCATAACGCTGACATCGAAGGTTTTTAAGTCTTGGTAAGACCAGGAAAACACATCTTTATATGACTAAAATAGCTTCTGGTAAAGTTGTTTATATTCTTTCAGGACCTTCTTGGATAGCTTCACGATCTTGGGGTTAGCCTTAGTGCCAAGATTCAGATCTTCTACCTGATTCTCCTCCACCACTTCGTTTGGCTGTAGTGGAACATCATTCTTGTTAAAATCCTTTCTAAGGGCACCAATCCTCGAGGAATGACATTCCCCTTCAACTGCAGGAATTTGTGGCCAGCTACCTTTTCTTCCCACTTATCTCCTGGGGTACTCTCTGCCTCTTCCTCTTCACAATTATCAATCTCCATGTTGGAGAATTCCCCAACTGTTTCCAAAAATCTCTTCACTTGCTCTTCATCTTCAAATACTTTCCAGTGTTTGATATTGTCTGGGATTGATGACCAATATCGTACCTCTATTTCATATCTCAAAAGAGGATTCTGAGGTGGGCGAAAAGTACTAGCGGCCACTGCAAGGGAGTCTGCCATTCTGTAATGTTCTCGGGGCATGAATTGGATATTAAATTCAAAGAAGAAATTCTGCACCAGATCCCAAAATTCATTCCTATAAGTCCTCAGCCTAGGATGTTTGGCTTGGCACTGATTTCTCACCTGCCTGAATATCAATTCAGAATATCCCAAAACCTTTAGACTTCTTATGTTCAAACTCATAGCTGTCTGTAGCCCCAGTAGAAGTGCTTCATACTCGGCCACATTATTTGTGGCTTCATAATCCAGTTTGAAAGATAAAGGGACCCACTAGCCTGTAGGGGAAATCAATAATACTCCTGCACCATTGCCTTCTCTGGAGTTAGCCCCATCAAAATGAAGTGTCCAAATCTCTGATTCAGGGCTTTCTATGGACTGTTATGTCTTGATGTGGAAAAATGATGGTTCATGTGCGTACTCCTAATCTTCCTCCAGCATTAAACATGAGAAATCCCCCTCCCTACTATAAACCGGAGAATTAACCGAATCATCCACCTTGGTAACTGTCTTGACAAATCTGGTTTCCCGATATAGCCTCCTCTCTTGACCACCAAATACAGGGATAGTGGCATAAGTCAGATCCAACTTGATTGATCCACCAATTTTGGTCCCCCAAGATCTTGACAGTAGCATGCCAAAGCGAGCTGGAATGTCAGCCACCACTATATCCATCACTACACTTTTTGCTGGGATCTGAGCCAGGTTAACCACCAAATCTTTTATCATGCCCAGGCACTTAACTCTTTTGGAGTCAAATGAGTATAAATCTTTGTATGGGCGGGTGATCTGTAGTCCTAGTTGCTCCATGACCGAGAGGGTTAAGAGATTATGAGAGGCTCCCGAATCTAACATGCAGTTATGCAGCAGCAGGTCATGTATTACTAAAGACACATAAAAAGGGGGAGTGGCAGCATCCAATTCTTCGACATTTGGGCCAAAAACAACCATAGGTATTTCTTCCTGAAGGTTCAGGCTGTCTGGAATGTTTATTACTTCTGGAGGAAGCATAAAGGATGTGACCTGGGACTGGTATGCAGGTTTTTTTAGCAGCTCGGTCAAGGGGACCGGGATTTTCACTTTCTCAAGCTCCTTCTGTAGACTGAAAGCAGAGGAAGGCTTATATCCTGACACCTCTTTTGGTTCTTTGTCTCTGGGGTCTTTGTTCTGAGAGGAGATTTTGACCTCTTTTAAAATTGGTTTGCCACTAGGGGGTGTAGCCACTTGCGAAGATGAAGGAATTTGATCAACAGATTGTGAAGATTGGTTAAGGGGCCTCTTACCTTTGTCCGGGGTCTTTTGAGGAGTTGCTTCCTTCCGAGCAGGTGCTTCTTCTTGTGGTGTGTCCTGCTCCTGATCCTGAGTGCGAGTTATCTTTCTGGAAGACCTGAGGTCGTACTTTCTATTGAACGGGGCTTGCATGAAATCAACAAACTGCTTACAGTAGTCGTCAATCTCAGGATCTTGAGTATCTTCATTAGCTTTCACTTCTGTGTGTTCTTGCACCTCCACTTCGTCACTTTCATGTAAGGGAAATTCAACTTCATCACTGTTTGAGAACGCAAGGTATGCCTCCTCTTGTTCATAAGAAGTGTCTTCAGTAGAACCCTCTACCTGCCCTTCCAAGTATAGAGGGTGTGGTACCTGATCTTGCTGCTCCTTCTGTCCCCTTTGCAGTATTTGTAAGGGTGGATTTCTGTATTGAGGGTTAAAGCCTCTATTGGGAGCATTTTGGAAATTCTTGGAGGATGAATTCTTTGCCTCCATTTCAATATTCACCAGTTTGCTTGAGAGATTCTTGATCATCTTGTTCATCTCCTCAATCCTGTCATTAGCTGAATCTCTATCTTGGCTCGAGGTGGATACCTCTTCCTTTCCCCTCCTTCTCTCATCCTGCTCAGCTTTTCCCTTGGATTTACCAGTGGAGGAAATTTTTTCCTCAAGCTCCAGTGTGTCTGTCTGAGCATCATCCAGAGTGGCTGGCTTTCTTTCTCTCAGAGAGAAACCGAATTCAGAGTCAAAGGCTTCCACAAACACCACCTTGGCAGCAGTCTGGTGTGGTTTCATTTCGGTGGGAAGGCTCAGGTACAAATTGTTAAATCTCTTGATAAACTCGGCCACCCCTTCATTGTGTCTTTTCTTGAGTGTATTAAACTCAGTCATACAATGCCCGTGGTCTTTCTTCTCTCCCCATTTTTTGAGAAAAGTGTCTTCTTCTTCCCATGTGTTTATGGAATGGTCTCCCAACGTCTTGAACCACTTTCTGGCTTCCCCGTCAAGGGATTGCACGAATAGTCTTAGGACTACGTCAAGATGTTCTACGTTGAAATTTTCTGCGAAGGAGCAGAAAACCTCCAGGTGCTTCTAAGCTTCAATCTCATTATCTCCATTGAAACGAGGCAGGATCTTTAGATAATCCTGTGGCAGGTCGTTCAATACTTGGGGTAATGCCAGGGGGGATATTTATTCAGCAGGAAGCTCGAAAAATTTTCCATTGGAGGAGGAGGTGGGGGTAACAAAAGGACTTGATGGGTAGTTGGAGGAGGAGGTGGAAGTGAGGTGCAGATGATGATGGGAATATAGTGAACAACAACTTGGGATGATGGAGACAAAGGTGGGGTATTAACAGCAGATACCTTAGTGACTTCTTTTACTTCTTCAACCTCGGGAGTGGGGTGGAGTATGTAACGAGTGGTGTCGATTGACTCGGCCTGGTCCTTAACTTGGATGTTTCCAGGAGGTAAAATGTCTAAGTGGTAACCAGTTCTTCCCATAGCGGAGTCAGAATCTTGTACTTGGGCCACTTGAGAAGAGGAGGAAGGGAAGTCTTCTAGAGAGAATTGTGGGATCTCAATATGAATAAATTGTCTCTCCCTCCAATTTCTTCTATGTGATATCCTTTCTGGGTCAGACACAGAGGGAGTCTTTGGCTGAGACGTATTTTACCTAAGGTGTGGCTTCCGAGGAGCCAGGACTGCAATTAGATTTATCTGAGAAATGAATGTGGAGTCGCCAAGGTGAGGGATATACAACTCTCAACTCTCCATGCTCACCTAACTGAAGAGTGAATAGGGTTTTTTCGAGGCCCAGGGATTTCAATTTATTCTTCAACTTCGTTCCCCAGCAACGGTGCCAAAAGATGTTGTCGATCCTAGAGACAATCTTGAGTTGTGAAAGACCAGTGCCTAGGACATCTTATGTAGCAGAGAGAAAAAGAAATATATTAGGATATGAATGACTAGCAGAATAGAGCTCTCATGCTATTTATTTGTAAATAGGAAATTCAACTTGAATGGAACCAAAATTTCCAAAAGTTAGTAACAGAGAAAACGAGACTGCAAAGGCAAGATGTGAAGCTCTAACACGAAATGTAGCAGACAATTTAAAAGCAGCTTAACTGCAAAGAGGGCTGAATTCCAAATACTTCACAGAAATTGGTAATCATAGAGTATCTATTGCATTCGTAGAACGAAGAGGATACTAACTGCTATTGAGACAATATCCAGAAGCATATACCAACATGTAGTGGGCTTAGTAAAATAAGAATCCATACATGAAGACAACATTTTTAAATAACATCACAAGGTAGTCAATATAGCATAAATGTGGATGAATTGGAAATGAAACAGTATGTCACACCTGAGCCATATTTAAAGTGCCTAAGAGCTTATGACACAAGTATCAACAAAGATAAATTTATATCAGAAATAGTAGGCTACTCGCATTCCAGAATGTGACACAAGATGAATAGATATAGATGAAATTAAGCGCTAAGCCACAACATATAAGAAAGAAGTACACACTATAAAGCACCAAGATCATAATTCTCCTTAAAGATCAAAACTCTTTCTCATTGAAACCCGACGGGCTCTTCACATTTGCATTTAAATTTTCAGAAAAAGCATACAAGACATCCTTTTACAGTCAATTCTTCAGAAAAATTGGAACCTCTTCTTCTCTTTAGATATTTCTTATATAATCATCTTTATGACTGAGCGAGAAGATATTTTTGGGAAAAATATCTTCTTCGCATGATCAAAAATTGTTAACGGTCCTTGTCAAAATAACAAAATTTATGATGAGGAATAAAGGCCTCTCATCATGGACAGTCAGGCACTCAGCTAATTTTAAAACAAAATATTAAACAACAGTCTGGTAAAAAGTAAAATGCTGAAGTAGAACATGAAGCCCACTTGAAACTTGAAAAGTAGCTAAATAAGTAAAAAGTAAAAAGGCCACTGAGGCCCAATCATGAGTTGACAGTGTTTCACAGATGTGAAGGAGTTGAGGCAGTTGCAGATGCTGGTGGTGGAACATTCACGGATGAGCTGGCGATCTCACTGGCAAACTGAGTGCATCTTCGCTAGCTATCTGTTGATGGTTTAGGCGTCGCTACGAATTGTTCCACCCTAAAATAGGCCTCGGTGAGGTCGCTGAAACTTGCATCGGTGGGGAGATTGTGCTTTATGAGATGAAGAAGGGCGAATTCTTGACGGAGGGATGAAACAATTGTTTCGGCCTTTAACCGGGCGATTTTGTCTAACAGAATGTCTGTCCGGTCTTTTTCTTCCTGTAGGAGTGTCTTATACTCTGTCAACGGTTGTAGTACGGAAGGAGTGGCTGGATCCCAACAAGATGGCAGTCCAGCTGTGGTAATCTCACCCCACACTGCATCAAAATGACCCACGTTCGCTACCACCTGCTGCAGGGCTCTCGAAGCTGTATCTCGGGCCGCCTCCTTGTCATTGATTTTCTGACATTCAAAAACTTCCATGAACCGACTTGGTATGCCATGCTTCTCCACCTCTTCAGATTCCAGTTCCTTCAAGAATGAAATATAGTTTATGGCGTGCAGGGCTCTAACGGACAAGTTGAGGTCTGCCTCCTGTAATTTCCTGCTGAGATAGGGTATAGCAGATTTATTTTCTCCCATCGTCCTTAGGAAACCCCTTTGTTCCATCATCGCTGCGATTATGTCCGACCAGATTATACCTCTCGCTTCACTGAGGGTGATATTTCCCTTCATATGACTTTTGAGGTCAGCGATGGTTTTCTACTGGTCGGCTCTTGTCTTCTTTTCCTGCTCGACCTCTTTCTGTAGTGTCTCTATCCTTCGGATATTTTCTGCCAGGAGTTTTTCCAAATTAGTGATCCTCTGCTTAGCAGTGAACGCCTGCTTCTCTAATATATTGTTTGCAGCTCTTGCTGCATTCAGTTGCTTTTCCAGTGGACTTGCCTCTGGTGGGGTTGTAGTGGGTGTGAAACTGTGCATGTCCCATGTGTTCTATAACTCTGTCAACCTACTCTGCAGAGTGGAAATTGTTTCAGTCATTTTTTCTTTGTCCTCCCTCTCTTTTGACAATGTGTTAGCCAGTTCATCTTTTTCCTTCTCTGCTTGTGCCAGTTCAGCCATCTACACATGGTGGGAGGTTGGTATGTGGACCTTACCTTTCAATGATGCGACCTCCTTCTGCAATCGTTCTATAAAAGCGCGCTGCGGGTTTGTTTCTCCCGTATCCTTTCCCTTGATTAACTCTTGGAGGCCGCAAACTTGATTTGCCTGGGCGCGAGAGTTTGCCTGTTCATTTTTCAGGGTCGCCCTCACCTGTTCATACTTTGTTTCTAGCTTTCTCAGTGCTATGGTGACCCACATCACCTCGTTCTTCAACATATCCCCTATGACCTGAGACATGTTACACATATCAGTTGCTGGCACCTTGGCCATGTCAATTGCATGTTCGAGCACCTGGTAACTAGTGGTACCTGTATTGGGATCTAGGATGGCCTCATCCATAGATAATACCAGGTGTTCTATGACTAAATTCATGGTAGCGGAAACCCTGGTGTGATATTTCTCCACATATCCTTCCAGCTCGGTTTTGTACTTATCCGTGATCGTTCTATTTGCCTGGTTCCTTGCAACTACCATTGGTGAGGTAATATCTCTAATGGCTTGTGAGACTTTCAAAAAGTCGAAAGAGGTGGTACTATCTCTCAACACTTTTGTCCTGGCTTTGCTCTTGTCTAGTTGACCATACAGCGTGAATGGTTCTAGCAGTTGTTCTTCACCTATGACTTCTGCCTCACTGGAGGCCGTTTTCTGCTTTTTACGAAGGGGAGAACCTACTCACGAGGTACCTGCTTCCTCCTCGCCTTGCCCTTTATTGATGTCCTCTTCTTCCCCTGTGGCAAATGAATTTGTCTCCATCTACAAAACCAAAGGCCAAGTTTCAAGGTTAGCCCTCCATTCCATGAAAGGCCTTGATTCATGTATATAAGGTGTGGACCTGTTCCTCTTCCTTCTGTTTGAGATAATTTCTCGAGGATCATAGGCCCAACCCTTACCCAGCCTTAGGTCTAGGCCTTGCAACATTTTCTCGACAATGGGAAGGGCATGTCTTGAATTCACAACAAAAGGGCCGATTGTGATGGGAAGTCTTAGGATGAAACCCTTCTTTGCAGGGACAAAGTGGAGTTGGTCAGCTTGAAGGGTCTGCCGAATGTACTCCAGCGCATATACTCGTCGAAAAGGAAACACAGACAACTAGTAAGGGGAAACCTCGGCTCCATAGACCCAAATTTTAGTGTAGTTGTAAAATAGATACCAGTCCCCAGTGCTCTAGGATTTCCCAGCCTGTAGCCGGCTCTTCATCTCAGGAAAAACTGTAGGTGAGGGTGAATCATGGATAATAGTATAGGCAATGGACATGAAACTATTTACAAAACTAGAATAAACCTTCCCCTTAGGTAATTGGCGTACAGAACAATTCCAGTCAAAAACTGGTTGGGGTTGGGAATTCACGTCATATACCCTATCTAAACCCAAGCCCTCAAACTTATCAGCATGCTGATGTAAGAAAAGATAGAAGACCATTGAACAGAAACGGAAGTGACTGGCTTCTGAAAGCTCCCGAAACTAGGTCCGAATGTTAGCCGCAAGGAAACCAGGGATATCTAACACTACCCCCCTTTGAGACATTAACCACAAGAAATAAACACATACCCTGGTGGTTTCCCCAAAGCGTCTACTCCTAAAAGACCAGCGATGAGGGCGAGTATGGGCTGCACTTCCTCTTTCAACAAGCTCAGCGGGAAAGGGTCAGCAGCGGCAAGTGAAGCAGCTTGGTTGATGGTGAGGGAGGAAATGAAGTCGTTTTGGTGCTCCGATGGTAGTTTGGTGAACTGGGAGGTTAAAGCCACTTCATTGAACCTGATATATGTGTTGCTGGTGGGAAAGCGGAGGGCTTGCTTGATGAGGTCGTGGGAAAGAGAAAATATCTTATTCCCTTGAGGGGAGGTAAATGTGCCCTGCTGCTCATCATAAGCATCTCTGAGCCAGCAAATAAAATCAACCACAGAATAGACTTGGGGAGTAATTTTATGGTATAAACCAGATACAACCACCTGGTACCAGTCTCTACTCTCAACATATCCTCTAAAAAGCTGGGGTTTAATGCTGCTGATATGAAAAGGGTATTGGGGGTCATGGATTCCAGCTTGCAGGTCGATGAAAGGCTCAAACCCGGGAGGGTTTCTGGTTTCTCGTACCTGAGGGGTTTCTGGTTTGGCTTTCTTGGGGGTGCCCCTTCCCATGATTGACATATAAAACTTTTAAAAGACGAAAGGAAAGAACAGAGTAAATAGGGGATGGAATACCTGTGCAATAGGGAAATATACTCAGGAAAATGACGCGGGGGTGTTGATAGCGACTGGGTAGACCTTGGCTCCGATTCCCACTTAGTTTATATCATAGCTGGAAGACCTGCGACTTTTACTGGAGTAAACTACGATACGACTGTTATTTTACGACTGAGTGTTCTGAGGTAAACCGGAGGACAGATAAAATAAATGAGGGGAAAGTGTCGTATGGAAACTGACAGTTGAGCACGCGGCGCGTAGGTATTGGGCATAAGCTGGGGACAGGTGAACACCGCGTGCCAGGTTTAATACTGGTACGGGCCTCTGTACCAGTTAGCCTAGAGAAATACCTTACCTTTTTGCTGTAATGAACCATACAATTCTCCAAACCTTTCATTCATGAGCCAGGTTAAATATACTGCGTACCAGTCTTTAGGGCCCACGTTCTGATCTGCCATGTCACCGAAATCCCAATGGTTTGATTTGCCACATAGCTCTTTACTTTGGGCCCACACCATGGTGCTTCAATATAATTCCGCAAGGGTATGGGTCTGTCTCCCCTTTCGCCTTTCAACCCCCGCGGAAATTCCCATATGGAGAATTCCCTCGCGTGCCCATTTGAGAGGTGGCCAACGTTTAAATTATTTTTCTTTGTATCCTTTGCATCGTATCTTTGCGCTTTTTGGAATACCATTCCCCCTTTTGCATCGTATTTGACCTTTCTTTTGCATATGTTTTGTTTTGAGCGCACTACTTGTCTCATCATCGTTTCCCACAAATTAACTTTTTATTACAATGTTTCACCACTTGCCATATCATTCAACACCTGTCCATTCCCAAGTTAACTCAGAAGAATGACTATTGTTAATCCATGATCAACAAGAGGCATGATGTTTATGAGTTTGGATGGCTTCATAATTGCTAAAATTACCTCCCTTATGCCTCCTCTACTCAGATTTCTTTGATTCCATAGAAAAAAATAGCTCAGTAGGAGAGGAAATTAGGGTTTGGTGTAAGAAAAACAGGGGATTTTAGGACTGCCTTGTAGAGGGAGGGGTATGAAGGGGTTAGGTGCTATATAAATTCTTGGGGAAATTTTTGGGGATAGGGATAGATGTTAGAGAGTAGGGGAAAGTGGAAGGTCAAGGATTTAGTGAGGGGAAGGGTTCCAAAAGGGAAAAACACATGCCTAGTCTCGAAAAGTGTCAAATTGTAGCAATAGGCTAGGGTTTGTTGAAAAATTATGATTTTGAGGGATAGGAGTGGTGGGAAGTTTTTAGGAGGGTATATTAATGATAGCAGAAAATGTAAGAGCATCGGGACATAAGTCTTGTTGATTATTTGACCATGGAAGTCATGATACCAAGAAAAACTCCCTTAAAACCCTAGGAGAGGGAAATGAGCTTTCCAAGCACAACTGAGAGAAAAATATGGTAAACACAAAGCCACTTACTCAGAAATGATAGTTTAGAACCTGAAATTTTTGAATACATTTGACTATTACTACTCCTTCAAAAGATGAATTTGACGGTGAAATGACCAATTTTCATGATTTTGACCCTATGACCTAATGGGACTGCTTTTTGACCTGAATTTTGAATGAGATTTTGACTTTAAAGACTTTCAAGTGAACATATCATTTCCATAGGTGTTATTATGCTCAAGGAGACATGAGAATGAGTCAACCAATATGATCTTTTGAGGGATAAAGAAGCTTATTTGACAAGGACAACCACCAGTGGAACAATTTTATGTCATGACCTAATGGAACGATTGAAATTTTTTTAGAGTGAGACACCTAAGATGCACATGAAAAATGTGTTTTGATCCCTATTGGAAGTATGAAAATACTGACACTAACAAGTACTACCAACTCTCACCCAGCAACTTTCACTGAGAAGAGGTGTTTCAGGGAGGGATTATGACACTATCATGGTGCAAGGAGGCTACTCCATGGCTGTAGAAAACCTGAAGATACTTCCCCATAGGGAGGAATATTCTACATATGGTAGAGGGTTGTGGAAAATCATGCATACATTGGTCAAACTCAGAAAGTTTTGGATGGGTGATAACTTCCTATGGAAGGCTAACCTCCATAAAATTCAACCCCTACTTGAGCAGGAGCAGTTACATGAGAGGCAACAGAGGCAGGATAGCAGCATCTCGACATATGAATTTGGCATGGGATATGTCAAAGGAGAGGGAAGAAACATGAAGGGTGATTTACAGTGTAGACCAATAGAGTTGTCATTATTGAGTATAGATCCTTATTGGAGATCCCAACTGTTGGTGGAATACTCCAAGGATCTCTTCACATGCATAGTACTTGATGAACAATTGTCAGATGAGAGATATGCAGTGATAGATGGATTCATCTATTATCATTATAAGATCCTTTTGACTAGAGCTTCTAAGCTCAAGGAAAATATTCCACATGCATCGTTGAAGCTTTTCTCTCCAATTACACTGATTCCAGGAGGGCATATCAAACCATGATGGAGGGATTCTCTTAGGAAGGCCTCAAAGAGGAGATGCACCTACATATTAGGAGGTGTATGGTTTGTTTGGAGATTGAGGAGGAACACAAACAGCTTGCAAGTTTGTCACAACCACCTTCCTTTCTGATGGAGATAGGGGAAGGCTCATCTATCAACCACCTCACCAACTTGCTCAAGGTACATGGTAAGGATTGCGTTTTTATGCATAATGATCAGCTAACCAAGTACTTGTATTCATTTATCATTCATCTATAGTCCATTGCTCTAAAGGAGGGAAATCTTTTTCATTAGACTGCATGGTCTACTTGGAGCTATAATCAGTGATGGGAATGGCCACTCCCTAGGAGTTTTTGGGGAGATGATGTCTTACTCAGGGTGTGCTTAGTTGACACCACACATCATTCACTTTCTCTAAACATGTGAGAGGATAGTGACAACAAGAAAATGGTTGGGAAGCCAATCATCATACCATTTTTTGAGGCAGATAGGAATAGGAATGCGCTGGTTCCACTTGAGGGACTATTATCCTCCTCTGGTATTTCATATGGAAGCTAGTGTGTCCTTGATTTTGATCTCATATGTTGATGACGTTTTTGTCATTGTTGTTGGCATGATTGGAGGGATGGCACATGGAATAGAGTTTCCCATTGGGAATGAGATCCCCCACACTTCTTATGCCTCATTCTTCAAGGAGAACATTGGACAGTATATGGTTGTTACATTAGATCTCTTGTTTCCTTATGAGGTGATCCATTTGGCTAACTTGAGCACTTGGGAGGAGAATCTCATGAGAACTTGGGAGGATCATTTTAGGGATGGATTGATTGGGGGACACCTAGTTCATGCGAATATCTTATAATATGGAGGTGTCACAAGGGAAGGAGGAGAAGTTTTGTAGCACTCACCTTTAAAGTCGCTTGAGGACAAGCAAAATTTGGGAGGGGAGGACTGTAATATTCCAAATTAGCTTTCAGCTAGTTGGAATATTAAATTTTGTATTTTCCACTTAGAGAAAGGAATAAGAGGGTAGGGAGACCCATAAATATCCTTAGTAGGAATAAAATCACTCTTAATGTGAATAAGGATCATCTAAGTAGCTTGATAAAGCACCCTCATGTATGAATAGAGGTTGAAGCATGTCGATTGGATCAATTTTGACCAAATCAACATCTCTGGTATGGAGAGAGTGGATAGTTAATGGGAGGAAGTATCCATAAGAGTAGTGGCTTTAATGAGTGGGACCCAAGGTGAGAAGACTCACAATGCATATAAGGAGGGGGAAGACAACCATAGAAAGCATGTGGATTATTGTTTATATCTTGGTCTTTTATGACTTCTTTCACGCTTCAGCTGTTGAGCAGAGTCTGTAGAGTTGTTTAGCAGAAGGGTGTTCCCAAGCGAGAATACCACCCTCATCCTCAGGGTACTTCGAGTGCCCACTTAGGAGAGGTTTGTGAGCTTCATTTCCACATTGCAGCATCATGCCAAGCTTCATTCTTCATGTACAATGCAGTTTCTTCCAGGGTTGTGTTGTGTTGCAGGGCAGAGGCAATGGAGGATTAACAAGGCCATTTTCTGAGCTTGTTTCAGTGAAGAGAGTAGCCTTTCCACTAGGTGGCTAGCAAGGGAGGTCCTTGAGATTTATTGATCATTTTTCATTAGGCCAAGATGCTACCATCTCCTACAGCGTAGTTTTCCTCATAGACTACGTTATTCATTTGAGCAGTTGCAGTGGTGGTTTTAGTGTCTCATTTGGAGATTCATATTTCCAGTGAAGGGGGAAAGCTTTCATTTGGAAAGCATATTGGGAGGAGACTTCATTCATTTATACATTAGTTCATCCACCTATTTCCAGCTATTCAGTTGTGTATTTCCAGAAACCCTTTATGGGTTGTCTTGGAAAGGTGCTTGGGTTCCTATATCTCTATTCCCGACAATTCTTGAACCATATATCAGGAGATCCATATTATTGCATTTTCCAGCAGCATTTATTCTCACTAGGACTGCACCATACTAGTTCTCTGAAATTTTGTATAGTAGCAACATCTCACTTTTGAGAGTGTTTGTTCATTGGAGGCTTGTTTGCCTATCTTGTCTAATTTTTGCCTCAGTATATTGTACTTTTTTGTTGCTGATTTTCATAATAAAATGGCTCCATATTTGTCTCACATTTTGGTGTAATTTTATTCACTGCTATTTCCATTTTTGTGTTCTATATTGCTGCTTTTCCTATTTTGGAATATTACAAAGATTCTATAAGAAGAATAATTTGGTGGGTTTTCCTCTTAAGATTGGAGAGGTTTTGACCCTTCCTGATAGCCTATATATGGTTTCATTTACCTTATTGTTCATTATGTTTTTTAGTTGTTTGATGAAGAGAACACAATAATAATCAAGCTAAAGAATAGTATAATCAAGAAAAGTAAAAAGTATTCACAAGTAGTTATCATAAGCAAGAGAAATCATCTAATATCATTGCCCTATATTTTTCAAAACTTTCCACATCATCCCCTGTAAATCTAGATGATATAGTATCACATAATTACATAGTACATAAAAAACATGATTTGAGGAACTAATCTACAGTATGCACCAAATTATCATGAAAAAAAGAAGAACAAAAATCACGTGTCTCGAATTTCCACCCCTTGGATCTCCTCTACAAATGGCCGATGATCGTACTCATATTGTTCATTGTTGACACTTCTAAAATATGCCATGATATCCATGCTTGTTGTGCACCCTACGTGGAACTATTTTCAACAACTGTGATCCTCTCCCTATAAATATGTTGGCATGTAACATGGTCAAACTTCCTTTTTACCATTATAACTTCTTGCAAGATAGGCTGAGTGTGTGCATGTGACAAATTTTATTTTCATTGAACCAATTAACCACCACACGAGAATCACTAAAAATATGAAGTTTTCAACACCCTTTTTCAACAGTAAAAATCAAAATAAGTTTTAAAATTAGAATCTATACAAAATGATTGAATCCATTACCCTTGCCTAATTTTAGTTTGAAATAATGATTATCAAACAGATGAAAAAGAGCTCCACATCTACATCTTCCTCCCTAGTATGAGCCATCAAAATAGGCCCATAGACGTGAGTGGTCTACCTATTCTTCAACCACATTACGAGGCCTATCATTTACAACCTCTTCTGGGAGGATATAATAAATGGAAAGCACCTGAGCCACAAGTTGATCATGGCAGAAAACCTTTTCCTAAAATAATATATGATTTCTTCCTAGCCATATGGCTCAAGCTTCATTAAGGGAGACTCCTTGACACTGCTAGTTTTCTGCGAGGGAATTTTAGGAAAAGTTCCAAATGTGCCCAGTGAATGGGCACTGTAGAATTAAATGGTTCATCGATTCCTCTACTTCCTTGCATAAAGGCCACTAGCTAGGACCTAAGAAGCTCATTTTTTTAATATTTCACCCGTTGGGGTTTTTTTTCCAACAATCACTAGAGGAAAAGACATGATTTCACTAGGAAGGTTAGCTTCCAAATCAATTTCCACCACCAAGTTGAGCTCTCCAGTTCCTTATCAAAAATTATGACAGGACAACCTTCTTTAGGAATATAATCTCCGAAATAAGGGTGAACCCACTACAATTCATCATCTTCATCACTCAATATGACATGAGAAATATTTAAGTTTGAGGTATAAATACGCCATTTTTATGGCATTCTCATAAAATATCAAGGCCTGAGGACTCATCCAACCTAGATCCTAAACATATGTGGATTCTAGGTTTTCTACCAAATGAAGAGTTCTTCCCTGTGTTTCCGAAAGCTCCACCATCTCCTACAACAGTTGATAACTATTACCACAACTATACCAAGTATCCTGACCAATCCTTAGTTGCTCCCTTGAACCCACTTTTCAGGCCAATCCTCGTTCTATTACATGGAAAGAGTTCACCATGACCTTCCAAACTGCAAATACATTACTTCTTCTCCTCTTATGATTCCTAATATAGTATTCAAGAGACCAAGGAAATATGTACTTCCTATATACCACCTTAGTCCATATAATTTTTGACAAAATAAGCCTCCATTCAACCTTGGCTACTAAGTCCTTGGAAAACATAAGTTTTTAATCCCCCAACCACCACATTTCTTGGGTAGAGAAATATTATCCCACTTGACCCAGGGAATAATATTTCCTTCCTTGGACCCCAAACAAATAAATATACATCAAAATTTTTGGATCAGGTTGAGACTCCACTTGGGGATCCATGACAGTGACATCTAGAAAACTAGGATGGCCTCCAAGACATACTTTATGAGAACCAACCTGGCTACATTTGAAAGCCATATAAAACTCCATCCTTTAATAATTTTCTCAGTCTTAGAAAGAAACTAGTTCCAATCAACTTTCCTCTAACAATTTGGCGTTATGTGGTAGCTTAACTACTTTAAACCATCATCCATATTCAAAAATATAAAAGGAAAGAGAGCTTGAGCATAATAAATTTCATCCTTGGAAAATACAATTTCATAAATGGATGATTTTTGGACATTGATCTCCATCCTTCTAGCTTTACTAAAAAGGGTGAGAGAGTTCTTTATAGCAATTGAATATCTCCTCAAACCATCACAAAAAAAAATAACATCATACACAAATAAGAGGTGACATAGAGTCAGGTCACCAGCCACCAAAGCCCCTTTTAAGTCACCTCTACGCTTTATTCCCTTATAAATATTGTTAGCCCTTCAACCATAACTAGGGAAAGTAGTGGGGAAAATGGCATCCCTGACAAAGGCCTCTTCCAGCGTGAAAAAAAATCAGAAGTTGAGCCATTGATTAAGACCATAAAGGAAACTGATGTAATGCAACAAATGATCCAATTTATAAAATTTACCTCAAAACCAATATGTGTAAACAACATTCTAATATAAATCCAACTTACCCTTTCATATGCTTTAGATAGATTAATTTTTAGCACCAAACCCTTCAAGTTTTTTTTCTTCATACTATGAATCCCCTCCTATGCCAATTCAATTTCCTCATGAATTTTTCTTTTTTGAAAAAAAGGAAATTGTTCTCTAGAAATATTATAAGAAAACACCAACTATAAACTATTTTCTATAATCATTTTTGAGTTATTGTTATGATAATGGATAATCAAATTTGCCTAAACTCGTCAAAATATTTGGGGGAATCATATTTCTGAATAAGGATGATGAAATTGGAGTTGAAATCATCGAAAATTCTACCCAAGACACAACATTACTCGTCCACATTTAGGAGATCAATTCCCATCAAATCATAAAAATCAGTAAATAATTCGACTATTCAACCATTTGGGCCTAGTATTTTGTCCCTCTGGAATCCATGAATCACTTTCCCAAGTTCCTCTTTTATCACCAGATCCATTAAATATCTATTAACTTCATCATCAGTGAAAATAGGAAAATGACGAGCAACATTTATTACTTCCGCTAAAAAGGTTTCCTAAGGGGCCTTGAAAATATATCTAAAGTAATTGGTACACAGCCTAGCTAGATCGCTAAATTTGTAGCAATTCCCCTTTCAAAGTCATCCAATTCCCATATAGTGTTTATTTCCCTTATTCCTTTTTCAAATTTCTAGAATAATTAAGAATTTTAATCCCCCAATTTTATCCAAATCACCCTACTCTTTAGCCTCCAAGACTATTCCCTTTCCTCCAAAATTCTACATATGGAGGATTCCATCTGAATGATGCATTTCTTATATTCAATAGAAAAATTTTCCATCCTCTCTGGTTCTTCCAACGTCTATAGTTCATGATTAATTTTCTAAAGAGTCTCCTCATATTTGTATGATTTTCCCTTTTCCCAACCCATGGTTGCTCTCTTCAGCCTATTAAGGTTGTTTTCGAATTATCAAGCAACAGATATTTTGTCATCCCATATGCAATGGTGTCAACTTTCCTGACCCAAAGTTCTGAATTTGTCATCCTTCAACCAAACTAAATTAAACTTGAAAGGGGCTTTTGGATTTATTATACCCCCTTTAAGTTCTAAGAATATAGGATAATGGTCAGAGCTTCCACCAACACTCACCCATTTCATAAAAGGTGGATTTTTCTCCATAAGCGTGAATTTAATTAGAGATAATGGATTCTATTGGAAATCAAGGCTTTCCCCACTCTCTTGTTACGCCATGTTGGCTTGATATTTTCCATGTCAATATGTATGAGATTGTGTGACTCCAGTAAGAGAGAGAAGAAATATGAGAGTGGAGCATGATGAGTGTGACCCCCCTAGATCTTTGATTTTCCTAGAGATAATTTTAGATCGCCCCCCATAATTATATTTTCATATTGCATAAATTATTTAACCAACAGATGCTCCCAAAAAGGTTGTCTATTGACAAATGGACCATAAAAATTCATTATCCTCAACTCAAAACCAAGTTATTATGAAAAAATATTAGCACCAACAACACCTTAACACCCCCAAGAATTTATGATCCTAATAGCTCTCTGTTTGAACCCCATCATCAACCCACCCAATCTAACCTTTGCATCAATGGTGATAAACGATCAACTAAGGGACATGATTTCCAACAATTTTACAAAATCCATAATGGAACCCAATATTTCTTGAAACAAAATGAAATTTGAATAAGTGGATTGCAAAGTATGTTTAATGGCTAGATGCTTGGAGGGTTTATCCAACCCTATACAATTTATAGATAAAAATTTCATCACTCTAAGAACCCCTTCCAAGGAAAATTATTTTATAACTCCATTTTCTCAATTCGCCTTAAATTTTTCCTTTGTGATATGGGGCTACCTCCCTCTTAGGCTTTTAAGGAGATTTGATGGGGAAGGAGGCTTGAGCTCACCATAGGACTCAAGAGGGTTAGGAATTCTAGATTTGTACAAAAAATTATATCAAGGATTCGACTCAGAGGATGACAAGGAATATTATGAAATGGAAAGAGATGGGGTCAGGGTCAGGAAACACATTTTTTTATAGGAAATAGGGCATATATTTTCCCTATCGCGATTACTTAAATCCAACAAACCAACTTGCAAGCATGGAAAATACAATAGAAAAAATGACAAGCACACAAAATTAACAAGATTAGTGATAGGGAGAGAATTTGGAGGAATAGCCGACATTGAAGCTTCTCCTATATCCGCCATCACAAATGAAGAAAAAAGTGTGTCCATATTCACCTGATTCTACCGCAAAAAATATTTGATGCCTCAATACTCTAGGCCCAATGAGGAAGCATAAATTACCTTCTTCCCCGAATCTCCCAACGATCCTCCCAAACTCACTAATTTATATGCCCCCTGTAGAGACTTACCTACCTTTTCAACGTAATGGAGCAAACAATCCTTAATCACATGACCCACCTCATCCACCTTCAACACCTAAATGACACCCCCTCTCAATCAAGCATTTTTCATTGCACTAGACCACGATACTGTATATTCAGATTTTCCACCAAATCTTCTTTGGTATTGTTGACGGTGTTGGAACCTGTCAACATATAGGGGATCTCCCTGATATGAAGTGTTGAATTGTTGAGGCGGTTGGGGCGCTTGTTTTTTATTAGTTTTTGAAATCTTGGCTAGAACATTTTGAATTTTGACCTTTTTGAGTTGCGGCATGAAGACACATGGCAACCGCGACCGCGCCGCAACTACTAGGAGTCGCGGAGCTACCAAGGTGGCATGGAAGCATGGGATAGCTGAAGATAGAACACACACAAGTACAGATGAAGAAAACACACAGCAGAAGACAGAAAGTGGAACACGTAGATAACAGGAGAGAAGCTGGGAGAAGCTGAAGAAAAGACACAGAGGAACTGATAGTTGCGAGAGCGGGTGAATAAATAACAGCCACCCGGCTGGAAGAAGGAGAAGCTGAAGAGGTTGCGAGGCTCATAACAGGGGAAGACGCACAGAGCGACTGCGGAAGAATCATGCATGACCTTCCTAGGGTTCCTCATCTTCTCTATTCTACCTTTCTGTTCCGAAATCCATCTGTATCAGATTTGTAAGCTATCATTGAGAATGCCATGTAATCATGTGTTTGGCCAAGAGATTAATACAATGGAAGGTTGTTGTCTCAATAAGATGTTTACATGCCTGTAATGTGTTTATGCTGGTTTAAAATTTTATTTACAAATGTCTGAATGCTTATTAAGTGATCTTGCGTATATAACTATGTATATGTAATCGATGCACTGTCCTTCATGAGTTGCAAATTTGTTCCTTGCCATTGATCTCATCCCCTTCTACATGTGGTTGCGGCACGCCTCAGGTGAGACTCACTGCTCTCCGGAGCAGGGTGAAAATGCCGGCGTGTTCCTAGACCACATCGGACCCCTTTTGTTGGCCACAACTCCTGAACCTGGGTCTTGTCCGCGAGACCTGACTTCTCGCCAACAAATGGTTCCGTTGTCGGGACCTGCATGTTCTGAGGGGACCTAGATCATGGTATCGAGGATTTTTGAAGGAGAGATACGGCGATGGTGGGATGATCATCTTGACCAGTTCATTGCTCAGCAAGCAGAGCTGACCAAGAAAAAGGAGGCGGCGATCAAGGAGCTTGTTCTTTTCTCTGACTCAGCCAGTGATACGTACGAAATTTTATGGGGAAGGTTCCCTACGGACCTTTACAATTGGTTGCGGAGGTTACGAGCGACGCTGCCCCAAGAAGGCTTGCGGAAGATAAACCGCAGGTGGGCGCACGAAGACCTGGTGGCACTGCATCGGGTAGACACTGAACTAACCCGCGCAGTGGATTTTTGGGTAAGGACCACGTTGGAAGGATACACTGTGGAGTTTGCTGCTGAGTGCTACCAATCCTTCTCGAAAGCTGAGGCTGTTTTCCACTCAGGGCTACGAGGGAAGTTGCTGAAGGAGATTCCGCTGTGGATCAAAGCTCTGATGGTGGACGAAGGGTTGATTGAATTCCACAAAATGAGTATGGAAGCGTAAACCTCCCGTGCTGGGGGAAGGGTTGAGGGAACCGATGCTGTGTAGAATGTGAAAGTGGGGAGTGGGGAATGGATGTTGAGGCCGCATGCAAGTTGCGGGAGCGACGTGCGCATCGGCGGGCACAGATCGCCGATAGGTGGCGAAGAAGGGTAATGCGAGATTTGAAGAGAAGGGAGATCGAGAGGAAAAATCAGAAGGAGGCGCCTCAGAGGACAGGAACTATGGGTTTGGATACCCGGGAAGAAGACGGGACAACGGTGGAAGTGCAGTGGGTGCATGGGAGCCCAGCGATGCGAGAAAGAGAGATAGTGACTAGCGAAGATAATGGAAAGATGCAGCCCGAAGAGAGTTCCGATGATGAATGGCACGGCGTGATGCAGCGGATGTTTCAAGATCAGACGGCACCCACCCCTCCAGGCAGCCCTACTTCCCACCTTCTGCATGGCCAGGATCCCGACCTTCCCCTGGTACTGTATCAACCTTTAAGTAATATTTTTATTCAGTTACAAGCATTGAGTCGGTCATACAATAGTTCATCAGCGTCAGTAACGTCCGGTAACAGCAGCGTTACTAGTAGTGGTATTTTTCCTAGTGGGACTGTTACGCAACCAGGACCTGGAGGCTTTATCCTGGTCAATTCTTCGCAAGCACACATGGCTGGATCTTTCACCCGGTATCCAGAGTTCTCTGGTCGGGGCAATGATGATGTAGAGCAACACTGGTACCTGTGTGAAGCCATCTGGAGGGCTTGCCAGACGCCAGATGCAGGGAAGTTAATAGAATTCCAAACCACGCTTAGAGAGAGGGCTCTGCGATGGTTTATTAAGTGGTCCGAGGCTCATCCTAACCCCGTAATTGCGGATGTGAAGCGGGATTTTGTCCGCGAATTCAAGCTTCCCCAGACATACCAGCAGGGCCTGTTAGAGCTGTGGGAAATCAAGCAGAAGGAAGGTGAGACCGCGTGGGAGTTGATGCGGCGATTCAAGGATGCGATCGGGAAACTCAGCTACCCGATCGATCCAAACCACCAGAGGGACTGGTTCATCAAGGCTCTGCTTCCCTTGACACGAACCCCTCTCACTCAGCAGAAGATTGATAATTTGCAGGACGCTTTGGAGCAGGCCATGAAGATTGAAGCCATGGCGGGTTACCCCCAGGAATATCGGGGGGGGCCGGCCCCGCAAGATCCTTCTTTGATAGGGTTGCAACACCAGATCGCCAGCTTGATTGAGAAGCTCAAGGAGCTCTAGCCGGTGAGACCCGCGCGGCCGAATGTTTGGTGCACTCATTGCCTGGTCGAGGGCCACGTCGCAACCGAGTGTCCCCGGTTGCGCGGCGCAGGGGTAGGACCCTCGGTCGCAGCAATCCAGGGGGGTCCACCACCTGGTGGTGGCGCGGCGATGAATCCGCAGGGGGTCTACCAGCTGCAACAGCCTTACGCGGGGTTCCCACCTCAACCGGGTTCCTCCACCACAGAGTACTGCGAGATTTGCCGGACGCTGGGGCATCCTCCTCGGATGTGCCCGATATTGCAGAAGTATTCCACGGTCCTGAATAATGTGTACTACGAATTTTGCGTTTCCACGACTCACAACACTGAGAAGTGCAGGGCGCTCGACGCCCTTGCGGATCGATTGGATCGTCCCTCCTACAGGGTGAACGAGGCTCCAAGGGGAAGAGGCGGCGGCATGCGGGGAGGCCGCACACGCGGACGCGGTCCGGTAAAATGTTACAACTGTGACCAGGAGGGTCACGTGGCTCGAGAATGTCCCCTCCTACGACGACCCTGGTGTTCCCAGTTCCGGGTAAACGCCCACGCCACAAAGGATTGTCCGGAGCTCATCAAGAAGTGGGAAGAACGGGCGAGGCAAAGGGGAGCGAATCTGATAAACTCAGAGCCGCGAGGGACCGCAACCCCAGACTTGCAGAACGTCGCGATCGTGACGAGGGGTGGAAAGAAGATTGGAGAGGATGCCCACGAGAAGGAGCCAGCACGAGTGGTTCGACCGACATCCCCAAAGAAGTTGATCAGGCTCGAAGTCCAGAAGAAGTATTTCCAGGAGGCAGTTGAGGCGTTTGCCCAGCAGCGGGACGAGGGAGGGCTGGAGGAGCCCATGCTGCCGGAATCTGGGGCGCAGAACGTCGCAGGTACTGTGGTCGAGGATTGGCTCCGGCTATTCCTCAGGATTGTTGACAACGTTGCGCTGCGGCAGCAGCTCAAGCATGCTTTGGAAGGAACACTGCAGGGGTGCACAGGACTTAGAGACCCGGCGAACGCTGGCCCTCAATATGTGCAGCGCGTGAAGCGGAACAAGCAACGAACAGGCAAAGAATTCCGGCTTAACACGCAAGTCGCGGGATTCCAAATCAGCGACACCATGTTGGACTTGGGGTCCGACGTCAACATTCTGCCACGGAAGACATGGGAGGCTCTTGGAAGGCCACGGCTAGCCTACTCACCAATCCAACTCAGGATGGCGAACCAGTACTGCATTCTGCCAATCGGTCGGCTCAAGAGTGTCGAGGTCAACGTTACGGGCGTGAAGACATACACCGATTTTGAGGTTATTGACATCATGGGCGACAAGGATCCCTATCCCACCTTACTCGGCATTGATTGGGCTTTTGAGAATTACGCCATCATCGACCTTAAAAAGGAGCTGATGATCTTTGAGGATGGGGAGGTACGGGTCACCCAGCCCCTCGACCCATATCAAGGCCCGCGATATACGGAAACAGTGGACAATCGGGAGGATGCTCAGATGATGGACCACCTTTATCAGATGACCGCAGGAAAGCGGGACGATTATATTAACCCGACCGCGACTGGCTCTGTCAGTTGGCAGAGTGTGCAGAGCTCGGAACTCGGATCCGAACTCGCTTGGGAATACTGGCAGCAAGGGGGGTATGAGACCACCACGCGGAGATGTGCCTCCATTGCCCAAGTCCGATGGGTAGGGACTGAGATCCGCGGATATCCCACCTTGTCGAACATGCGGGCAGTCAATACTTTTATTACCAAGGTGGAAGACATGGTCCCAGCTGAAAGCCGGATGCCACTTTTGGATGTGGCCTTGCAGTCCACGTCGGCCCGGTGGTGGAAAAATCACCGCAACACTCTGTTGCGATGGGAGTGCGTGGCAGATGCTCCGCGGGCATGCTTTAAAGAGGACGAAGGACCTTGCAGTACGCTTAAGTATCATGGAACTTCCGACCCGCGACACCATTTGCGGGCCTGCGAGGAACAGTGGCGTAGCACCCGGTACCCTGAGGAGCTGTGGGTCCACAGGTTTATCCACTCCCTGGGTACAATTCCCCAGGCCTGGTACTTGGAGGAAGAGCGGAAACGGGGAACCCGCTCTTGGCAGGCAGTTATGGACAAGTTCGTTCGGTGCTTCTTGTTCGAAGGGGAGACGACGCAAGATTCTCAGGCCCTACTAGCAATCAAGGAGGTCTTGTTTTTCCACCACCCCGAGCCCGACAGGGGTCCGGTTGTGTCACGACCGGAGGTCAGGCGTGAGTTGGTTTGCCACCGGATTGACAGCGATCCAGATGAAGATATTCTGGAGGACCTCAGGCATCTCTATTTTGACGAAAGGGAAGGCGAGCGGAACATCAGTGAAGAGCCGACGACTGAAGGAGTCCATTTACAGCCGCTAAAGACAAAGAAGCTGAACATTGGAATGGACGAGAAACCCAAGCTCGTAACGGTGGGAGATTACTGGGACGAGGAAACGACAAAAGAAATTTTCAGCCTCCTCCGGGAATACGAAGATTTGTTCCCGTCCTCGGTTGCGGACCTGAAGGGGATCAAGGGGGACCTGGGCGAAATGCGCATCGCGCTGAAACCAGGGGCCAGGCCGGTGAAGCACCGACCCTACTGGCTGAACCCACGTATCAAAGAAAAGGTCAAGATGGAGATCGACAAGATGCTGGCTGCAGGTCTTATCTTCCCAGTAGAAGAAGCAGAATGGGTGAGTCCCATTGTCATCCAGAACAAGAAGGACAAAGCGGAGATCCGTGTCTGTGTAGACTACCGGAGCCTGAACAATGCCTGCATCCACGACCCGTTTCCCACTCCTTTCAGCGATGAAGTTCTAGACCATGTTGCGGGAAACGAAGCTTATTCCTTCACTGATGGGTTTTCGGGTTATCATCAGGTGCGCATCGCCGAGGAAGACAAAGCAAAGACGACATTCACCACTGAGTGGGGATCATTCGCATACCACGTTATGCCGTTTGGTCTGAAGAACGCACCGGCTGTGTTTTCCCGGATTGTCATTGCTGCTTTCCGGGAGTACATTCACAAGTTCCTGGAGGTCTACATGGACGACTGGACTGTCTATAGCCTGTTGAAGAAACACGCCTCCCTGTTGCGTGTTATGTTTGACTGGTTTCGTCAGCTGCAAATTTCCTTGAACTTGAAGAAATGTATTTTTGCAGTTCCATTCGGCACACTCTTAGGCCACGTGGTGTGCAAGCAAGGGGTCTGTGTCGATCCCGCCAAGGTCGCGGTCATCGTTCACATGGAAGCCCCCGAGACCGTGAAGCAGTTGCGGGCACTTCTTGGCCACACAGGATATTACAGGCGGTTTATTCGCAACTACGCAAAGATTACGGCCCCTTTGGAGAAACTGTTGCGGAAGTCAGAGGTGTTCTAGTGGACGGCGGAGTGTAGGAAGGCACTTGACACCTTGAAGGAGAAGTTGGCGACGACACCCATACTTGTTCATCTCGACTGGGATAAGCAGTTCCATGTGCATATTGATGCGTCCGGTATTGCACTTGGGGCTGTATTGGCGCAACCCGGGGAGACGACAGTTGACCACCCCGTATACTTCGCCAGCCGTCGGTTATCGAATGCGGAGAAGAATTACACCACGACCGAGCGGAAGGCGTTGGCGATGGTGTACTCCCTCCAGAAGTTCCGCCACTATCTTCTGGGCGGAAAATTCACATTCTTCACGGACCATTCTGCATTGAAGTATCTGGTGAATAAGCCTGTGTTGGAAGGACGGATCTGTCGCTGGCTTCTACTTTTCCAGGAATTCACGTTTGAGGTGATTGTCAAGCCTGGCAGGTTGAATGTTGGTCCCGATCATTTATCCAGGTTGGAGACGGGAGAGAATGAAGGCTCGTTGGACGATCAGCTGCCGGATGCCGACCTCTTCCGAGTCGAAGCAGTACCAGATTACCTGGCTGACATTGCCACTTATCTGACCACGGGACAATGCCCTCAGGATTACACCCCGCTCCAGAAACGCCACCTGGTTGTCCGGGCGGCCGACTACCAATTGATCGCGGGGCAGCTATACAAACTGGGCCTTGATGAGGTGTTGCGCAGATGCGTTCTTGATCACGAACGGGAAGCGGTGATGTGGGAATGTCACAGTGGTGTTGCGGGAGGGCATGTGGGTGCGAAACCCACCGCAAGGAAGGTGCTCCAAGCTGGCCTGTGGTGGCCGACGGTACATGCTGATTGTAAGGCCTATGTGAAGCGTTGCGATGTTTGCCAGCGGACGGGAAGGCCTTCGCACCGGGACGAGCTTCCGCTACATCCAGTGCATGTGTTGCGGCCGTTTGAAAAGTGGGCTGTTGATTTCGTAGGTCCCATCGCCCCGGTCGCCAGACACTCCAAGGCCCGGTACATCATTACCGCCACGGATTACCTCACCCGGTGGGCTGAGGCAGCAGCGGTACGCGACTGCTCGGCAGAGACCGCTGCCCGGTTCATCTTTGAACACATCATCAGCCGGTTTGGCTGCCCACGGAGCTTGACCAGCGATCAGGGTACGCATTTCATTAATGCCACGGTCAAGTCACTACTGGACACATTTATGATTCAACATCATAAAAGCAGCCCATACCACCCGCAGGCCAATGGTACTGTGGAAGCATTCAACAAGATTCTTGAAAAAGGCTTGACTAAAATTTGCAATGCTCAGCGCGACGATTGGGACGAGCGTCTCCCAGCAGCATTGTGGGCCTACCGGACCACGGTGAAATGTTTGACCAACCAGACACCATTCCAGTTGGTGTATGGCCGGGAAGCTGTGATTCCCGCCGAGTTCACTGTACCCAGTCTTTTGATCGCAACGTCTCTTCAGTTCTCAGAAGAGGAGTCACTTCGGGAATGCCTCCAGGAGCTACAGGAGCTGGATGAGGCCCGATTCCTGGCGGAATTCCACCAGAAGGTTCAGAAGGCCAGGCAGAAAGCGTGGCACAACCGCCACATCAAAACCAAAGCCTTCCAAATCAGCGGCAAAGTTCTCTTATATGATAGACGGTTCCAGAAGTTTCCAGGCAAGCTCCAGATGCACTGGTTGGGACCCTACTTTGTCATCGAGATCCGCGACTCAAGCGTCGTTCGGTTGGCACAGCTGGACGGTAAAGTTTTCCCTGGGTGGGTGAATGGCGCACGCCTGAAACCCTACCAGGATTAGGTCCCCTTCACTTCTCATCTATAACTCTCGCAACCGAGAGAACCCATAGAGTAGCTTAGTCGAATAACTCTCTCGCAACCGGGATGAGCGTAGGGAGTCTTTTCCATTCATAGGCAGTCTGTCAAATAACCGGTCAGTTGCGGTTACCTCACCGCAACCAACTGTGGTCGAGGTGGACCAGTCCAGCGTGTCGTCCTTGTAGGATCCATCCCCGTGCCAGTGTCAGTCCAGGTCACTTCCGTCAGTCCTTTTTTCAGTCCGTAGGATCGCTCAGATTTGCATCATAAATTACCATAAGTAGACTGTAATCGTACCATAATCATTTTCCATCACCCGCAGTTCCCTCAGCCGTCGCGTCCGCCCAGTTCCCCATGACGCCGTCAGCAACTGTCAGATTACACACAGGCATGCGATTGATCGCACGATTATCGCAGGCAAGAAGGATAGCAAGAATTAATTGTCGTTATGGAGTCTCATCAACTCCGCTCGTGCCAGGGGATGACATAACTTTCATGGAGACCAATATCTCGAGAATGACGGACCAGTTCAATTTGGCAAGTGCAGCGACTCCAGAGCAGTTGAAGCCTCAAAGCGCACCGCACCCAGAAGGAAGCTCCAGAAGAATTCTCCAGGTTTACCAGCGCCGTACCAAGATGCCGAAGGCTCTCTTATCCGTTCCTGAACCAGTGCTGGACAGCCGAATCCACCGAACAGAGTCGCTGGTTGCCAAGTATGACAGTGCAGCGTTGATGGACGCCAACCTGTCCGACCCAGCCGAATTCCCCCACCTCCATTGGCAGACATACATGGAGCATCACTACACACCAGGCAATAGCTCCAGCAGCCGAATGCGACAAGAATATAGGGGCCTCCAACAATCATCCTTGATGAATTTAAGGACTCTTCCTATTTTCGGAACTACAGGACCGGCCCTGCAATGCACCCGGTTCCTCCTAAGTCGAATACAGAACGGGTCCCTGTGGCTCAACGAAGAAATCCCCATCCATGCCGAAGACATTCATCGGCTTACAGGGCTATCTCATAATGGCGCAGATGTCTCCGCTGCCGGCCAGACATCTTCCAAGCGCGCCCGAAAGTCGGGTGACACAGACCTGTACACCAAGTATGGCACCCGCCAGAGGGGCAAAGGTGCCACAATTGATTTGATTAATAAGCCAGAGATTTGGTTCGCTTGCTATCTCATTGCTAGCAAGACGATGCGGCACTATACTAAGGGAGAGTGCACCTTGGATACAATCTCCATTGTGGAGCACTGTATCCAGGGCACCAGGCTGAATTGGTGTTCTTTCGTGCTAAAAGAACTCTTCGCGGCCTGCGAAGAGAACTATAAGCGCACCACCAGTTTCATTTACGGTTACTTGATTGTAGCTTTCGCCATGTGGAAATGGCACATTCCTCCTGTCCGGATGCCGGCAGAGACTACCGCGAGCCAGCCTCTCGCGATGAAGTTCACTCTGTGGCAGGTGTCCTCTAACCCCAGCACCAAACAGGTGAACGCGAAAGCGTTTCGGGCATGGTACGGGTTAATGAGAGATGTGGTGGCTAACCAGCAACAGGTGCCCCAGCACCTGTTGGATGAGTATAGTGAGCAGGTATGGTTCGGGGTAAGCCACAGGCACACTTACCTCCACCCAACTTGCGTGCCGGAAGCCACCTTCCACATGGCGCCCATCAGATTCCAGTTGAACGATGATACCTTTCACCGCGAGGTCTCTGCGTGGCTGGGGGTCATCAAGCACATCTGCGACGGGATCCCCCGATATAACTTTGAGCGGATGCTGCCGACGCAGCGGCCTGCCGAGATAGGCGCAGTAGGGTCCTCACAGGTTGCGGTGGGACCTTCGCAGGATGCAGCTGGGACCGCACAAGAACTGCCCGAATCACTGGTCCCCGTCGTACAACACTTCAATGCCCAGGTACGAAGTCTTAACGTGGCAACCCAAGTTGTTTCAAGTGGTGCCCCTTTGTTTCCCTTATTTTCTGAATTCCAGCTCGGTCGGTCTCTTGCTCCGTCCCATACCGCCCCTCTCACTTCTCCCATCCCCACCAACTTATTCACCTCTACCAGCCCTATCATCACCCCGATGGGTGAAACGGGCTCGGGACCTGATCCATCAGACCCCCCTCCATCCAAGAGGGCCCGCACTGCTGTCACAGATCCAGTGGTGGACCTTACTAATGATGATCCACCATCCACTCCACTCACAGGGACGTTGATTCCGGAGGAACCCTTGATCGATCCATCAGAGTTCCTCAACATTCACCTCCCCCATACCTCTTTCACCCCGTCCACCGCTCCCTCCACCGGCCGTCCACCTGCCACCTCCTTCACTCCATCAAACTCATCGGCCACTGTATCAGATCCTCTCATCCGGGAACCTTTCGGAGGAGACCACGGGGTTGAAGTCACCTCCAGTACTGAAGCTGTAGTACCGCCGGTTGACCCTGTGGCCACACTCCAGGATCCTGTCTCTACTATATCTACCCGGCTGGCCAATGTTGGGGCTGACTCGGTCGAGGCTCCGCCTGAGCATACTGACCCTCCCCCAGACCAGACCACTCAGCAAGACCGGCCAGATTCCGATATGGGCACCTCAATGCAGCAGCAGACACCGGTCCCTCCTCCTGAGAACTCCAACCGATCAGTGGCCAGTGGGCAACCTCTGCAGGAGCGAATGCCGGAGCAGGGCGCCCCCGGCAACCCCAACGTAGAAACCTGGGGCACAGGCCAGTTGTACCTACTCATTCAGCAGGCGGCCCTAAAGGCCGAACAGATTCATTCAGAGCTGCAGCAGCGGGGCACTGAGCAGCACCACCAGATCACAGCGCTTACTGAACAGCACAATCAGCTGACCAGGGAGAAGACCTACCTACAGGAACAGGTCACCATTGCTGCTCAGGCATTCTCCGACCTATGGCCCTCTGTAAGGGCTCACCATGCCCCACTTCCTGACAATATAGTGGAGGAAAATGTAGCAGTCCAGGCTTACCACATTCGGACTGCTTTCACTGGTCTATGCAGGGAGAATCAGGAACTCCAAGCAGCGTTAGCCGCACGGCCCGCCCTTCCCGACCCACAGATTGTCTACTCAGAACAGGTGGCTGCCAAGCAGACTCAGGCAGCTCGTATGCAGGCGACTCTTCACTCCACAGCGGGCGAGGCTTACGCTCTCCTGCGAAGTCTGCAGGAGTGTTCACTCGCCCTCACTGTCAAAACGCAACCCATCTCTGCCTAGCTGCAATAGATTTCCAGGGAAATTCAGGAGACCGCAGACCCAGCATGGTTAGATCAGCTCTATGCCCAGGCGGACGAGCTTGAGATTCAAATGCAACAGACTGAGGCCGACTCGGCAGCGGCCAAACAGGTCATTCGAAAAATCCGTCCGCCCATTCAAGCCAGTGCCAAATCCATACAACAGCTGGATGCCAAGGCCGAGACCCAGCTTACCACGATGTTCGGGGCTGTCCCGACGAATATAGAGGAGGCCGCTGCCACCAGGATCACTGAAGAAGCAGACTCTCTAATGCAGGAATGGCAGCAAGCGGTGTCAGACTTCACCGGGCTTAAAGATACAGCGCTCCGCAGGGTCCCGGAGTTGGGGCCCTTGTTTGAACAACCGCTTGGAGGAGCATAGCAGGAAAGGGCACGGGACGAAGGCACAGCAGAATAGGGCACGGGAGCCAGCGGGGCAATGGAAGTGGAGACTGTTATTTGTGATTGACTCGGGGACGAGTCAAGGAATTGTGGTCGGGGCCTGTTGGGGCCCTTGTTTTTGTTTAGTTTTGAAATCTTGGCTAAGACATTTTGAATTTTGACCCTTTTTGAGTTGCGGTATGAATACACATGGCAACCGCGACCGCGCCGCAACTACCAGGAGTCGCGGAGCTATCAAGGTGGCGCGGAAGCATGCGATAGCTGGAGATAGAACAGGGACAAGTGCAGATGAAGGAAACACACAGCAGAAGACAGAAAGTGGAACACGCAGATAACAGGAGAGAAGCCGGGAGAAGTTGAAGTAAAGACACAGGGGAACTGATAGTCGCGAGAGCGGGAGAATAAATAACAGGCACCCGGCTGAAAAGAGGGGAAGGCTGAAGAGGTTGCAAGGCTCGAGACAGGGAAAGACGCACAGAGCGACCGCGGAAGAATCATGCATGTCCTTCCTATGGTTCCTCATCTTCTCTATTCTACTTTTCTGTTCCGAAATCCATCTGTATCAGATTTGTAAGCTATCAGTGAGAATGCCATGTAATCATGTGTTTGGCCAAGAGATTAATACAATGGAAGGTTTCTGTCTCAATAAGATGTTTATGTGCTTGTAATGTGTTTATGCTGGTTTAAAATTTTATTTGCAAATGTCTGAATGCTTATTAAGTGATCTTGCGTATATAACTCTGTATATGTAATCGATGCACTGTCCTTCATGAGTTGTGAATTTGTTCCTTGCCATTGATCTCATCCCCTTCTGCATGTGGTTGTGGCACGCCTCGGGTGAGACTCACTGCTCTCCGGAGCAGGGTGAAAATGCCGACGTGTTCCTAGACTACATCGGACCCCTTTGTTGGCCACAACTCTTGAACCTGGGTCTTGTCCGTGGAACTACGACTCCTTGTTAAACATGGACATTTGTACCCCTCAATGAAAAGGGATTAGAAAATACTCTGAACAAGGTAGCGCACAACGCGCGTGTTGTTTTTGAGTCTTGTAAGGCTTTGGGGGGGTAAAACTCCCTTATTATGTAATGGGATGGGATTATTTTATGAACATTGAACTCCTCTCATGGTTTTCGAACCATGGTATTGTAAATAAAAAATCTATATAAGGAGTCTAGAGAGAAGTCATAGGCAGTCCAAGTCAAAGTTGATGAAATGCATTGGGATGAAAGACTGTTTTGAGTCAGAGTCTTTGGTTTTGGGTTAGAGTAAAGGCTCCTGTAGCTGAGTGTGTGAGGACATTAGGAAGTCTGTAGCTGAGTGCATAGAACCCTACAACTGAGTGCATAGGGTGAAAGTGAATGTATGAGAAAGATCTGAGAAATCAATGAAAGACTTGTTGAGATATATTTGTGTTTTTGTTGATATGTTAAATACTTTACTTGATTTTTATGAATATCTATGCTAAATAATGGTTTCGATCTGCAATTGCATAGTGCAGTTATGTTTATGATTGTTTACCTTGTTTTATGCATGATTAAGTAAGATAGTGCAGCCTTCTATTAAGTTCAACAGGCTTGTTGAAAAACGCTTGTATATGTAATATATTTGTTCTGTGAAGCTATGCTAAGGAAAAAATCCCTAAAGCCACAATCACATGTCCCTTTGGATGCAAAAACCTGGTTCTAGCACCCCCCTATATTGCCTTGGATGAGACTTCTGTCTGCACAAGAAGATCATTGTCGAAAGGGCTGGTAATAGTGGGTTTTTTTTGTTCGTGCAACCACATTTGAACCTTGGTCAAGGCCCCATCAAGCCTAAAAATTCTTTGATTTTTGGGACTGGGATTTGACTGAAGGATAGATGGATGGGGCATCCATCTAAGAAAGATATTGAAGATTGGGTAGATCTAAAAGAACACAAGTTTTTTTATGAAAGAAAATAGAAATATGTGCATCTCTACTGAACATTGGTTACAAAAGCATATTTATACAGATCAGTATGAGATATTTTTCTCATCGTTTGCTAGTGAGTCGTATGAGTGGATATCAAGACTAGCCACATAAATGTGTCATTTCAATAATAAGCCTATTGCGTGGACTCTAGGGCTGATCCAACATTTGAAGAAGACTGATAATATGATCTTGAGATTTGTTGATTACTGGATTGATAGTATCCTTTGAGGGTGTATTACTGAGTTTGTGATGTATACTTCAGTATCCTATAGCAAATAAGTGTGCAAATTTTTCAAAGGTTTGTGAGGTAAGTACATGAATTCACTGAAGTTCTGGATTAAAATGATATTGTGTGAAAAGGGTGTACTGTAGATGTGCTCATATTAATGTTCAAAGAAAGAGAACTTGGTGCTATGCAAAGAGGTAAAATATTCAAGACAAATTGGGGTACTTACGTTGAAACTGAATGTAGTCTGTTGTTCAGAACTGAGGGAGGGGAAAGCAACTTGGCTACCTTGAGACGAAGATTGTGCTAAACGTTGAGTTCAAGAAACCAAAGTCGCAGTCCCAGTGTATCAAATATATCAAATAAATTTAGCAGTTAGGTACTGAGACTATATGGGAAGTAGACCAGATATTTAAGACATTGATAATCTAGGTTAGTTCCAAGATCCCAGATGAACAACATAAATAATGGTTCAATGTTGCACTATTTCCTCACCTTAGATTGTCATTGTCACAATAGAAGATTACAACCCAAGATGAAGCATTGAAGATAACAATGAAGCTTGAAGCTTTGACGATAGTAGATACAAATGCAGGGGTTCAACATATTAAAACTCAGTTGGAAAGTTTTCATATGGAACTCCAATATCTAAATAAAGGAAAGGAGGGAAAATCTAATATGCGGTCGGAAGTCTGGTGTATCAATTAAAATCAGAGGGTCACTATAAGTAGAAGTTCCCTATTTATAGATATTGCTTGGGCACTGGGATGTAGAGTCCATTCAAACCTGGATCAAGTGTTGGGCCAAGTATAGGGCCTAATGTCTAGTGTAGCATATGTGAAGTGGAAATATAACATTCCACAAACTATTGTCATATGCTGCAAAAATATGTTAGATTGCTGAAGCAGTTATTTTGCAACTACTGGAATTTAGTAGGACATGATGAACAACATTGTCGAATCTACGATTTAATGATGCAACATAGTCCTAGTGCATATAGAATGACATTAGAAGGTCGTGAAGCCTCAGACTTGCCGACAACACGAGGAGGTTTCTAGGGCCCAGGGCGTGGCCAAGGAGGAGGTGTTGGTCGTGGACAAGATCAGATCATATATTACAACTGAGGACAACCTAGACATTTTCTCAGGGATTTTCAGAATCCTATTGCAACTTCTTGTAAGTATTGTCAAGACTTTTTTCATGAAATTGAAGATTTTCCTACTTTATTAACTAAAATACATGAGAAGCGCAACCAACAAATGACACAGAACATACAAATGATGTAAGCTAAACTATGTCAGGAAGATCCAAGCTTTAACATAGTAACACGAAATAGGGTGCATACTGGAGAAGACCGCGCAGAGGGAAGGAAGCATGTGATAGAGACTTGGGTTCGGAAGGCTAAAGATAATAATGTTAGGTTTAATGTACAACTTGAGAAGGATAAATTCATGGAAGTTAAGAAGAAATTTATGAATCTTGAAGCTTAAAAATAAACCATGAAGAGACAACTATTTATGTTGAAGAATAAGCTTGAGGAGAACGTTGAATTGAAGGAAACTGATCTGTCTATCTTAGCTTATTTTTTTCAGACGTGCATGAAATGATTAAGGTTTCAGAAGGCTGTAGAAGGGTTATAAAGCTGATAGATAACAACGTTGGAAAGAAAGAGCCATGAGTGGAGGAGCGCACAGTAAATAAAGTGTACCAGAATAAGAATAGAACTAGAAGGGAGATGTGGTTGCCTGTGAAAATCAGGGATTATGAGATGGATCAATTCATTCTGGAACTGGGATCAAATGCCAATGCTCTACCGAAATAGACATGGGAGTGGATGGGAAGGCCTAAGCTGCAATGGTCACCAATTCAATCAAGGATGGAAAATTAGCAAAAGATCATTCCTATGGATTGATTGGATTGGAACCAACGTAGATATTGATGGAGCCAGTGTCTTAGTCGACTTTGAAGTTATTGAGATCAAATATGATAGAAATCCTTATCCTAAATTTCTTGGATTTGATTGGGCTTCCAACATGGATGCTATAATGAACATGAAGAAGAGGTAGATGATATTTGAAAAGAATGGTGCCTGAGTTGTTATGACATTAGATCCTTCCAAAGGTGTGCGCTATATAGAGTCTATCCAAAATGAGTATGGGGATGATGATATTGATCAGATCTATAAGCTTACTGCGTAGCATGAAGATTGAATTAATCCCACTGAGGATGGCAGAATATTTTGGGAGCATGATAGTTCATGCATTTCAAAATCTGATGAAGAATTTCTTGCATCAATTAACTACTAAGCGATGTAACAGAGTTACCAAATCTCTGCACTATGTTCGGTAGGAATTGTGTAACTTGCATATTTATGATGGAATGAGGAATTTTGTCTTGCTTTTCGAATAATTTGAGCAAAAGGTGCTTGAGGATCAGAGATACAAATTTTTGGACTTCACATTGAGGTCCACTCAAGCTCGATGGTGGGTCACATACAGTGGAATCTTAGGAGGATGGAAGGATTTTTTCAAATTGATAAGGTTGAGGTTTTTTCATGTAGACACGAAGATCGTGGAGAAGTATGATGGTATGAAATATTCTCGTGAGCATTTATCTCGTTGGACAAAAACTTAGGGTCCAGGCCCTCAACCAGAGTGGCTGCACATGTTCTTTCATTCCTTGGATATGAAACCTCAGCAGTGGTATATTGAAATAGAGCTGTGAAATGGCACTACAGATTGGGACGAGATGATGTCAGGATTTTTGTTAACTTATAGCTTTGCTAATGGCTGGGAGCATATTAATGAAGCTCTTCAAGAAGTTAAAGCATGACTGTTCAGAATTACCAGGGATACAAGTACTTTGGTGCAACCTAATTGGGTTGTGTAGTTGGCGCAAGCCCAAGAATCCGCTTCGAAACACCTGGTAAACAATTTTTTGTGGGGGAGGATATCTGCGGGTGCCTATGTGAACGGGTGCATAAGATTATAAATGAGTTGCAAGTACATGCGATCATGGCTCAACTGAGCGAGGTCCACGACTTTGGAAAGAAATTAGTGCGCTGATGTGGTTCCACCATTGAAGGATGCCTTGAGTGGCATCAAAGCAAATATCAATGGCGCACCAACATTGTGAATTGAGACGAATCACATTTTTGTCTTGGGGGCCTATTGGACATGGGACCCCACGATGAATGAAGTTAGAAAAGACTTTGTAGATCAAGGGGTGAAGCACACAACGAAGTGTCCATTTTAATTCATAGGGTATTTGGGGTGGGTCAAATCCAATTATTATGTGATGGGATGGGATTATTTTATGAACTTTGAACTTTTCCCATGGTTTTTGGACCATGGTATTGTAAATGCAAAATCTGTATAAGGAGTCTAGATATAAGTCATGGGTAGTCTAAGTCGAAGTTGATGAAATTCATTTGGATGTAAAACTGTTTTGATTCAGAGTTTGTGATTTTGGTCTAGAGGAAAGGCTCCTGCAACTGAGTGTGCAGATATCTTAGGAAGTCTACAGTTGAGTGTGCATACCCCTGCATCTGAGTGCGTAGGGTGAAAGTGAATGTATGAGAAAGACCTGTTGAGATAGATCTGTGTTTTCTATTGATATGTTTTCCTTTACTTGTTTTTTACGAATATATGTGCTAAATAAGGATTTCGATCTGTAATTTCATAGAATAGTTCTATTTATGATTGTTTACCTTGTTTTATGCATGATTAAGTAAAATCGCGCAGTCCGCTAGTAATTTCAACAGGTGTGTTGAAAAACACTTGTATAAGTAATGGACCTACTATGTGAATCTCTTCTAAGGAATAAAATCACTAAATCCATAGTCCACTATCCCTCTGGATGCCAAAACCTGGTTCTAGCACCCCCCTATATTGCCTTGGGTGACACTTCAGTTTGTGAAATAAGATAATTTCCGAAAGGGTCGATAATAGTGGGTTTTGTTAGTTCACGTAGACATATTTGAACCTAGGTCTAGGCCCCATCATGCAAACATGAAGTCCCTACTATACCTCACACCATTTGGTATAGGGATTTCATCCGGAATTATGGCCCATGGCTCAACTACCATTAAATTAAATATTTTCCTTGGCTTGAGAAATTAGCATGAGAGATTAGTGTGCATGTACTTCTGAATAAGCAAGAGAGTATGCCTTGTGATATGTTCAATTGTAAATGTATCAATGTTCTTTCACTGTAGGGAAAAAAAGTGAGTCTCTAAAAGAAAAGTAATAGTACTAGTCTAGTAAAGACACATACACTTAAGAAAGGAAGAATCATTAGTCATCAAGAGAAATAGTTCACATAGATTCCACGATCATTATAACAATCAAAACAAATTTCCAACAAGTTAAGCACCAAAGCCACCGAAATAGTTTGGTTTCTTTAGTACATGTGTAATCCAACATAAACTGCAAAAATTTGAAGAGTATTCCCAAAACATCCAAGATCTATGCATGAGAATGTGTTATCCAAATGGCTTCAAGGATTAAGAAAAAATTCCAAGATACATGAGTACATTGAACACCACTAGCTCCAATAGTGCGATGGTAGAGCCACTATTACTCTCCAAAATAACTATCTCTATCTCTCTAGTGCCTTGTGGGAGAAGCCAAGGTGAAAAGTCCTTTTCTTGAGTAATGAGGATTCTTGTATAACTAGAGGTGTGACCTTTCATATCCTCATGACTCTTGAGTTTATCATGTGACTTTTCAACTTCTTATGGCCTTTGGACTTTATACAACTCTTGGAATTATAAATTACTCTTGAACTTCTTCATGACTTTTGGAATTACATGTATCTTTTGGACTTCTTCATATGTATATTTTTTCCATACATGACTCTTGGAATTCTACATTTTGTCTTTTCAATAATTACATAGTTACATCATCATTTACATATCTTCATGGGGTACTGACATGAAAATTCACTAACATTGATGAATTAGACTCATAGTGACTGATGACATGGACTTTATTGAGAGGTGACAATGTTGCCACTTGTATGTTCGATCTTACATGAAACTTTCGTGTTGTTGTTGCCTTTAACATCCAAAGTTTTTTCGATTACATGGAGTTTTTATGAGCTACTTTCATCATGAATATTCCAATGTTCTTCATCATGTGTTCTTCGGTCTTGGATACTTCCACAAGCTACTCCCTTTAACATATCTCCTCATGCATCCTTGCCATGTTTTTCTCGAGCACCTGCAACTGAGATCACTCCTGGAAATAAAACATCAACTTGAAAACATCCTATTCTAACATGTTTCATGAAAATTATTTGATCATGGTTCACTAGTGCACTCGAGAAGAGACGAGGAGGCTTTTTGGGCATATGATGCACTGTTAAGGGACAAGGGATGAATGCTTGAGGCTTGAGGATGCATTGTGTGCTCAACTGAGAATAACTGGCTTGAGGGAGGGTACATGAAATAGGTTGAAGGATGAAGAGGACTCAATTTTTCTTGTTGTTGTGCCATGTGCTCAACTAGAAATTCTAAGTCACGACGAGGGCATAGGGCATAATGTGAAGGATTAAGTAAGATAATTTTTCACCATAGATGCACCATTGTTGGCTTGAAGGGTCCTAAACGAGGTTCAAATTTTATCGCGCAACCAACAAACCCTCCAACTACTGGCCCTTTCGGCAGTGACCTGCTTGCGTAGATCGAAGTCTCACCCGAAGCAGTATGGGGGGGGGTGATGGAACTAGATTTTTGCACCCTGAGGAAGAAAATAATGAAGTAGCCCTAAGCAGATGGATTGTAGACTTATAACAATCATAAATATATGTGCACAAGAATTAACATATTAAAATCAGAATCGTAGATTGCTTTGGTGAAGATATAACATGACAAAACTAGATCCATATCTAAATAATGTGTAATCACTTAAGCAGATTCATCAATGTAACTTCATGCATAAATAAAAAGTGTTATTGGATAGATACGAATAATCAATATAGAAGAAATATGATCCAAAGAAATAAACAATAGATGGATAACTTAGATCAATAACACAATGCTTTTACCAAAATATTTCCTTTATATTAGGTTCAGGTCAATTCAATATTACACCAGAATTTCCCCTTACACATAACCCTTCCCCGCACATAGCCATGACTAGGTCTCTCTGCACACAGCTAGCAGAAGGCTTTCTACCCAACCCAAACGAACCCTTACAAAAGTATTATAGATGCATAAACATTCAAATCATCACCATAGTCTATTCAACTTGAGCTTAACTTCCACTTAGACTTGATCTATATATGTATATCATTCTAGCGCACAGATACTATGGTCTCAAACCATGGTTTGAGGCCCATGGTTTACCCTTAAACCCTTTTACATCAAAATAGGGACTTTAACCTTCCCCAAAGCCCCTTGATTCATTTGCGTAGCGCGCATATACAAAATTTGTACAAAAAGATACCAAAAAGTGTACCCCAGGGGACCCCGCTCCAATAGGCCCCCAAAACAACCATGACACTCATCCCAAGCCACTGAGGCGTCTACTCCTTAAGCTTGGATTGGGGTATGCTGATAGAATATTTAAGAGGGAGCACCATTTCCAAACTCTGCGCAACAACTCCCTTTGCTTGCAGAACTAACTTCTCTGTGGTGGGCCCTTTAGTGGTTCATATCAAGTCATCTTCTGTTACCAAGTAGGGTAACTCATACCAAACCACCTCCACGATGCCTTTCACACGGATTTGCATATTGTGGAATGTATCCTTGAAGTCAACTATCATCTTGTATTGCTCATAAAGTGTTGGAGACAACCTCGACTTAGAATGCATGGCCTGATATAACGAGACATCATAAAGGACCCAGAAAATCTTATTCTCCTTAGCGCGTGGGGTCTGAAGAATTCCAAAGTGTCGCGTATCGCGGGGCCTCACACATTTGGGGTGCAATTCTCAGGAAATTGGGTTTCCTCAGGGGTCTTCCACCCAATCAATGCGATTAGTAACAACATCCAAGCGTAATGGAATTGCTTGCCTTCCTCCTGTGCTTCGCGCACATTTTCTAGGAACTCCTTACAAAAATAATGAGACCAGTTATAAATTATGCCTTTATCACACTATCTGGTGAGAGAAATCACGTGTGCAGGCACCTCCTTGGGTCTACATTCGCGTATCAAATTTTAGGCCAGGATGAGCATTTCAAATTGAACAATGGGGTCATTTATCTCACTTACTACAAATCCTTTACTTTTCTACGAGACTTGATACTTCTTTTTGATTTGGTCGGTGATGGATTTCTCTTATGTTTTTCCTCCAAAATCCACATTTGGATCAGTGCCCTTAATAGGTAGACCAATGATCCTATGGATCAATGCCACATCAATTGGGATGTGCTCTCCCAACCATAGTGCATCATCATGCATTAGCGCAAGAAATTGCTGGATAGAAATGTCGCTTATTGGGTTGCATCCAAAGTGAGGGATATGTAATAAATTCAAGAGGTTTTCCTTGTGCAGTCCCAACACCCATCTCTTTGAATCTAGCTGCACTATCCCCCCTTCATACTAGACTTGGTCAAGGTAGAGCTCTGGTGTGAGCTCAGGGAATTTTTCTACATCCGCAATGTCCCAATCCTCCATTCTGAGTTACGGTACTTTGGAAAACATGTCCCCTTTCATCAGGATGTTTTCTAGGATCAAAAGCATTTGGATTCTCGCACACACTTTATCAAGATATTTGGGTATTCTAACCATTGATTTGCGCAGCGCGACATAGGTCGGCAGCCCCGACAACGGGGCCACTTTCATCACATCCTCATCTTCCTCCATAATATTTTTATGGAGCTCTGTCATTGGCCTTTTTAGATGCTCAACCTGGAGCATGGCTTCAGATTCTTCTCCCTTGGGGATTTTCTTGTACAAGATGACTACCCCTTCTTGGCCTTTGTGGGAAAAGGCATTTAAAAAATAGGGACCTTGGGCACAACAGGGTCATCTCTAGATCGTGTGGCCATCATACTGCCTAGAATTACGTAACCCAACCCTATGCGACGTAGCTCTCCCTCGAATCCTGGATCCAAACCAGACATAGACACAGGGTATGCAGTAGGAATCAGAGAGCTCAAAGAAAATAATTCACTCAGAAAGAAAATGGAACTATTGCGACCCCATAGGTCATATTTATACTTGTGGTGCATCTTCAACAATTCCTTTTGCATTAATGTGTCTCCATAAATGAAAAAATGGTCCCAAAACTAGAAAAATCCCTTCATTAAATGTGACCTAGATGCTCCCATAAATGGTAATAAAGCTATCTTTTCTAGATTTATTGTTCCAATGGCTAGTTTTTTCCACTTCTGCAACCTAATCAACCTCATCGCGTAGCTACCGTGCGCGCATCGCACCCTTCTGTGCATATAATCCAGAGCTAATGACAACCATCTGTAGAGCATCCCCCCCAACATAGGATTATGGATCAAGTAATTCAAAGCATATCAGGTAGTGTCCATTTTTTCTCTTAATAACTGTAAAATCTTCTGACATTCTTCATCCCAATGGAATGTCACACCCTTTCTGAGAAATTTAGTCATGGGTGCGGTTATCAATTCATAGCTCTAAATGTGCTTCCTAAAGTATCCAACGAGGCCAATCATTGAGTGCACCTGTCTGACATTCTCAAGGGGAGAGATCAAGGTTCCAGCGACTGTGCATTGTCCACTAGGTTTCACAAATATCATATTTTTGTAGTTCACAATATCTTTCATCTGCGCCTCCCATGCAGGTGGAGCGCACTCGATTGCAGGCTTTGTTGTATCAAATATGACTTCTTGAATATTATGAAAATCTTATCCAATCTTATCGAATCCACTCTCAAATTTGAATGTTAGGATAAAACTATTTGTCAGTGCAGACCATTCACTAGTACCTCGATGTAGCTCTGTCTCCAAATACCATTCATTCGATATCTTCCCAAATGTGTGAATAAACATGTGGACCCATTCAGGTCTTGGTTCTATGCCCCATAGTTGATTCCATCGGGAAAAATGTTTGCACGTATCATCTTTTCCAGAGTAGACATATTCCATTCTACTAGTTGGACGTTCAAATTGTAACCTCATCATGCACGAACATTCCTCCTAGTTGCCCATGTTTTCCTTATGAGTTTCCCACCATCTTGCTGGAGTAGTAGGTAGTCTGATATCCAAAGCATGGAATCTATGTCTTTCAGGCATAGTCCTTTCAAGCTCCCCTATAAACATGTTTATATCATTTAACCCATCATAGTGCGGTAATTCACGTACCTCAGATGTTATACATCGTAGAGATCTAGTCACACGATAATAGTGTAGTGCAGATACCTCATGCAACCGGTTCTTCCAGTTTTCTAATTCCTCATTCGATTATGAAAAACAAGAGATATCCTTATCCCAATTAAGATTTCCATCTGCCATTGGATTAATCCAATATTCTTCACACAAAGTAAGCTTATAGATTTGATCAATATCATCATCAACGTGCACCGGTTTTGTGTATATTTATCCTTCTGCAGGGTCTAGAGGAATAATGACCCTGAATCCATTGCTTTCAAATTCCATTCTTCTTTTCTTTGGATTTATAACACCATCCATGTCAATAGCCCAGTAAAACTCTAGAAGCATACGATAAGGATAAGTATCATCTATAATTTGTATGATTTCAAATTCTGCCATTACCTTAACACCCTCGATACTAAAAAAACTTGCAACAACCTCCATAATGGAATGATCTTCTGGTGATTTTCAATGGAAAGTTGAATGGTAGACAATTCTAGCTTGGGTTCTCCCATGTTCTACCAAGTTTTCTTAGGTAGAAAATTAGCATATGATCTCAGATCTATAATAACCTGTTCCATCTCATAAGCAACAATATGCATGGTCATACGCCTCTCTCTACCCATTCGATTCTTATTCTTGTATATCTTATTGATATCTCTCTTCTCTACCATCAATTGTTCCTTCTCTGCGCATTCATCTATCAGAGCTTGAAGATTTTCTACTGCATTTTTGTTGCACAGTAACTTTATACATGCTTGCAGAAATGGTTTTATCTCTTCATCTCCTCCTACTTCCTTCATTGTTCTACCTGATGTTGATGCACTTCCTTCTGCAAATTCCTTCCAGGCATATGATGCTTGTGGAGAGTGTTTTGAGTGGGACCTATTATGGGTGCGCCCAAATGATGCTGTTGTTGTTGAAACAACAGTTGTCGCTATGCAAGCGGCAAGTGAACCATGATTGTGCATATGGTATAGTTTTGTGTTCATTCTTCTTTGAGAATATCCTGACACTTCAACCTCGCATACATCTCCAAGATGGGGGCCTGAGAGAACCTAGGATGCGCCGGTGGGGGCGACTACTATGCAGAGGAGGAGGTGGGGCGGTTGGACAGGTGTTCCGACCCAAGTTCTTTATTCATTGGGATCAAATGCCACTGTATATAGAAGAATATCCCTATAGTGGGATGAGTTATTGTGGGGACCCAGATTTGGCACTGCCGCCTGGTCGAATATGGGGGCCCGATGGTAAGAGACAAATTGCTAATATTTTAGGTGAATGTAAAGTTCTAGAATATTGTATGTGGTACTGATTCTTTCACTTTAGTATGCAGATACAGCACTGGTAAAATTAGTCGGGTATATGGGATGACCTGCAATATCGGGGACCGAAGGACCTAGTGGACTGAGGGCGTAGCAAAATGAGGATGCAGCAGCCCTCCTAGAAGACATCCGTCATAGATGTGAGAGGCTTCTAACCGATGTTTCAGAGTGCGGCTGGCAAGACTTAGATGACCAGTACATAGAGCCATGTATTGGTCTACCCTCTAAGTGGCGAGGGGTCATGAGGCACATGGTGATGGTCAGACAGGGTATGCATGATCTATGAGCTGCGGGAGCAGAGTCACTGTCTCGGGATCCTCCAGATAGTGATTACTGTGTAGGGGCAGGTGGTGCCCCTAGTTTTGAGTTTTATAACATGCTATGGGCATGTCATATGTATTAGAGTGGATGGACTCTAAACCATTTAATACGACACATATTATGGATATGCATCATTTTGATATTTTTATGTTATTGTCTTGTGTTAAATGCCAATATAGAATATGGTTTGCAATGCTATCTAAATATCAATTTTGTGCTCTAGGTACATGACCGAATGTAATGATTTCAAATTCACACATCAAAAGCTTCACTCGTAAATATCTTCTAAAAAGGATAGGATTATGCACACGATAGACACCATTCAATTGCATGACAAGAAGCAAGGAATCTAAACAAACATGAAGGTGGATAATGTGATGTGAAAGGGAATCAGCTAATAAAACTCACACTACATCATATTCAGCCAGATTATTGGTAGCAGTACCAATGCATACACCATTCGAGAGAACAAGCAAATGCAAGGGGGTAAAAATGGCCCAACCTACCGAGGCTAGATTCCGGGAGTAGCGACTTGCACCATCGGCGAAATTGATGTAAGGTGTGGATGGGAGGTCCATATGAAAGGTGCCACAAGACAATAAATGGGAGGATGATGAAAAATGCTGGCAACTTGAGTGCAAAGTAGAAATAGAACACACTCCGCGGGAGGGAGTGATCTGGGTAGGATGTCTACTATTCACATGCCGACGATGAGGTGGAGTGTGGGAGCTACCGGAGGTGTAGCTTGTGCTTAGGCCGCGAAAGTCACTATAGGCACATATGGTGCCATCCCATTTATGGGCAGGAAATGATGTCATCATGACAATAGAAGATGGAGTGACTGGAGGAAGGGAGACCACATGACGCAGCGAAGCTACCTGACTCATAATCATGAGAAGAAAGGTTAACATGTGCATTGTCATGGGGGATGACGTAATAATGAGTAGATAAGGGATCTAGTGATGTTGAGCCCAGGGTGATCGCTGAAGGGAGGTCAGGCGAAACAACAGGGTAAGATTCAAAGGGAAGTCATGGGGACAGGTTGAACCGGGGTCAAAGCAAGATAAGGTTTGGGTTGACCTGGTGGAGTAGAAGCTGGAGGATCAAGGTACTAGACGTGAATCCCAAGGGTCAAGTTAGGAAGAGAGAGGGTGGTCATGACAGGTGCCATATAAACTCCTAGTGGGGGGGCTAGGAACGGTATCTAACAAGAAGGGTAATGGCCAGGCGGGACGAATCCTAAATGGTTAAGGCCTGGAGGAATCATTCCAGGAGGGTAGAGAGGGTCATGGATACCAGTTGAAGGGCTAGGAGGAGGAGGTCCAGAAGGCTGAGTCGAAGGGCTAGGAGTAGGCTACGGAGGGAGAGGAGGCTGCAGACTAGTTGAGGCGGGCCGCTTGAAAGCAGCTCGAGACGATTGCATCATGCAAACATTTGATGAGATGGGATCAGAGACAGGAGGAGGAAGACTAGGGAATGTACCAAGAAATGAGGAATCTTTATAGACTCCAGGTGAGACACTGGTCAAAGGACCGACGGTTTGCTTGTTGGCCACCGAAGAGATAGTGGACTCAGGGGAGGTCTGAGACTTCGGTTCGTAATATGTCAACTGGTCAATGGTGATTATCTTTCCGTTATGAGGAAGGAAATATTGCGGTGGACCATGGAAGGGACAGGAGACATCGCATAAGTGTAGCTAAGACCCAATATAATGTTGTAATCTAAGTGGGCATCTATGACTTCTATGTCAATGAAAATAGTCTTGCCTGCAAGAGTAATAGGACAATTGCGGAATAAGCCGATGGGCTAGGAGGTGTGGCCATCCCACGCTCAGAGAGTGATCATGGAAGGAGCCAACTTAGGTGATCCGAGTTTCTTCCAAACTGAAGTGAACATCACAGAGGTGGATGCCCCCTGATCAATAATGCACAGGGAAATGTTGGCGTTTCGGATCTTGACTGGAATTTGGAAAGTAACGGAAGCAGGGAGAGGAGGATGTTATGACTGGTAAAGATCAAATAAAATCAATCGATTGTCATAAGGATCTACAGTGCCCATGGTAGATAGTAGAGCTTTTTTTTGTGAAGGGAACAACTGGAGAAGTTCTAGCGTTGAAATGGTAGCACAGTTGATTGACTAGGTGTAGCACTAGGAGGAACAGAAGGGGAGGCTTTTTGTCCTCGCAATTTTGCTTGAGACTCCCACAGCTGCTGCATCTGTGGTAAAAGAGGAAAATCATGTGTGTAATGACCATAAACACCACAACAAGAACAAGTCTTGTTCGTGCGAACAGGCCTGTCCTGCTTGGGCTAGGTGCTCTGTTGCTGGTTAGTAGTGTTAGGAGCATTATTTTGAGGATTAGGTCTAGGATTACCAGGAGAAGACTAATTTTGAGTGCCTTTACTCTTCTTTTTGGAGGGAGGAGGATTAGTTGCACCCTGTTGTGCATATACCTACCCCTAAGGGGGCAGTGGCTGCTGTTGCAGGGGTGGAGAAGCCAAGGGAGGAGGCGGTGCTAATGCCAGAGGAGCTAGAGCACCAGGCTATGGATGCAGATAATAAGGAGGTTGGGTAATAGTGTGGTAAATAGGAGGTTGGGAAAAAAGAGGAGGCATGCTGTATCTTGGATACGTGTTACCGGGAGGGGGAAAAGTGTAGGAGGTGTTGGCCCCCCCCTGAGGAAAGCCATAGCCCATGGGAGGTTGAGCGTATGGATTAGAGAGAGCTCCAATGATACCATTGGCAGCGTGAGATGCCCCCAGTGTGTTGGCACCACCAGGTCTGGGAAGATAAGGTATAACAATATAAACATAACCTGACTGAGCATATATCGGGTCATATTTTAACGCAATTTGGAGAGCTACTTCTTCAGTTTGAGGAAAGTGCGATGCGACATATTTCCCAATAGGTGGCAAAAGAGATCTAAGGAACCAGTCCATGTAGACATGGTCTTCGAAGGTAGGAGCTTGACATAGGATCTTTCTTCTCCACCATTCCTGGACATGGTCGGATAGGCGTGTCACAGACGATTGACGAAAATAAGTCAAGAGTTCGGTACCAGTGTCATAATGAAAGGGAAGCTGGAAGTAAGGTAGAAAAGCCCGAGCATAGTCACAAAGGTGGTATGAGAAGAAGGGGCCTGATCAACATACTACTTAGAAGCTTCAACTATAAGCGTACGTTGGAACAACCAAAGATGGACAGAGTCATCGGTAATGGAGTTAGACGAACACCATGGAAAGATCGAACATGATTTGTAGGATCTTCTCCAACAAGGCCTTAAACTTTGGGATGTCGAAAGGGAGCTTCGTCGGCATGGTGTTGAGGCCGTTAATATGCCATTATTATTATCACTTGTGAACGCTTATTCCACCCATTTCTACCATTCTTCATCACGTCATTTATTATAATTTATTCTTTAAATCCATTTTATAAATGATTTATGCTCTTATGGATGAATATTATTTATCTTCCTTTATTTCTAATAAATTGATGATTATGAATTATTTTATCAATGATAGTTTTAATAAGTTGGTTATAACATTATTCACTATTTTTAGCCTCCAAGGTAATTTCCAAATTGAAGATTTGATCATTAAAAGTGTCAACTCAGAAATGCGCTGGAATAAGGAGTGACAGTTTTGCGGTTGAGATTCTGAGCAAATGAAGACGAATCTGGAAAATCCGGAACATGGGTTTTGTTCGGAACGGACCCAATTAACTTTAGTAAAGAACGGTTTGCCCAAATTCGGCTTGTACTGAGAGAAACGCAGGGTTCTTTGAGCACGATTTTCTCAGATCTGTGGTTGCGGCCGTCCTCCAAATCTCAGCTACAAAGCCAAATTCGACTTGCTGTTGTTGAAAAAGGGATGTAAATCTATTTTATTGTTGATCAATTGGTTGGAAGAAATTAAATAGTATTATTAGAGATCCTATTTGCTATTTAATTTCTCCACCTTCTGATTATAAAAGGAGAAGCATGTATTGTGTATGGGGGGATGGAGAGACTTTTCTTATTGTAATTTGCAGAATTGTGCATCGGCTCTTGTTAAGAGAGTGTGAGCTTTTTGTAAACATTATTAATGCCTGATTAATAAAAGAGTTCACTGTTGTTCCATTTCTCAAGCGCTGGAGTAAAGCACAGCAACGCTTCACCGGTGGTTGAGGGCCCGGCCCTGGTGGAGCGATCTGCTGTTTGTATTTCTATTAGTTTGTTTCTGTTGTGTGAAGTTCATTTATTTATTGAGTTATTGCTAATTGGATCAAATACAGAGTCATTGTTATTCCATTCTTTACAAGAAGCATGATTCATGATTCAATTGTTATAAAATGTTGTTTTTCTGTATCTAATTCCATTTGTTGTTCCTTTTGTTTATGAATTACGATAGTTGATTGTTGCGTGGCTGTCGACAGGATTAAAGAGTAGAAATCTAGTTTGCTTGGTTATGAATTGAATTCACTGTTTATTTTACGCTGCTATTCAATTCCTGTTCATTGCTTTTAGATTGTTGTTCCTTTCCAGTTTGCGTTTTAGATTTCATTTCCTTTGAGTTGTTTTCGCTTGCTTTGAGATCTCTAAACTGTAGAGGGCAGAGCTAATCATTCCAGGTCCCCAGATTTGGTCATCTCACATTGATTTCTAGGGGAAAGAGTTATTACTACTGCATCCCTAATCGATGTCTAGCAAGGTTGCTGTAGTGTAGTCTTTACATTTCTGTCATTTGTAATTAGATTTCTTTTCAAGCAGATTTCTTTTCAAGCATTTATTATTTATGCATTTGTATTTCTATACTACATCTTCACAAACATTACTCTTGAGTAAATAGCCGCCTCAGACTGAGTACACTCTTGAAACAAAAAGTCGTCCCTGGGTTGACAATTAATGTGAGGTAATTAGGAGTTACAAAGACACCTTTTTATCGCCCCACATTTTGGCGCCGTTGCCGGGGAGAGTGTAGTCATTTCTAAAGAGTAGTGTGAATCTGATGAGTGCCTGCTAGGGAGGAGTTGGATCTTAAAAACGGAAGGTAAGAACCTACGTGCGGAGCATGTAAAAGCCCTGCTCCACTGTCCGCTTTCCTAACAGATTTGTTGTTGCTTTGTTGGGTAGAAATAGATGTTTGAATTTTTGTGTGAATGACTAGGGAAAAAATAGAAATTTTGAAAAATGAATCACATGATTTCATTCAAGTGGTGATGTAAGCACCACCCATTTCACTAACTAATTAACAGGAACATTGGAAGAAGGAGCTTTGAAGGAACACATGAAGGACATCTTCTGTTATGGTAAGAAACTGTCCAACATTTTTACTTTTGAATTTCCTGCTCAACTAATTCCACACACTCACCATAATAAACCAGTACAACATGCTTACAATGTTGATCTGCCAAATTTACCGACCCTTCCCACCCATTCTATCTCACATGCGCCATTAGAGAAAACTTACAATGAGATTCAGAATGTTTCAAATTCAAAAATTGTAGAAGCTATGGAAGCAAATGAGGTTTCTTCTAGTTTGCATCAACAAACCATTTTGAAAGCTCAAGAACCTCATGATATGATGGGAAATCAAGAAAATAAAGGATATATTGAAGATTGGTTTCACTCCATCACTTGTTTGCAACATTGCTCCACACTTCAACAATTTTTGACTCCATCTTTTCAAGGGAAGTTGGCTTCTCATACCCTAATTTTTATCAACATGTATTTTTCAAATTTGGGTGCGCATACTAGAGGCCTTATTTCTAAAATGGTTCCACTGGAAATACTCTTATACATAAACATATTCGATTCTCAAAGAAGAGTAGGATAGTGGAGAAAATAAAATAAAATAAAATAAGGACATAAATAAATGCATTTTGTTTTTTTTTGTAAAAATAGTTGTTTTTTTTTGTTGCAACACGCTATCGAAATCAACATCGGTGATAAATATTTCAATTTATTTGTGTATGTAGATGAATTATATTGCAAATAACAATTCTATAAACACTTATATTCATTTTTTATCACCAATTTGAAAAAAATGCTTGAATATCATTTTTTTGGCTTGCGGGCTTGATGAACTTTCTGGAAAAACAGTCGGGACAGTCATGTTTTGAGGGACCAAAAATGAATATTTTTAAAACCTGTTTCTACCCTAGATAGCCCTTGATGTCTACTTTCTAACCCAATTTGAATCAGTCAATTTGGATTTGAAATGAAAAAGTTAGAACCAAAACATTGACCGGATGTCTAGCGGGCAGCTCAGGAACAGAGTTGGGACAGTCAGTTTTTGGAGGCCTAAATGACCATATTTTTAAAACTTGTTTCTACCCTAGATAGCCCTTGATGTCTACTTTCTAACCCAATTTGAATCAGTCAATTTGGATTTGAAACGAAAAAGTTAGAACCAAAACATTGACCGGATGTCTAGCGGGAAGCTCAAGAACAGAGTTGGGACAGTCAGTTTTTGGAGGCCTAAATGACCATATTTTTAAAACCTGTTTCTATGGTAGATTCCCCTATGAATCTAGTTTCCAATGCAATTGGAATCACTCATTTTAGATATCGTATGGGGAAGTTATGATCAAAATACTGACTGTCTATCGTAAATCAGCACCCTTAAAACTCTGTTTTTCCGGATGTTCCTTACAGTATTTCACCTATCAATTCTTCTTTTCTTCAAAACTTGTTTCTATTGGAGATAAATAAATGAATCTAATTTCATTTCCAATTTGAATCATTCGAATCCGACATCAAACGAAGAATCTATGCTTAAAACATTCACTGTTGTTCTAAGTGGGGTAAGCGAAAATGACTATGTTATGCAGGTTGTTCTAAGTAAAATTGACATATCATATCATTGAATTTTTAAAACCTATTGCTATTGGAGATTAACCTTTGAATTAGCTCTCATTTGGCTTTGGAATCACTCAATTTGGACGAAAAACAAAGAAGTTGTGACTAAAACACTGCAGGTTAGCATGATTGGCCACTGCTCTCCCGCAGGTAACAAATAAATTTTACTTTGTTATTTTCTCCGTGGATTTGTTTTACAGAGTGACTACTTGTTAGTTTTTTGCATAATTCTTGGATTAGGGGAGCCCGCGCATCTCTCTTTCTCCATGATTTAATGTTTTCTTGCAGGTAGACACTCGTTTTTTGCAGGTCTGGGGAAAATAAAGAAGGTCAATTTATGGACGAGTGATTTTTGAAAGAAATTTTATGAAACAAAGGAATTTCATCTAACTCATTACCCAATGGATTCGTAATAGAAGAAATGAAGAATTGATTTCAATTTGAAGATTCATGTCTTATCACTACTGCCAAAACATTTTTCAAAGAGATCATTTTTTTTGACATAACATCATAGCTGTTGTAACTTAATTTATTTATTTACATATTGTTTTTTTAAAATGTTGTTTCTTTTCTAATTTCTCTTATATTTTGTGTTTCAGGTGTTGCTTCATTCAAAGTGTAACTCATCCTCAGCATCAATACCGTGAACAGCTAATTTGTTTTTTTTTGCATGTTTGCATTGTATGACTGTCCATTTCGCTGTTCTTTTTCCAAAGGAACGACACTTGCGTTTTTGTTGTTCCTTTTCTAAAAGAACGGCACTTTTAGTTTTTGTTGTTCCTTTTTCCAAAGGAACGACATTTGCATTTTCACACTTTTTTTGTGTGTATTTTTTCTTTTTGGTGTGCATTTCCTTTGTTGTTCCCTACAAGGAACAACACTTTTTTTTAGTGTTTTTGTTGTTCCTTCAAAGAAGCAACACTTTGGGAGCAACCCTTCCTTCCTTTTGTGGGATTATTCCTAGTTCATCTCAACCACATTTTATTGATTCCCTTTTATGGCATGAAGTACACTATTTTTATGAGGACAAGAATTATGGATTCTATTGAAGCGAGTTAATATCATTCACGTTATGATCTTTAACAGGACAACTCCTTGATGATAGATTATTTTCAAAAGGGACACAATTATTTATATACTACTTTACTGCATTGTTTTCTATTGAACATGATATTGATTGATCATCTTAATACCATGCTGGTTCCACCCTTCCTGGTTATAATCTTCTCTGTCTGTAATAAATGAGATTATGGGTATATTTTTTTCTATTGACATGTTCAACTTCTTCCACCATCCCTGCTCTTAAGGAATGCTGAGCCTCCCTCTTTTTATCATAAAAATGTGTAATAATAACAAAATTTTGTTCGCGGATGGAGGATAGGGGGTCTCATTACGAGCCAGCCTACCATGTTCATAAGGCTGTAACAAAGTGACATTCCCATTATGGCCACCACACCAGGGTTATGATCCATTGGATAGCCCAATTATCCTTGGAACGGGAGGTCTCATCACGAGCCAGCCTGATCACTTTTGCTACATCCCAGTGAATGGCAGTGTGGTTATCTGGTTACCACGCCAGCACATTGATCTCTTCTGTAGAACAACAATGTAACTCTCTAGTTATAAATTGAGGATTCTTGCTCATATGGGTTAAAAAGCAACCCTGCCGAGGCTATGGACGCCTGCTGGCAGCAGAGGCTCTGCTTATGGTATTGAAGTTATATCTTATCGTCAATTATTATTATAATACCATTTTCTTATTTTTTTCTTTTTATCAGAGAAGTTATTTCCTTACTTTTTTTTCCCTATTTTGAACCTTTATGCATGAGAAATTGTTTTATAATCAATCACATCATTTTTCAGCTAGAATACCATCAGCAAAGCATCTTTTTGGCATATTGTTGTCCTTTTTCTCTTTTTCGTAACTTATCATCAATCCAAAGCGTCCTATCTCTTATTCATAACTATCTTTACACACTCTGCTCTCATTATAATCATAACTCTCATTGTCCTATCATTGATATGTGTACTCTGTTTCATTTACTACTGTATTGTTCATTCCCTTGCCTTGCCATCAGCACAACACCTCTCATATGCTTTATGGTCATGGAATTCCTTTTCCAATTGGAGGGGGGAATGTATGCATTATGGGATTGCATGCGATATGATCACTGCACTCTGCCATCACTTGTTGATTTCCCAAAATATTAGTATTGCATGTATACATAAGTTTTTCTGATTGAAATTTTTGCATGCATCTTATCTATTGCTTACACTATGGATTCAAGAACATTGTATGCCAAATAGTGCTTTGTTTGCACGAAAACAACAAGTATGGGCAGAATTCTATTCATAGCATGACCACACTATTGCACTTAACAGAAGAGGCTCGCGCACGTGAACAATTCTTCAGACATGATGTGCTTACCTGGATTCCACCTTTTGCATCACTTTCAGCACCAACTCTGCCTACATCAGCTTCAACAAATGCCAGTCCATATATGTCATTCCACATTTTTTGGAGGTAAAACTTGAGGTAAAATAGCATAATTTTCTGATTTATTACGAATTTAGGAGAATTTCATAAAAATCCATTTTGAGCATTATTTATCATCCTTCATTCCATATCTTTACCACTTTCCCTTTTTCAATAGCATATCATTTTCGAGTATGGGGGAGTGTTCCTTTCATTCATTTCTTTCTTATGACCATGTTATTCATCTTCTTTATCATCCATTGCTATTCTTATTCATTCTCAACACCTCCATTATTCTATGTTGTTTTACACCAAGCATAGAATTCAACAGCTGGTAGCAACCACCTCAATTTTTTTTCTAGCATCGCATGAGGGCATGCTAATTTTTCAGAGAGGGGGAGGAATTGCTACGCATGATGGATGATTTCAATTTTCTTTCTCATTTAAGGCATACAATTTCAGTGCAGAAATTGATTTCCATAATATTTTAAAAAAAAACCATGAACTCAATTCTTGTGATTTCTGGAAAACACAGACGTATCATTAATACAAACCCAGATAATTTCAAGATAAATTGGTTCATAAAATTTCGGAAATCATGCACTCTCAGCTACAGTCATTTTGTTTATATCTCATGATCCATGCATCAAAACAGTCTGATTTTTGGATCATAAAGGCATTTATATATTATAAATTTACTTGCCAAATTTCAACAAAAGTTGGTTTGTAGTTTTTGAGAAAATGGTTAATGAAGTTTGTTGTTACTTATATCATATTTTGCTGCAACTTCATACATATAGTTGAATGTCAATATAAAAATTGTTATGCCTTCATCAAGATTACTAAAAGTGAATATTCGTTAATTAAGGAAGAATTCATTTGTTCTATCCATTTCATGAGCTAAGATGAACATATTTTTTATTGCTTGGTTAACACATGGGTTTTTGTCTTTGGGTTGCATGAGGACATGCAATATATTCAGTTTTCGTTGCATGAGGACATGCAACATATTGAGTGTGGGGGTATGTTGGGCCGTTAATATGCCATCATTATTATCACTTGTGAACGCTTATTCCACCCATTTCTACCATTCTTCATCACGTCATTTATTATAATTTATTATTTAAATCCATTTTATGATGATTTATGCTTCTATGAATGAATGTTATTTATTCTCCTTTATTTCTAATAAATTGATGATTATGAATTATTTTATCAATGATAGTTTTAATAAGTTGGTTATAACATTATTCACTATTTTTAGCCTCCAAGGTAATTTCCAGATTGAAGATTTGATCATTAAAAGTGCCAACTCAGAAATGCGCTGGAATAAGGAGTGACAGTTTTGCGGTTGAGATTATGAGCAAATGAAGACGAATCTGGAAAATCCGGAACATGGGTTTTGTCCAGAACGGACCCAATTAACTTTAATAAAGAACGGTTTGCCCAAATTAATGCAGAACAGAGAAACATTCCATTCTTGAGCACGATTTTCTCAGATCTGTGGTTGCGGCCGTCCTCCAAATCTCAGCTACAAAGCCAAATTCGACTTGCTGTTGTTGAAAGAGGGATGTAACTCTATTTTATTGTTGATCAATTGGTTGGAAGAAATTCAATATTATTATTAGAGATCCTATTTGCTATTTAATTTCTCCACCTTCTGATTATAAAAGGAGAAGCATGTATTGTGTATGGGGGGATGGAGAGACTTTTCTTATTGTAATTTGCAGAATTGTGCATCGGCTCTTGCTAAGAGAGTGTGAGCTGTTTGTAAACATTATTAATGCCTGATTAATAAAGGAGTTCACTGTTGTTCCATTTCTCAAGCGCTGGAGTAAAGCACAGCAACGCTTCACCGGTGGTTGAGGGCCCAGCCCTGGTGGAGCGATCTGCTGTTTGTATTTCTATTGGTTTATTTCTGTTGTGTGAAGTTCATTTATTTATTGAGTTATTGCTAATTGGATCAAATACAGAGTCATTTTTATTCCATTCTTTACAAGAAGCATGATTCATGATTCAATTGTTATAAAATGTTGTTTTTCTGTATCTAATTCCAGTTGTTGTTCCTTTTGTTTATGAATTACGATAGTTGATTGTTGCGTGGCTGTCGACAGGATTAAAGAGTAGAAATCTAGTTTGCTTGGTTATGAATTGAATTCACTATTTATTTTACGCTGCTATTCAATTCCTGTTCATTTCTTTTAGATTGTTGTTCCTTTCCAATTTGCGTTTTAGATTTCATTTCCTTTGAGTTGTTTTCACTTGCTTTGAGATCTCTAAACTGTAGAGGGCAGAGCTAATCATTCCAGATCCCCAGATTTGGTCATCTCACATTGATTTCTAGGGGAAAGAGTTATTACTACTGCATCCCTAATCGATGTCTAGCAAGGTTGCTGTAGTGTAGTCTTTACATTTCTGTCATTTGTAATTAGATTTATTTTCAAGCAGATTTCTTTTCAAGCATTTATTATTTCTGCATTTGTATTTCTATACTACATCTTCACAAACATTACTCTTGAGTAAATAGCCGCCTCAGACTGAGTACACTCTTGAAACAAAAAGTCTTCCCTGGGTTGACAATTAATGTGTGGTAATTAGGAGTTACAAAGACACCTTTTTATCGCTCCACACATGGAGGCCAACTAGCGTCATGGTGTATAGGGTCATTTATCAGGCGGGTGAAATCGGGGAGCGGAAGCACCGCCGCGAAG